>LR990540.1:0-2500 GCA_905147745.2 Phlogophora meticulosa
TAACCTAACCTAACCTAACCTAACCTGACCTAACCTAACCTAACCTAACCTAACCTAACCTAACCTAACCTAACCTAACCTAACCTAACCTAACCTAACCTAACCTAACCTAACCTAACCTAACCTAACCTAACCTAACCTAACCTAACCTAACCTAACCTAACCTAACCTAACCTAACCTAACCTAACCTAACCTAACCTAACCTAACCTAACCTAACCTAACCTAACCTAACCTAACCTAACCTAACCAACCTAACCTAACCTAACCTAACCTAACCTAACCTAACCTAACCTAACCTAACCTAACCTAACCTAACCTAACCTAACCTAACCTAACCTAACCTAACCTAACCTAACCTAACCTAACCTAACCTAACCTAACCTAACCTAACCTAACCTAACCTAACCTAACCTAACCTAACCTAACCTAACCTAACCTAACCTAACCTAACCTAACCTAACCTAACCTAACCTAACCTAACCTAACCTAACCTAACCTAACCTAACCTAACCTAACCTAACCTAACCTAACCTAACCTAACCTAACCTAACCTAACCTAACCTAACCTAACCTAACCTAACCTAACCTAACCTAACCTAACCTAACCTAACCTAACCTAACCTAACCTCACCTAACCTAACCTAACCTAACCTAACCTAACCTAACCTAACCTAACCTAACCTAACCTAACCTAACCTAACCTAACCTAACCTAACCTAACCTAACCTAACCTAACCTAACCTAACCTAACCTAACCTAACCTAACCTAACCTAACCTAACCTAACCTAACCTAACCTAACCTAACCTAACCTAACCTAACCTAACCTAACCTAACCTAACCTAACCTAACCTAACCTAACCTAACCTAACCTAACCTAACCTAACCTAACCTAACCTAACCTAACCTAACCTAACCTAACCTAACCTAACCTAACCTAACCTAACCTAACCTAACCTAACCTAACCTAACCTAACCTAACCTAACCTAACCTAACCTAACCTAACCTAACCTAACCTAACCTAACCTAACCTAACCTAACCTAACCTAACCTAACCTAACCTAACCTAACCTAACCTAACCTAACCTAACCTAACCTAACCTAACCTAACCTAACCTAACCTAACCTAACCTAACCTAACCTAACCTAACCTAACCTAACCTAACCTAACCTAACCTAACCTAACCTAACCTAACCTAACCTAACCTAACCTAACCTAACCTAACCTAACCTAACCTAACCTAACCTAACCTAACCTAACCTAACCTAACCTAACCTAACCTAACCTAACCTAACCTAACCTAACCTAACCGAACCTAACCTAACCTAACCTAACCTAACCTAACCTAACCTAACCTAACCTAACCTAACCTAACCTAACCTAACCTAACCTAACCTAACCTAACCTAACCTAACCTAACCTAACCTAACCTAACCTAACCTAACCTAACCTAACCTAACCTAACCTAACCTAACCTAACCTAACCTAACCTAACCTAACCTAACCTAACCTAACCTAACCTAACCTAACCTAACCTCACCTAACCTAACCTAACCTAACCTAACCTAACCTAACCTAACCTAACCTAACCTAACCTAACCTAACCTAACCTAACCTAACCTAACTTAACCTAACCTAACCTAACCTAACCTAACCTAACCTAACCTAACCTAACCTAACCTAACCTAACCTAACCTAACCTAACCTAACCTAACCTAACCTAACCTAACCTAACCTAACCTAACCTAACCTAACCTAACCTAACCTAACCTAACCTAACCTAACCTAACCTAACCTAACCTAACCTAACCTAACCTAACCTAACCTAACCTAACCTAACCTAACCTAACCTAACCTAACCTAACCTAACCTAACCTAACCTAACCTAACCTAACCTAACCTAACCTAACCTAACCTAACCTAACCTAACCTAACCTAACCTAACCTAACCTAACCTAACCTAACCTAACCTAACCTAACCTAACCTAACCTAACCTAACCTAACCTAACCTAACCTAACCTAACCTAACCTAACCTAACCTAACCTAACCTAACGTAACCTAACCTAACCTAACCTAACCGAACCTAACCTAACCTAACCTAACCTAACCTAACCTAACCTAACCTAACCTAACCTAACCTAACCTAACCTAACCTAACCTAACCTAACCTAACCTAACCTAACCTAACCTAACCTAACCTAACCTAACCTAACCTAACCTAACCTAACCTAACCTAACCTAACCTAACCTAACCTAACCTAACCTAACCTAACCTAACCTAACCTAACCTAACCTAACCTAACCTAACCTAACCTAACCTAACCTAACCTAACCTAACCTAACCTAACCTAACCTAACCTAACCTAACCTAACCTAACCTAACCTAACCTAACCTAACCTAACCTAACCTAACCTAACCTAACCTAACCTAACCTAACCTAACCTAACCTAACCTAACCTAACCTAACCTAACCTAACCTAACCTAACCTAACCT
>LR990540.1:3007500-3417500 GCA_905147745.2 Phlogophora meticulosa
GAGGTCGGTGACCCCCGTGTCGCCAGATGACCGCAACTTATTCGGTGGTTTCTTTTTGCGGAAATAGTAAATGGTTAAAATTATCATTAATCAATACTTGGGATAAAAGTAAAACTCTATGGAATTTTATTAAATGTGGTAATAGAATGAAGGTAGTATAGCTAGTATAAATATCACCTGCTTACTTAACTTCTCTGCCTAGCTTTTAAGGATTAGGTAGATCATATATATCATTACAATGTTACAACAATAGATGATTATAATTATATCACGTGAAGTTATATATACATGGATGTTATATTAAATATAATTTATACCTCATATGTACATACTGCATACATCGGCGTTAAGTAATGATATCTCTTACGTAGCTGTGCAGCAAGCGATATTAATTCCTAATGATCCATGTACTTACAGATGACTGACCATGTGTGTGAGAGGTGAGAGATGAAGTTCAAGATGCTTAGACATTGATCTTGATACTATGTCAATGTTATTGGGTAACAAAGTTGCTAGGTTAGGTCACGATTCATTCTAACAAGCAAATTTTGCTTGAGTTTGAAATTATGTGCTATGGCAATAGCGATTAAGCTCAACTTTATATATTTTTATTTTGTTACAATAAGAGAGTACACGAAAGCACCAATTGATAAAATTTAGTGCCACCATAAAGTTCACTCACCTTAAATTACATAAAACATAATTCTTTGTGTAAACAAAAACACAACCTTGACTCGTACAAAGCTGTTGATATTTTCTCACGACACTACTTCACGCTACGAACAATTAAATCTTTGAACTTTGACAGCTCTTTCTTTACGCATGCGCGTCGCCGGTGTGAACAGATCGCAAATGCAGTCCTAATGGAAAATGGAGTTGAAATTTGTCGATCCGTCATCTGACTGGGACAACATCCGTCCTTTCAGCAATGATTAAATTATAATTAAAACTAAATACCAAAATACATACATACATATATTGGGTATATCGAACCTTCTTTCCTATATACTCCGTGTACCGTGTATCAAGCTTATTCAAAAAGACTAAAATATTGTCGATGCTAAATCTGTAGCAACAAAAAATAGAAAACAATTAATACCGTACATCATTCTTATTGGAATAGCCCTCTTTGTGTTTAATTTGGTATAAAACTTTCGATTGGATTGAATGTTTCTTTTTCTTATTGAGCAGTTCATTCATTCATGTCAGTTATGACGTGAGTGTTTGTTTTTGGAATTTTGAAGTTTTTTTTTTGCTGTGTCGCGGGCCATTCGGTATATCAGGTAGGTGATAATACGAAATTAACGCGGTGTTGCTAGTTTAGAATAATCATATTATTTCTGAACAATAAAATCAAATACAATTTCCACTTTTTTTTCTATCTTCATTCTAATGTGATGCTAATTACATCCACTCAGCCTAGTTTCGTAAAAAGGTTGTGTACCTATTACAATCCTGGCTTCACACTAAGAATATTCATGTGCATAGATCTGCATAACGACTGGTGTTAAAGGATAATACCAGCTAATTTATGTAAACTTTCTCCTCTCGAACAAAGTAGTTGGCAAACACTGGCTCCCTTTAATTCTTTCAGGTCGATGCACCTATCGGACATGACTGATAGGGCTGCTACGAGCTACCAAATACTAGGAAAGTACTTGTTTATTCTACACGATCTCGTATATTTCTCATCAAAGAAGGAATGAAGAGCTCGTAGCTAAATAAAAACGGCTGCAAAATGTATGACGACTAAGGTAAGCTACGATTTCTGAGATCGGTCTGTGGACACCCAGTACATACCGAGATATCTTCGTACCCCGGAATCACGTTAAGCCGTTGGTCCCAGTTGCCATTCGTAGATCCTAGACAAAAAGTAGCCAATGTCCCTCCCAGGGGTGCAATCTATCTCTCTGCCAAATTTTATCGAAAACCGTTCAGTGGTTTAGGCGTGAAAAGGTAACAAACAAACTTACTTTCGCATTTATAATATTAAGTTAGGATATTGTAGTCAGTTGTATCCAAATGCAAATTATATATGCAAATGAATGCCCTTTCATGTGATACAATATTAAAATTTGATCCCATTTTAAAACTTCCCCCATTTCGGCTCCAATTGCATATGTAGCACCTAAAATAAGCAGCCGTGACAGAAATACTGATGAAGTCGTACCGCTTCGTTCTTTGTTGCCATCATTTTAGTACGGAACCCTTAAAATGTAAATGTAAAACACCAGAGATCTGCATGTTTTCCGTTTTCGATCCCCGTAGTACATAGGCACCCATCTAAGCAGAGACAACCCTGCCATTGACCGCCGACTGACCGGTGAAAGCTTTTGACCGAACGTCCACTATCTGCGGCAAATATTTTTGAATGCTATTATTGATTATGATAGTGAAAGTTGTTTGGACGCTCATAGGCTCACTTCGTTGAGTAATAGGCTCTATTTGGTAATCCGAGCGGATGATACACGATATCTTGTATTTCTTACGAGTTTGTTAGCAGTTCCTGTTTCGCATACCTTCATTGCGTTGCTCGCTTTGAGTGGAATGCCAAAATATGCAAGTTACGCAACCTCTTTGCATTTAGTGGCGTTCTGAAATATCATTTACTGGCTATTTGCAGTAAAAAAAAATTGATGCCATTAAAGATTTATTTTTCTTAATTTTTCTTTTTCAAATCTAATAGCATCCATCATTAGTTTTTCATGGAAATAAGTCAGTATTGAATTATAATCACTAGAGTGCAACCTTGTTACATCGATACTTATCCATCTGCCTATCTTACAACTGAGTATCGTGACTCCGTTTACCGCGTTTAAATATTGTATCTGAGGTTACTGCCTCTTTGGTTTAGGTAGTGATGTGAGCATGAGGTTCGATTCCCTACTTTAGTTAGGCCATTTGAAATCAAAAACTCAATGATGCTATACAACCATTTTACTTATATACAACTGCTTTTATTTTTTAATGAAATGGTCTTTATTAATATTTTCGAAGAGATACTTTTTACACTGTTTTTTATTAATCATCCATGTTTAGGGAATTAATGATTTTGAGACAGCGCATTATTCATTATTCGTAGCAGTTCTTAGATGAGTCACAGGGTTGTAAATCATAATTTGTCGCATTCTAGGGTTTATATTTGATTAAATCGTAATCGATATTAACATCTGGTGAATGAGTAAGCAACATAGAATGTTATTAATTGTGGACAAACATTTAGTAAATAGTTGACCCACAGTTGTTAGGTCGTACACAATATTTAAAAAATATAACCAACTTAAAAAAGAGCTTAAGCAACTTAAAAATTGTAAAATAAGTATAATTTTGGGAGTCGGTGGCTTTGATTGTTTCTTTTGATTCATTTTTTGCTACCTACTTCTGAAATTATAGTTATTTTACACTTTTTAGTGTTTATTTATTTAAGTTGGTTGTTTTTTTTTGCGAATAGGAGCTACAAATGTTTAGAGGTTTTATCAAGAAGATTATTCCACGAATGAAATGTTTGCAAAGTAGTAGGATCTACCAACAAAGCAAGAACGTTACATTACAAGATTTATTATAAAGCGTGTAAAATTAAACACAGTTTTCCCCCATTAGAAATCTAGGATGCCTCAGCATCCGGCACGCGGATTTTCACTGCATGAATAGTACATTACTCTTAAGACAAGCGTGGACAAGATCATTTTCAGTACTACACAGTCATTGTGTATTGACAGACAATTAGTTACGAAAATATTTCGTTGATTTGGACACTAATATGTCAGTTGGTACCCGGATATAAAATTGCTTTTGTTTCATATAGGATTGGTATTTAATCCTGTGTTCTAATTTAACGTCGAGGCATTTTATGAAATCATGGTACAAGTAACGGTAAAGGTAACAACTTAGTAGTTTTTATGGCATAATACCATATAACACGCCTGTATTCCCCCAAGGGTTGGACAGAAGGGCACTTATAGTAACATCCACGTTTCGCCAGTCATGTTTCAATCAGGCATAAATCCAGACTCCGGGCTGCTAAAGAGAAAATTCCTATTGGAAAAACTCAATAACACTTTGTCCGACTTAGGAATCGAACCCAATACCTAGGATCTAGGGCCTCAAGCTCAGCAACTGGGGACCACTAGCGAAAAGAATCAGTCATAATTACTAGCATTAATTACGTTCAATTGGATTTCCTTCTCCTTAGCACATAACTTAATAGCCAACTAAATAAGTCTGCCTTTGTCATTTGAATTTAACTGCATTATGTTAATTAAGTGTCACTTTGTACGAAGTCTGCAGATATACTACCTATACTATAGAAAAGCCGACAGTGAGTGAAAACTCTTGGCTCGCATCGCGACACCCATTTGCCAAGCAATTACCGCACAACGAATGCATTAAGACTGTATTGTGACACTTGCAGTAACGTTGAATGACAAGATTTTGAATTAAGCTAGACTCGGAAAGCTCTACGACTATTGTGACCAAGCTATCTAATAAAACCTCATATATATGAAAATAATGAATGAAGCTACACTTTGGGAAATAACTTGGCTCGAGGGGCTTGTGGCTAAATAACAGCCACATGGGCCGATCGAAGGTTAAGCTACGTTTGCCGAGGTCGATGCGTGGGTGGATAACCATCCATTATAAATGGAAATCCCTCAGTGACTCGGAAAGCACGTTAAAACGTTAGTACCGGCTGTCATTTACCAGTCTTTACGGGTAGAAGCCCACAAGACTAACCAACTTATATGGAGGTCAGATAGGCAGTCAGCCCATGTAAAACATTAGTATACCGCTGCATCCGTTAGACTGGAAGCCGACCCAACATACCGGGGAATGGACTAAGCAGATAATAATTTTGGAAAAATCTACCCCGCTATTCTGGTGTTTAATCGAGGGTATTTTACTTAAGTAATACATTTCTAGGTTAAATTAGGTTATCTAGCTATATTCAGGACTTTTTTTAGTAACATTTAGTTGCCATCATCACCGAGCGAGGCGCTCGGGACAGCAAAATTTGAGTCAAATATTAATCGAAAATTCTCATCATAATCGTCACTGAGAACTTTACTTTTACCAACCAGTGCTGCTCTTCTTGGATTGGTTTCCGTCAGACGTTTTACATGAAGACTAACCGCTTTTTATGACAATACTGGAGCATACAGACAATTGACAAAATGTTCATAGATTTCGTTTGTTGTCATCTTAAATGTATGATCCCAACTTACCTTGAGCCTCGTTCTTCACTTTATCGTAACCATCTTTAATAAAACTGCTTAATGACTTACCTGTAAAAAGAAAAAGAGAAACGTTACTTGATATTCTCGCGTATATGCAACGGAATCATGGTTTTTATTAAAATGTAGATGTTACTGCAGAGTACAGACGAATAAATAATAATCTTTCATTTTAGTTATGCAGCGGATTGAATTGCTGTCTTCAAAAACATCGTGAATCGTGTTTCAATTAAGATGAAGAAGATAACTGTTTAGAATATTTAACCGTTTATTGTACATTTAACATGCATTTAAGTGCCATCAAAGAAATTGATAAAGTTTTACTGTAATGGAGTTCTAAACATTAATACGAGTAACATTTAACATTGAGTCCACCACTTAGGCTCTAACATAATTTTTCGCTTGCAAGTGACTCGCCTACACGAATTAGCTTCCATCTCAGGTGCCAAATAAGGTGCTGGTACATTATGCGTCGCGGTATGTTTAGTGTTGCAAACATTGCTTGGCATAACTCCTCGGTTACCAACATAATGGTTAGCTGTGACTGAGACGCGTGGACTTACTTGCTAAAATATTTGGATGTTTAAGTTTAACTCAACACTAAAAAAAGAATCGAAATCGAATGAAAAATGAGCGTAAGGATTGAAGAAGCATATGTCCAGCTAGTAGGTGAAGTCAGGTTGTGGTTCACGTTGAAGATGCTAAGGAAGCACATGACATGTAAGAAAGACCGTTTTAGCGACGATATTGAAACGATAATGTAATGGTGACAACTTTGGAATAGCAGATATGTTGATCGTAGCGCCCGAATTGGACCGGAGAAGATGTAGACAATACCTCAAAAGAATATCTCAACGATAACATAGGTAACATAACACTTCTGTATTCCACGAAATCTTAGACAAAGTTAGGAGTACCTGTATTGCACCCACATTTCGCCAGTTATGTTTAAGTCCCATATAATAGGGTACGAGCCTCAACTGGACATCCTTACTCCGGGATGCTACTGAGAAATTCCGGATGAAAAAAAACAATTACACAGCCAAGGAATAGTACCCAGAACCTCGTGACCTCGAGTCCTTGCAAGCACGAGGCCAACTTAAGTGCTTCAGGTAGTAATGGTGAATTACCCGAGCTCAGCTTCTATAATACAATTTACTAAGGCTAGCTTCCTAGCTAGCCTTAGTAAATTGTATTATAGAACAACTAGCATACACTTACAACAAGCTTACAATCCTTTGTAAGCTAGTTGTAAGAACCCAAATTGAATTGAAGCCATTACCCAGTAATCGTGGTGTCTTTTACTTACTATAAAATGTTTCAGGCCTCGAAGAACACAACCCCAGAATCACTTCGGCTCAAGTTATGTCCAGTAATCAGTTCGAGATCCAAGGTTTCTTGATCAATGCCGAAATTTGTGAAGTACAAACTAATCAACCGACACGAAGCTGTCAGAATTAAAATACAATAGATGTGATTGCAATAGCATTATGCTAAGTGCGTCGCGTGGGTGCTCGTCCTTACCCAACAGTGAAGTCTTACCTTCTGTCGCGCAGTGGGCAGACGATAAGATGGATGGCGACGCAGTAATGATGTTGTAAATACTATAAATTGTAACCCACAGCCTACTGAAATGGTAAGCAGCATGCCGGTGGAGTCTCTGAAGGTCAACAAAGAGATGTAGTATTCGTCAGTAAACTGTTTTCTTTCTTTAGGACGTTACTTGGTCTTAAAAATCGGATGGATAGTCTTGATTCTTCATGGAGACAAACTTAAGGGAGTCTAACTTTACGTGAAGGTGAATTAGTATCTAGATGATTCTACCTCCATAGCGTGGGTCCTGGTTGCCGAACCCGTGTAGTTCTTTTATAAGTTTAGATTTAGAGTTGGACCAATCTACAGTCCAATGTTTGAGTGAACCTTGGATTTTGACAACAAGTACAAGTGAAAAGTTAAGTGCAGGATGTGTTACGCCACACCTTTTCCGTTTTGCATACAGTTCTAAACTAGTTATACGTGATCTAGTTCATATGGTGTCTTATGTATAGTGAAAGGGATGCAATGTCCGTAGTTAAAAGCAATTGCTTCTGCGTATTTGTGTTGAAGGACAATCGTACATACGAGTAGATTAAATAAATAAAATAAAAAAATAAATAAATAATGCTGGACAATCCACACAGCATCATCTAGCCCCAAGCTAAGCAGAGCTTGTGTTATGGGTACTAGATGAGTGATATACTTAATACAATACATTACATAGATAGTTATTTTTAGTATACATAGGAAATACTCAGATTACCCGGAACAAATATTTGTAGATCGTACAAACATTTGTCCCATGGCGGGAATCGAACCCGCAACCTCTTGCGTCGCAGTCGGACCTTCACCCGCCGCGCCGAACGGTCGTCAAATCAATAGGATCAATAGGATCTACGAATCTGGTGAACGAGATTCAACTACAGTCTTTTTGTGTAATATCTGATGTTGATCATCGTCTGACCAGATGTGATATGCAGATATTTGAATATAGATACCACGTCTCAGTGGATACCGAACGATGGTCCTTGCCGAGGCTCCCTTTTTGCGACAAATTACTCCAATGTGTGAAGGTTATTTCGATATTGTTCAAGGCATTCAAAATTATAGCTATGTACGTCATTTATTAAAAACTAGCTGGGCCCGCCACTTTTTCCTAGTGGAATTTAACAAAACATGAGTTTTCACATTTTGCGCGGGACCCTAATTCTTTTTTCCAAAATAAAAGTTGCCCAAGCTACTCCTTATCACAACAGCTATCTGCCGGCAAAATCTGACCAGCCGTTAAAGAGATTGACTCAAACCACCAGACAGACATAACTACCGTATAAACTTTCAAATGTATTAAGTAAAAAGCTGTTATTTTGATATTACAAACAGACACTTCAATTTATGCATTTGTATAAATGCAAGAACGGACTTTTTGACAACTGCAAGAGCTTAAGGCCAATACACTAAAGTATGTAGGTAGGTACATATTTCACTTTGTGATTTGCGCGTAAAATATCGACTCAAGCAGGACTTAGTAAGGTGTGTCCGTGCTTGCGTAGCGTGTTGTACTTAACAACTTATGTCCAATATTATGAGGATATTTCATGAGGATATATCATAACATTTAATAATATCTAGAGACACGCCTTTTCCGTTATACAATATGACTACAACACGGCACACATAATTATCGAAATCAACCGGATTGTGTTAACATTACTTAACGTTATAATGATCAAAGAAAATTAATCATTTGTCAGTGGATATTGCTTAATGAGCTCTAATTAACCAGATCATTAGAGCTCTTAGGAAATTAAATTAGTATGAAATGAAAGTTTCAGTTATAATGGTTGTGCGGGTAATTCATTTCCCGGGTGAAAATGTGTTAGGTATTAGGTTATTAACACTGGCGTAACTATCTACACTAATATTACAAAGAGGTCAAATTTGTTTGTAAGTTTGTATATAGGGAGTAATCTCCGGAACTTATAATCCAATCCGACACGGTTGGCGCAGTGGTTGAGCCATCGGCTGCTGCGCCGCGTGTTGTGGGTTCGATCCCCGCACGGAACAAATATTTGTATGACCTACAGGTAGTTGTTCCGGGTCTGGCTGTTTGTGTATGTGAATTTAAATGTTTGTATACGCACCCACAATACAGGAGAAATTCCTAGTGTGGAGCAACGTTTAAAAAAAAAAAAAAAAAATCTACATTTTTTACACGGTTAGGAAGCTACATTATTCTTGAGTGCTATTTATTGTGCGTGGATTTCGTACTTCAAACTTTAACATCCCCTCTACCCCCTTCAAAGGGTAGTTTTGAAAATAATAATAGCCTATAGCATTCAAGAATAATTCAGCTTTCTAACACTGAAAAAATTTTAGAATTAGTTAATTACTTCCGGAGATAACCCCTACATAATATGTACAAACTTGCAAACAAATTTTATCTCTTTATAATATTAAGTATAGAGGTAGATAGATATTGTCAGATTTGCGCTTGTTAGTTTTTTTTTATTTAAAGGGGTCACATAGTAACTAAAATTATGAATCGACAAAAATGTAACCTTTATATGTATAACTATAGGTATCAATCAGGAAACATTCATAGTTTACTAACTTCCTGATTTATTTATGTCAAAATTATGTGTGTAGCGCGTATGTAGGTGTATTACATTTTACAATCCTTGTCCTAATCACATTCTAAATGGCTACATAAACCCATTTGGTCGGTTAGAGAAAAAAATAACGTACCAGGCGAGTTACTAGTGGCTAACCTTCAAAGTTACGATTGTACCGATTTATCACAAGATTGGCGCAGGATTTGTGACATTCCGTTTTAATAAAGACGTTTTTTAACTTGCACCATTTCGGATCTAAGACTTCGATATCATAATAACATCCCTAAGCCTCTTGCCAAACTATGTTGGGTTTGGCTTCCAGTCTAACTGCATGGATCAAAATACCAGTACGTATGTTACATGCAACGACTGCCTATCTGACATGCACAACTCAATATCCTCCTACCACCTGAGTAACATATTCTTCACAGATTTTTCTCCATAAGTCTGTGGTATCTTTAAAAAGAAGCGAGCCCACTGGCAGAATCCGGTTGCTACATCAAATAAATCTCTTGCTAATCTGGATCTGCGGAGGCCATTCGTTCGGTTGTTAAGCGGGCAGCGGTAACAATGGCGGGTCCTTCACGGTGTCGGCGTGATTTCAAAGGCTGTATTCAAACCATTACTCTTTATTATTCGCGCTATCTACCGAGGAAGTACCTTTGAGAGCTTTTAATAGATTAGACTGAGGAATCGTATGATGCTGTTTTGATGTAGCTATTTATTATAAGGTGAAGGAGGAGCTCGTGGATAAATAAAAAGAGCCGCGCGAGTTTATCGAAGGTTAAGCAAGTTCGTAAGATATCTAGACTTCTCCGTTGCTCGGAAAGCTCGTTCTGCCGTTGGTCTCGGCTGTAATTGTAGATTTTTGACAGCCGTTACTAGGTACTCAGAAGTTTGAAAGTCTGTCAATCAGACTTATCATAGGGTATCGTGTTACCCAGTAACTGGGTTGTGGAGGTCAGATAGGCAGCTTGTTTGTATCATTACATAAGCTTGTTTGTATGTTTGATGTTTATCGCGAAGTTCTGTAGACTTCAGCTTTCATTTAAAACAAGTGTATCAAACAAGAGTGATTTATGTTAAAAACACATAAAAGAAAAAGACAAAAAATCAATACATCCCCTTTTCAGCTTTGATGTCGTTTTTTATGGTCCTTATGCTTTCGTTAATGCTGCCTTTTTATATGATCTGTATAATCTATGGTCTACATTATGTTTTAAAATAAGAACCTATGTGCCAACTCAGCAGGGGAACTAAAGAAAATTATAGAGTACTGCTGTTTGTTATTCTCGACTTGCATTTGTATGAGTCAACGAGTAATTGCTTCGTGTGGAGGTGGATAGTATGATTATCATGGTGTAATGGCCTTGTGAATAGACCCTGAGTGATATGTAAGTGATGTGTAAGTACCTACTAAAGTCTTTTTGTTGCATGTAATTTGGATGCATAAAATGGTTCAAAGCGATCATCTTGGCGGTTGCAGTGTTTAACGACACGGTTGGCGCAGTGGCTTAGTGATTGGCTGCTGCGCTGCGTGTTGCGGGTTCGATCCCCGCACGGAACAAATATTTGTAAGGCCTTCAGGTAGTTGTTCCACTGGGGCAACGTTTTATAAAAAAAAGAAAAAACAAGAAAAGAAGTGTATATCTGCCATCTGGTTTTATTCTTAAAGTTTTATTTGGCATATTTCCTAGTCTCTAGAGTATACTTGGTACCTATCATGCATGTTTTCGTTACTTAAACAATACGATAAGGTACCATACTATAGGTAATAATTATGCCCAATGCTATGAAATAATGGGAAGATATCACGAATAGATAAAACGAATGAACCACATAAATAAACAATGCGTCTTGCACCGTAAATCCGTTGCATATTTATAACATCGAAAGTCGGTTGCACCAAGCCTTAATCGTAGTTTAGTTAACCGGTGAAGCGGTGTGAAAACGTAACCTAGGTAACTGTACCGTTATTTAACCAATTGCGATTGTAATATATTAATTAGCCGTTAATAGCTATTGCAATGTCTAAGGACGTACATACATGATGAAGCATTTTAGGAAGTTATTGACTAATAGCTATGCCCACAACTAGTGGTCACAGTCCGCGTGGAATTTATCAAAGCATGGTTTTTCATTTTTGTGTGGATCCCTTATTATTATTCCGAAATAAAGCCGAAGTTATACCTTATCATTTAAACTATCTGACACTGAAAGTCCCGTCAAATCGGCCCAGCAGTTTCGTAGATAACCTCAAAGAAACAGACACACATAAACGAACTGTAACTTTGACACTTTTAAATGTATTTAGTAAAATCTGTTATTGCACGTCTCAACGCGAAGCGTTGAGTTGTGCTTTACTCTCACTCTCTCAAGGTCAAGCAATGTTCTCGGCTTAAATTGCTTTTATCCGATCCTTTTGGACTTTGAGTATTAAATGAGTTGACAAATATCAACAATAACACTTTTTTATGACAGTAGATACTTTTAAAAAACACTATTTTTGCTAGATAGTAAATAAAAAACCGTTTTGAAAAACTATTTCAGTGGACGTCGGGTTGTCTGTATGTTCGGATGATGTATGTGGTCACGATATCGCCCAAAAAACTTCACTTTTTGAGTCATTTTTTTTTCATCCGCTTCAGTATCATTCTGAGTAATAGCCTATTGAAAATTACCGTCTAATTCAATCAAGTCATTTTTGTCATAAAATGAGCGTTGAGACGTGCACTTTTGGATTTTCCATTTTTTTTTTAACATAACACCAATACAATTTTATTAATTTGTATAGATTGTTTACTTACGAGACATTTTAATATGATTATTTATGAGTGTCACTTTTTCGCCTATAAAATCTGTATTACGCACGATTCACGAAATGCGTACGCACCGCGAAATTGTTACGCACTTTGCATTTTGGCGTGGATTGAACTTGACAGAATGTATTACCAACATTTGCCTTGTTGATTAGACAAATGAATGAGAAGCAACACATTACCTGTATGAGCTGCAACGTGTTTATTAATTCGTGTCGGGGATCATCTTAACATTCAGCCCGTAATGTCAAGTGATGTCGACTACAAGTTGATTAGCAATTACAATCTATGGTGTTGGCTAATGTCGTACATTATTTAAGGATTAAAGGAGTATTTAATTGGCATCTAATCTATTTGACGACCTATGTGGCGCAGCGGGCGAAGGTCCGCCTGCAACGCAAGAGGTTGCGGGTTCGATTCCCGCCTTGGGACAAATGTTTGTACGATCTACAAATATTTGTTCCGGGTGTTCTGGGTATTTGCTATGTATAATAAAAAATATCTATCTATGTAATGAATTTTATTAAGTATATCAGTCATCTAGTACCCATAACACAAGCTCTGCTTAGCTTGGGGCTAGATGATGCTGTGTGGATTGTCCAGCATTATTTATTTATCTTTCCACTAAAAGATCAGCAAGAAAATTACATAAGTAAATGAATTGAAAGTATTATACTCATTAATGTAAATCGGAACGTAATCGCAGATATTTGCGTGAAAGGATACATGTATCAATGCATTATTAAATCAATTTAACACATTATTAAATACATTATAGTGCATTTATGTCACAATTAAGAGTCATAAACACGTCTAGTTCCGTTCGAATCCCGGTCGAATATGTTACAATTGTGCCAATCAGCGCGTGCGCTGAACCGTGTGAAAGACAGTGTTGCCACACATAGGAAAACGACGATCGACAGTTTATGCACTGGCAATATCCTTCGAAGAGGGAAGTCGAGTTAAATCAATGTTCGTAAAAAATAATTTTGATTCTATTAGAGAGATAATAATCGTTGGTTAATAATTACAACCCCATGGGTCGCTTGTAAGTAAAGCTATGTTTATCGGGGGAGGTTCGTAGTTGGGCGATCGCTCATTAGGCACATACCGAGATCCGTCTATGCTTGGTAAAACACATCAGACAAATACCTTCACAGCCAAACAACGAGACACAATAGAAAACGTATTGTTTGTCGGTCACCCTTGGTCTGGCTGTCATTTGTACATCTTTTAAGGTTTTCTAAGGACGGTTTCCTTACATTATTGAAAGGCTGACGGTGAGTCTTACCAAGGTATATTATGTTGCCCAGTAACTAAGTTGTGGAGGTCAGTAAAGCAATCGCTCCATGTAAAACACTGGTAGTCAGCTGCATCCGGTAAGACTAGAAGCCGACCCTAACGTGGTCGGGGAAAGGCTGTGCAGATGATTAGAAGATAAGAATCGGTTTAACGATAAACGATATCGGTTTGCTTTAGTACACGATAGAGTAAAATCGACTCGATCAACCTACTAGACCAATGAGCTAGTCAAACCGAGTTCCCATCGATAAAATCAAATCACGAAACACACGATTTTGTGTTTTATTTCTTACAAACTTTTAAAGACTATATTGGCTCTTTCTCTCCCCAGGAGTAAACAATACAAACAATAAGATTACAGTGTAAGTACACCTGAAATATTAATTTAATTTAATGTTCAGAGCATAAAATAATACAGTATTGGCGCTCATTACTAAAAGTTCTTGGTTAACTCTATAAAAGCGTGACAAAAAAGACATTTTCTCAATAGATGCTTTGAGACGAGAAGCTTATTAATAGTTCTGGTGTATAAGTAATACTATTATGAATCAAACGTCAGTAAGACAATTTTCCTACTAAACGCAAATTGACTTCCCCAACATCATCGGGTTAAGAAAACTAAATTACTTAACAAAAAAGACACTAAACACAAAGAAAACAATACACAACTATTACATTTTAGTTTGCGTAATCCAATAATTAGTATGACGGCACAAAACAAAAGATAACGTAAACGCATCGGTTAACGTTACGCGAGAAGAAAGTCGTCGACCGAGTTACCTCGACGGGTTTTCGGCGAAAGTTGAAAAATAGAATAAAATCAAAAACAAACGAAATGCGGAATTTCGGTAATAGTGAGTAACGAATTGTCGCCGCTTGGGAACTATTGTTTTTGTGCTATTGTAGTAGTTTCCGTTCGTGAACAATATTGAGATTTGGTTCAAATTCACGAGAAGCTGCTTAATTGTAGACATATGTTTATTTGACGACCTATGTGGCGCAGCGGGCGAAGGTCCGCCTGCGACGCAGGAGGTTGCGTGTTCGATTCCCGCCCTGGGACAAATGTTTGTACGATCTACAAAGATTTTTTCCGGATGTTCTGGGTATTTGTTATGTATAATAAAAAATAACTATCTATGTAATGTATTGTATTAAGTATATCAGTCATCTAGTACCCATAACACAAGCTCTGCTTAGCTTGGGGCTAGGTGATGCTGTGTGTATTGTCCAGCATTATTTATTTATTTATTTATAGTCGTTTCTTTTCTTGCATGTCAGAACTGCTCCAAACGCTCAGAAAACCCAGGCCAAGCATTATTTTGTTAAATACTAGGTTTAAGAAAAATTGCTAGGAGGTAACTGTTATCTTTTCAAATTTGTTTGACACAAACATCAATAGAATCAATTTCTTAAATTGCCCCGTAACTATTTGAATTATTGTCTAGACTACTTTTATTACTTTCTTCGTCTACAAATTTTAAATTACATTTATTTTTTTCAAAACAATTGCTTTATTTTGCATCTTATTACAAAAATTGGTTGAAACGATTCGGGCCACGGATTTCGAGATTAAATCATAACTTTAATAACTCAGACAGAATATCGTTTCCTCTACCATCATTAGCTTATTATAATTCGTTTGTCACCGACTTCACCATACGGTTATTTTGATTGGCTATTTTCGGAATCGTTTTCAGAACAACACTAAAACAGCTTTAGCTTTTAAATACATAGTTGAATTTTGTTAATTTTGCCTCACTCAAAAATATTTTCCCATCTTTCTGATTACCAGAGGTCGGAATAACTCTACCTAATAGAGTTATTTATGTACTTGCATCGAAATGTTGACATTAATATAGATCTTACCGGGATTTATAATACAATCCCGTGTGGCCAGCAATATTACAAATAAATAATAATAAAAACCTCACAGATAGATAAGACATTCGGCACTCCGATGTCGGACGGTTTAAATTGTATAAAAGTAAATAACGTTTTTATTTTATAAATCACTGGATTTTTCTGGTCTTTATAATTAATCACGGGATTTGAGGCATATCCACTTTATTCTTTCGCTGTATGAAATCAGTGTAAGTACATAAATAACTCTACCTAATTCTGACCTCTGCTGATTACACATGAAAATCCCAAAATGCCGTGCTACACAACACAATAGGGTCGTCAGTCAAATACCGAATACATGATTATTTGGCAACAAGTCCCCGGATTCAGCAAACAGTTTCGTGGAGACATAGATGAAATAGTTATGTGATTAAGTGAAATTGTTCCGATCGGTCTAGATAGTGCGCGGAAAAGCGCCGGTCGTCGTCCCCGCGGCACTCACACGCTGCGCCCGCGCCGTGCTCGCTCACACACGGCATACGGCACGGGAACATTATATGTAGTTACTAAACTTCCCTCGTTAAGTGGAGACAATCAAATCCTCAGTTATTATATATTTTTTGTATAAAATCGTCAAAATAAGGCTTGGTAAGTGTAGAGATAGAGATATTCATTTGCTGTTTGTTCAGATGATAAAATGTATCAACACTGCTAAATACGTACTCTATCGTTGCCAAAGTAAACGTAATACCATTATACTGTCATGCCATTAACATAATAGAACAAAATATTGTCAATACGAGTGAACTCGTTTGTGAACGGTCTCTGGGATGAAGACGTTTCAGAAACCTGCAATTAGCCTATTTTATTTTTGTTAAGTTGCATAATAAAGGTCTATAGTTTTTGACAATTCAATTCATGACAGACCAATTACCTCAGACAAGCACTTTAATTTACTAAGCTAGGCTTCATCAAATGTCAAGCAATCAGCACTTCTTTCTCTTTCGCAAACCTTTAAACAGTTATAACCTACAATTACCAGTCATAATCCAACATTTACAAATCCATTTCCCTGCGAATCTATTCAAATCAGATGTTAATTCTAACAAAACTAGTAACGAATGTAATCATCGTGTGTGCAATGAAAACCACCGGCCCACTGCGCTAGATGTTCGGCGCGCGAGTCGCACGCGACCGCGCATGCGCGAGTATTTATATTTACATTTTTACACCATAACTGGTTAATGAGCTTAGAAAGGACCCGTTTATTGGGAAATTGTTTCTATTTATGTTCTGTATAAGGAAGGGCTTATGTAAGTGGGTGTTATAGCACGGTTTTTTGGTGATAACTAGGTGATTTATTTATTTATTTTTTTACGGGAAAACAAACCGTTACAGAAATGTAAACGCATAATCAAAAAGACGTAACATAATTATGTGTCGCTTTATCCACATCCTAAATAGGTACATGTATTAAGGACTGTTTGAAAAAAAAATCTACGGAGATATCTACGGATCTGGTTTCACAAATCTCGAATCACTATTAATTCATTTTATCAGTGTAAGTGTTGTAGAAGAAGTTAAAATTGATGATTTCGTGAGTTAAGTTCAGATAAAACTTTGCTAAAGCTGGCAAAATGGACTACTGTCTATGTTATTGGTTGTCATACACGTAGTTGGTTCGTCGATGACAACTGGTCTCCGAGGACTGAGGACATTCACAATAGCGATATACTTATTTGGATAGCCAATTTACCACTTCAGGCTTTCATATATCAGCAATTTAGAATTGCTTTTCCTTCTATTACCTTTTAAATCTCATAACAACTATCCAAATCTCCGTTTTCAATTACAACGTTAACAAAGGCATCATATCCTATCTTCGTAGGCGTTTTTTAATCGAAAACACAACTGTAATGCATAACGTTATATAACTGGTTAATTTTATCAGATCAAAGGTAGAATCAACCATAACGAGTGATCAAACTCCGATTAAAGCACGCCTAATTAGCTACCTTAGCCGAATCGTTTCCGGATTTCTCTAGTTTAGCATATTGGACGGCCCAATCTTTGAGTGACAACTTTCTTCATGTGAGAAAGTGATGGGCGTTAACGACAGGTTAGTGCGGTGACACCTGCCCACATTGTTGTCGAGATTAGCCATAAGTTGAGCATTCTTGGGTTACGTTGGGTTCGGTAAAAGTGTCTGATTTACCCTTACAAGGTAACCGGAGATCAATGAGACGTCGTTATGTCAGCTACTTGACGCGTGTTGACGTAGGCATGGTCAACCATGATATAAAATAAGCTGTGCGTGGAATGCTTGAATGGAAGCCAAAATTGGAGCCAGAACTAAAAGTGATACCGTGTTTGTTTGCTCAGAAAATTGCCAGGATGAATTTTCTGTTTAATCGCAGAGGAAAATAGACTCTCTAGCTTTATGAACACATGTGCGGTCCTGTGTTATTGACACAATATAAATAAAGTATATTTTCAGTTGGCACACTACAATATTGGCCGTAGTTCATTAAAAAAAATATAAATTCCGCCATTGCTTTGTCCCACGTATGTATGTCATCATCATCCCCCTGAAATACATCTCGATTATTTGATTTCGGCACAGATTGTCTTCTTCTACCATAGCAGTTTCCTTCCTAGCATTCACCTTATTCCTAGTCAATTCTGTTTATTACACATCCACATCCTTCTTTGATCTTCTTCTAGTCATCACAATTTACACTTTTCTCACAACATGATCTTCACATCCCGGTCTAAGTAGGTTGTTATTTTACTCTCTTCCGTCATAGTATTTTTCTTAATCTCTTTATATAGATTGTCTTAGTATTGCTGACATTAAAATGTATGTCCTTCTCTAGGTAGATATGCCTTATGTTTTAAAAATATCGCTTCTACAGCAAACTTGCCTACCAGAGACACTGCAGTCGCGTTTTCTACAAATAACACGCACAGTTTATTGAACATGGATTTATCTGGAGATAAGTTACATTTTACATTCTCTTGAGGTCGGCTATTCTGGTCTGGTGGCGTTCGATTCCGGAATCTGAGTGCGAAAGTGGAGCTCGCGCCAACCGCGGCTTTATTAATAGGAAATGCCGACGTATTAAAGATTAAGAGCAGCTGCTACTCTTCCGCGAAGAAAGCAAATAACAATAATGACAATTTCAATCGACTTCTTAAAGTAATATGTAAGAATATTATCTAAGTACCTACTTAATGTACATGAAAAGAATAAAAAGAAGCACAGGGCATTGAAAAATTTATCGGCATCGTTGTAAACGGGAAAAGTGCCCAAAAGGCTTGTAGCATTGCCACGTTGAATGGCAATGAAAATTTTGATGCGTCTGTGTGAGAACGGACGGCATAAAAAAAAAACTTTTTCGGGATGTAAACTTAACACTATAATTTATGTCTATCCCAAATGTCATACAGATTTGTTCAACCAATCTGGCGTGATTGAGTAACAAACATCCATCCATCCAAACTTTCGCATTTATAAATAGGAACAGGATTATTCTGATTTATGTGTCCAAATGCTGTGGGAATTCAGGTATAAGAGTCATGTTCTAATGAAAATTGATTCTGTGACTGTACAATGCCTATTTCAGCAAAAACTAACTTCTCTATTTAGTACTAGTGCGACTACCCACTTACTTATTTATTCTAGTTACTAAAAACGCTTTTTTATTTGCACGTTTTTCAAGGCATTCTGTGGACTGTGGTGGTACTTGATTGCTGGATCGGAAGTTTGTCTAGCAGTATTTGTGATTATTACAAAAACAGTCACGGAATACCTTATGCGGATATCATAGAGTGATGCTGTCAAGAGAAAAGCACATATAGCCACGTCCAATACTCTCATCTTACAAGAGACTTTCTATTTAATACCTGCTAATAAGAAATTGTTATTTGCCATTATCGTTACGACAATGTGCGAAATCGACTCTTTTATTTCATTTTTTTACGAATCTAAAGAAACCCATTAACTCTCAGACAGTTTAATATTTATAATGTTAATGCGATTGTAAAATATACAGTTTATAAGATTTGAAAATACTTTATACGGACAAAATGGCTTTGAGAAAGTGCGGAATAGAATTTGATATTTTGCAGAATATTAGTAAAATGTAGAAAGTCAATGGTACGTTTATAGCTAGCTGGCATTTCCGCGTGGGTTTGCATTGTCAACATACTTAGGGGGTAGATGTTTTTATGAACGCATTGAACGTATTTTTAAACGTTCCTTACTTTGTAGAATTTTGATTTAAGTTACGTAAGTTGTAGAAGCTATGCTGAGTACATAGCGAACATACTTGGCGTATATGTACGGACTCAGAATCAAGCGTCTTTATCAAGTTAAGGCGTAAAGCTCATATGAAACGTGCGTGCCGTCGTATGGCTTATAGCCCGCTTTACGCCCTTGAACTGAGAGAGAAAGTAACCTGTCACCGAAAGATGAATGTGTCTGCTTTCGGACATTATAACATCTCACAGTATTAACAGACGATCGAACGGCTGTTAATACAAGGTTTTAAATCTAATAAAGTACTATAATAATAAATACATACGAAAAAAATGTTATTATAAACGAAACAAAACAACGATTGTCTTCTTTTTCCGTATCATACACCAAACATAGGAATAGCGACTAGCCATTCTTATGTGCCGCCATATGCAGTCGACTTAATAAATAAAGCTCATTAAAATCCATAGATTTATAAGAACATTAAAATCATTGAAAACTTAGTGCTGAGTAGATCCAAGTCCCTAGTTGACCTAGCCACTAGTGCTTGGTTTATCTACTTTGAGATGAGTTCTATAGAATTATTTATTTTCTGACAATTTTGTTAGAAATCTGTTGCTAAGCAATGCTGGCAAGGTCTGTGAATGCTGTCTGAGCATTGCTTATTGGTGCATCGGTGTCGTTACTTTGGTCATCTTGTTGGTTGGTGATATGTTTTCTGGGCTTAGTAACTGCTTAATGTTTACGCACTACATCTACGTGCTGTCTAGTGTTAGTGCTTGGTGAAACCAAAAGGTAGTGTCTAATATTTTTGCAAAATCATTGCGTTTTTATTTAGGCGTTACTTTTCGAGTAGTGTTAGTGACATCGGGCCTTAGGAGCGTAGAATTTTGAGGTTTTTGGTTGTCAGCAAAAAGTTGGTAGCAACTTGGTTTAACTTGGTTTTCTTTCATTAATAAATAGTTTCTTATTTAGCTGAATCGTTGTAGGGAAGTTTTGAGTTGACGTATTTGCTAGGGACACTTGTGGTTGAGAATTCTCTATCTTTTATCTGTAGGTCATATTTTATTATTGTATAAAACATTTATTGAAATAAAAGTTTAGACATTGTCGGCGTACAGCGAAGAACGTGAATAATTCAAACTGGAGGTGTACATCATTGGAAATTACTTGCTTTTGCAACAATATCGTATTATTGTACTTAGTAGCTAATTAAATAAGTAGATATAAGATGGTTATTTTTTTTTCTCGATGTCTAATTAAACCAGAGGAGAGTTACTCTTTGGTAAGGAATTATTATACATCTATATCTCTAATATATTGTTAAATTGTATATAAATCTTGGCAGAATATTAAAAAAATAACGGTTTTCTTTCTTAGCTAAAAAAAACATTATTTTAATTCATTGACAAAATTGTGATACCGATTTCTTACATTATTAGAAATTATATTATAAATAAAAAAAAGATTAAATGTTACCTTTTTAAAACAACGTCACTTCAATTCCAAATACAACCTCCTCTATAGTTCGTACACTTGAATATTCCCAAATAAAAATATTAAAAAAAAAAACAATTCAAAAACCGAACCGGTTCGTTGACTGAATCACATTTTTCGAAATACAAAAATGGTTCAACATCACACTCCGTTAACTTTACTTAACTTTTGGGAAAATAAAAAAAGTTTTAAGTTAAGTGCAAGTTGCGTGTTATCACCTCGACCGGCGCGCGAACACTGACTCCAAGTCTCCGTAACTTGAGTGCAACTTAACTATCACTCGCCAGGGCCGCATTCGTTAACTTATAATTAATGCGTGAATCAGAGCTTTGAGATGGACTTCACTAAATTAGTTTCGTGACTTACGAGCTATTATTAGTTCGCATAGAATTAATTAATTGTTTAATGTGTGTAGTTTATTATGTTCTAGACTTCCGACCAACTTTTACCCGACACTGTGACGATCTGATAAAGAAGGAAAAACTTTCCTCTTTTGAAAATTAATTAGATAAGAGAATAAAGTACACGTTTAATTGGGAAAATTTGACAGTTCGGAATACCTAACTGCGCTGTACGTAATATTTACATGTTTTTAAACTTCAAACATTAGTTGTTTATTTCTTTAAAACGATACAACTAATTAATATGAAGAAATAAAATAAAATAAAAATATTCCTCTTTTGGTATTAGATTATTTTATTGACAGCTAATGATCTTTATGGGCAACATAAAACGTATTCTTACAAAAGGATTAGGCTTGCTGGGGAAAGTTCTATAGACATAATTTACGTCGATTTTTGTCAAAGGAATGTTTAAATTACATAAAAGGTATGTTATAGCATCAGTTTCCGGAACTCTTACCGAAATCCGCCTCCATGATGAGTTTTGTAGTTGTTTAGTAGATTTAACAGTAGTTGTGATTTCAGGGAAATAAAATTCGCATGCTGTTTTACTATTAAGCACCTACATTACTATTAGAAAAGTGACCACCACCGTCTTATGGTTCCTAGCTATAGTAAAATCAGTATTTCGCCCTTAAATTCATTCGCGTGGATTACATATTTGTCCCTTCGAGCTTTAACATCCCCTCTACACTCTTTAAAGGGTAGTTTTAAAATTAAAATATAGACTATGTTACGCGCTGATAATTTAGCTTTATAGATAGCTCAATCAGTTAAGTAGTTCTTTGAGTTTATCCGTTAAAAACAAACATTTGTATTTGTATAAATATTAGTTTTAATTTAGAAGAATCTCCCTACTCCTATATATATCTAACCTACTTGGTATCTAATTGGTGGTTGGTTTTTATATGATGTTCAATAAAGAGTATTCTATACTATTCTACTACTAGTAGATATTTCTATAAAATCTTTTAAGGTGAGGAGCAGTTAGTGTAAGGGTTAACTTGAACAGTCCTCACTGGTACTGTTCAAGTGTGTATAACATCTAAGTTATCAACCAATCCCTATAACTACAGTCCGGCCCTGTACCCCGCGCCCACAAGTTACATGATATATTTTTTACCGTCTAATTTATTTGATGTCGGGATTTTTTTGTGTTTCCTGTACTAGGGACTCGCTCCCGGGTGATAGCTTCACAATCTACACTCAGGTAGCTGAGACATTTGTTTTAAGTTAAGGGCGCAATCAATTTTCAGGTTTAATTAGGGTAGATAAAGTTGAAATTTCTTGTGTCACGTCGTTGGAAGAAAAAAAGTATCAGCGGTTTGCTAAGTAATATTAAGTAGGTAGTTGTTTTATTTACTCTAATTCCTTACCAAAAGATAAACTAGGAGGAGCTTGTTCTCTCACAGTTTCTATTAGCATCGAAAGGTTTGTGAATCTAGCCCCTATTATAAACTCATAACAAAATTTAACCCTAGATTTACTTTTGAATGAAATTCGTTTACTCGAAAGTAAACATTCTTGAACATTTAATTACAACTAATAAACATTAGTTAATAAAATTAATAATCATTCCAGAAAATTAAAGGAAAGTTTCATACCTCTTGATTCATTAGGGCTTTGACAAATGTGAAGAATGATAGTACTAATAAAGTAGTGAAAAAAAGTAAAAATGTGAAAATGTCATAACTTTCTTAGACAAATTGAATTACATGGCGTTGTGTGGAGGTATCGTTAGCGTCACTTGCGTACGCGCTGCCTGTCGCTACAAAATTCAGTGGCAGAAAACCCACTTGATGTAGCATCAAGCTTGTATTTCTCAAGAGGGCAGCCATAAGTGAATCCATACAGATATTCTTAAGTATACTTACACATATGTATTTTGCAAATCTACATGAGCAATTTTTGAATTCAGGAATTGACTGAAATATGTACAAAGCGCAGAGCCTAAGCCGTTGGGTCTAGAAGCATGTATAACCAAGATTCCCTTGTACATTTATTAAGATGTTGAGCAATAAGGAACGATTCCCTAAAAGGATGAAGAAGGGGTTAAAGAATTATGCGGAAGTTCATCATTTTTCATTATCGCGCATACGGCAATAACACTCATCCCTATTTCGACGGATGAACATCGATGTACATCCGGCTCGAGCCCAGGACCCCAGACATAACTATAGCTAGCTAGCAAGCAATATGTTGCAGTTCGTGACAGTTCTTTAGTTCAATTTCGGATTTGATGCCACCTGACCTGACCACCGGATGAGCTGCAACAAACTGCTTGAAAAGTCATTTAGTTGATGTGAAACATTTATAGGCGCGCCTTTGCCGTCACGGCATGACGCCCTCTTATGCTGTCATGCCCCCTCTGCACCACCGCTCTCGATTCTGTCGTGTGTGTGCGTGCGTATACTTTACACATACACATAGTTGCTTTCATCAATTTCGATTATTCACATCTGCCGGGTGTACCGCGGCGACCATGTTTTTTTTAAATTTTGGTTGATTTTAGCTGCCGGGTTTTTTGGTACGTTCAATTTTCACCCGATAATTAGGCTAAGTAACATCACATTAGTGTTAATGAAACTTTACCAATGAAACTTTATGTCAGTAAGAAAACTAGCGAATGTAAATCTTCTGTTCTTTGCTATATCGTGGTGCTGGTGAAAATCTGACGCAACGCACTTAGCTCCTTCGAG
The DNA here is from genome assembly GCA_905147745.2 of Phlogophora meticulosa. Taxonomy (NCBI): domain Eukaryota; kingdom Metazoa; phylum Arthropoda; class Insecta; order Lepidoptera; family Noctuidae; genus Phlogophora; species Phlogophora meticulosa. The sequence continues at coordinate 3,031,701 of LR990540.1, forward strand.
ATCATGGTTTTCTTAACAATTTGTACTTACATGCAGTCGGACTCTGTCGGACCGACAGATCCGTGAAAGTCATGGACGGAATATTTCTATTCACTGTGTCGCACTTAATATATCAGACAAAGCGTACCTTAACGAGTTGGAACTGAAGTTAACTGAACTAGTTTAAGGGTATAGGCAAGTGGTTCGTTGTTTCTCATTTTGGTGTCAAAAGTATATAGCGTTGACAAGACCGAACGAATATGAATAATCATAAATGTCTTTTTTAATGCAAGCCAAGAAAAGAAACCTAGCAGGTATACCTTTCTGCAAGGTTTGAGAATTACATAGCCAGGTATATGAATTTCCTTAACTTTGTAGTTTACTTAGGGATTTAATGCCTATGTGGTCAGTCTGAGTTTCAGTCAGCGCCAGTTGACGCGTTTGCAAAATGATTTTTTGAAAAAAGAAAAACGTTGCCCCACACTAAAAATTCCTCCTGTGTCGTGAGTAAGTAAGTAAATCATTTATTTGCGTAAAACATGGTATACATTGATGTTAATATTATTACAGTAGCTCAACATGTTTCGCTAAGATATAACATAGCATGCAAAAATTTATATTTTGGGTGCTTTTACAAACATTCAAACTCACATACACACGCACAGAACCAGAACAACTGCTACCTGTAGTCCATACCAGTATTTGGTCCGTGCGGGAATCGAACCCGAGACACGCAGCGCAGCGGCCTATCGCTTAACCATTGCGCCAAACGTGCCACCAAAGTCAAACTATTTCGCTCCCTTCATAACTGCAAAATTAATTAATGTTCTGGTCACTCTCGTACATGAGGGGACGGCGGGGCTTCTGGCTAAACAATAACAGCCGCACGGGTCGACCCAAGGTTAAGCTACGCCTGCTGAGGTCGGTCAGTGGATGGGTGACCATCCATTACATACGTTAGTTCCGGATGTCATTCGTACATCTATGACAGTTGTTATCGGTAGTCAGAAGTCTAAAAGTCTGACAACCAGTTAACCAAAGGGTATTGTATCGATTACCAAGTAAGTGGGTTATGCCGCTCCGAGTAAGATACTGCTAAGTATTCAGCTGTACCGTTAGACTGGTATTCGACCCCCATCATCATCTGCCTAGCCTTTTCCCAACTATGTTGGGTTCGGCTTCCAGTCTAACCGGATGCAGCTGGATACCAGTATTTTACATGAAGCGACTGATTATCTGACCTCCACAACCCAGTTACTGGGCATGATATCCTGATATAGTTGGGAAAAGACAGGTGATGACTCGAGGCGTAGAGGTCGTCTCACGATACGTCACGGCATTGACCGCCACTCTCAACTGTTTGTGAGGGAAGTTGAGTTCATTTAATTTGCATCAAGACGTGAATGTAATTAGTAATGTGAAACAGATTTAAATAGGTAATCCTATAGCGTTATGTGATATGATTGCTTTCATTAGATTCATAAGTATAAACGAATTAGATATTTCACATCACGATTAATCATGTTTTCTTTGCGCATTTGATAAGTAGTTGGAATTTGCATTTGCGAAAGAAGAAGATGGGAAGAGGGGTCTAGCTTTTCCTATCTTCTTCTTTGTAAGAAAGGTCAGGTGATGCAAGACAGGGCACTAACTGCACTTTACGAAAATTTCATATTAAACATCGATCAGTTCTAAGATCCAGTTGTAAAAAGCTGCTGAATATTTTATTAGATTAAATGATACTTGTAGTGAAGATAATGTTCGTAATAACGTCTGAAAGGTAAGGATACAACATAGTATCTCTTTACAAAACATAGAACCATAACTAACAAACTATGTTTCCACTATAAGAAACATCAGTACTACTCCCTGCACACGAGCGTGACGGCTCGTACAGCCATCAGCCGGCCCTCGGAAGAGAAATGTGATATTATTAAGTGTGTTGTAAGATTATTTACTATGTCCGAGTGCTTGCTGGCCGGCTGGTGGCCACTTATGAGTAAACACATGGGCTCTCCACTTTCTTCGGCACGCCTTCGTTGCGTAAGTCGGCGCGCGCGCGCGTGACGTCACCAGCCAACAAACTTGAATGAAAGAATGGAGAACACATTCTATGTAGAGTTGAGATTTTCGATCAATCGGTCATCTTATTCGTGTCCGGTTTGAGGCATCGTATTAATAAGCAGGTCGGTGTAAAGGGTGAATAAAGGTTTGAAGACTATGATTGAGGTAATAGTTAGGTACCTACCTATTCCCACAATCATGGATTTTTAAATGAACTAGAATTACTTTGGAGATCGAGTACCTAACAAGATCTAATGTTATTCTTACTTACTGTTTTAGATGTATTAAGTGCCCTCGTAGTGATGTACACAAGGTTGACTAGTTCAACAGAGCTAGTGAAAAAGCCTTTTGAAAATACATTAATTCGTACGAAATAGACAGAATATACCACTATTTGTGCTTACCCTTTTAAGGCACCCATGAGTTATCTGCAATGTCCATTCTTGTCAGGCTCTAAAGATTCGTTGCGTGTTGTCTGTTTTTGACACATTAACATACGCTTGTGTCTAGGTGTAATGTCGTGTCCGCCCAGCTGATGATGATGATGCCAAATTGATTATAATAGTGGGCATTGAGGAGAAAATTGGTAATTTGGACCCGTTGCCGATTATTAATGACGCTTTTATAATTCTTAACACCTTAAACGCTAAATGACCGACAAACAATACATTTCCTATTGTGTCTTGTTGTTTGGCAGGTAAGGTGTTAAGTGTTATAATACCTTGTACTTTTTGTTGCTACCTGGCAACAGTAAGAAGATCTTACAGTCAACTGTACATCGATCAGGCGGCCAAGCCAAAATCTCTTTTCTGTAAGCGTTCACTCCAGTGGAAAGATCAAATTGTATGGAGCTAATGGAGCTGTCTTAAGCTTTAGAGATGTCACGTGACTCCTTTTCCACATGTAATGTCATTGCCATTCATTTTGACGTTAGCCCCTGGCGTTCTACGTCACTAGATCCAGGTCAGGATTCAGCCGTTCTAGCGTGATTGAGTAACAAAATCAATCAAAATCAAAATTCATTTATTCAAATTAGGCTGAGAATCAGCACTTTTTGAACGTCAAAACGTTTACATAAGACAGTCCCCCAAAACGCCCACCCTTCACCACTTCCTAGTGTTTTTGCTGGGAAGAAGAAGTTGTGGAACAAACTCCCCAGCAACACGTCTGTCTGATAGTTTGAAGAACTTGAAGCTATACAAGATATACAAAGTATACCGTAAGGTATATAGTAAGATACAAAGTATACAACACATGTCAAAAAATAATAATTATGTCAGTCATCTTTATACCTCATTAAATTCAATAATTTGCTACATGTTAGCTAGCACACACCAATATGCCAAAATAAATAAATAAAATCTATATACCTAAATCAACAATTAACTACGAACATCCATCCATCCATACTCTCGCATTTATTAGGTCTTGGTAGGTCTTACAGACAGTTATTGAGTTTTTATGGTGTACAATAAATAGTATTCTACACACATACCAACATACATAAACTCATACCATTTTTCTTACCCATGGGGGTATGCAGAAACTACAGAACTGCTACCAACCTTACATACTCCTTTTGCTTCATTTACGTTCATGCATCGGGTCATACACGCAAGCCGGTTGCGAGTACTACGCACCTGACCGTTTTGAAGAACATCACCAATAAGGTCAGTGACGTCAGTGTATGTCCTTCTAGGGCGTCCCCTACCGGCGTATCCACTTACTTCCTTATATAAGGATTATAAAATATAATAAAGAGTATTCTATTATGTTTTCTATTATATTGTCTTTATGCATGCGGAGTTTGCCTGTAAGTGATTGTTGCACTATTGCATACATACATTCGCGTTACCCTTAGTATAGAACCTGTGTAAACAATTGTTGGTGAACCAAACAAGTAAATAAATAAATAAATGTTCTATTACATATTAGTGTGATGAGAAGAGTCATAACACTAGTAGAATTAAGTAGGATACGATAAGGACCTGGTGGTTCGTTGAATTCTACGATGGAGTGTGTATGTCCTAATTACACTTACGAAAACTTATGTTAATTTCTTCTCCAATTTCGTCGTAACAAATCCTCTCTCCTTGTAGTAAGTACTCAATGGCGTGTACTTTCTTGCCGGGGGCCATGAAAGCCTCGGCTACTCACACCTGTGCCTATAATAATGCGTGACGCAACATTGATTCGGCTGTAACTACTATGTAATGTAACTACTTACTACGCCTGTAGCAGGCGCAGTAATTACCATCTAGCAGTAAGTACCTATCTACTTGGGTTACCCTCTTTGTGAGTTGCGCGAAGAAGGGCTAGTTTTATTTTGTTTAGTTAGCATGTGTTGTCCCATTTCTAGGTAAAGGCCACCCCCCATTCGTTCCATGTCTCTCGATGGTTTGCTTCCTGTCGCCAATTCGCGAGGAAGCCACCCAAGGCGTCCTGCCTCTTTCTGCCGTGACCCTGTCTAGCTGTCTCAGGGTTCCAGTCTGGCGACATTCGGGCCCACGTCTGGGACTGGGCAGACATGACCTGCGTAGTCCCATTTTAGTCTTGGCTTGATAAGAAGTGCAATATGTGGAAAATAATGCTGATCGATGCAAGCATGTACCTTAGGTGTCTTTGTTGAAAAAATCGTTTTTAAACTACTTCAAACTTCAAAGGAGTATCTGATCAATCGATCGGTACTTAACTGATTTTGATGATTCCTTTTCCAAAGAACCTTTATAGTTTCACCATGTCAGTCCGCTCGTCCGTCCGTCCGACTGTCGCCGGCTTAGCACAGAGGCTTTTAATACCAGAAAACTGAAGTTTGTCATAGGTACTTATAGAAATGTACCACGTCAACAAAGTGGTAAAATTAATTAATTAAAAAATATTTTTTGTATGCTAGCTTCCCTACTATTAAACGGGAAATGATTTTACTTTTTCCCGTCTCATAGACAATCTAGGACAGTGAATCTCTCGCGATTTTTGCAATATTGTATACAACATTCCATAGTATAAATTCACACCTGTATGCTGTACGCAAGTATGTATGGTACTTTTACATTTGAACAGTTAAAACACTGTTTAAGTGTGTAAACAGTGTTTAAACATTTAAACACTACCGTTTGGGGTTGAAACACTAGGGCCATGGGGTCCGTGTGCCCATTTAGTTCTTCGAGAACTCGCGAAGTGTTTGGTCGACTCTTCACGTGACCAAGGGCTGGCCTTTTTTGGCCAAAGAATCAGCATTACCATTCAACGTGGCAATGCTGCCAGCCTTCTGGGCACTTTTCCCGTTGACAGCGATGCGGATGAATTTTTCGATGCAATGTGATTATTTATTTCATCATATATTAATAAATTGTATCATTTTAAAGAAATAAATATTTTTAACCTCTATTCTATTTTTATATTATTCAACTCTTATATAATTTAAACAGTTATCTAGTCATATATAAATATTGTTTATGCCACGCGAATTGAAAAATAAAAAAAATTGGTTCAGTGCATGTCGAATAATTATTTAAGAGTTTATGCAACGTCGGCTTTTCTATTAGAGCTTTATCATCGTACGCTCCATTTAATCTTTGGGTTGCGATCAAATCAGACGAAACAAACCTTTGGAAAATTTCTACTTGACTGACACGCACTTTCTGGAACGAAAGATATCGCATAATTACTACAAGGTTGGCGTAGTAGCTGAGCAACTGGCTACAGCGCTGCGTGTCGCGGGTTCGATCCCCGCACGGAACAAATATTTGTATGATCTACAGGTAGTTGTTCCGGCCGTTTGCGTATGTGAGTTGAAAGGTTTGTAAACGCACCCACAATACAGGAGAAATTCCTAGTGTGGGGCAACGTTTAATACAAAAAAAATATTACTGTGTGGGTTTATTTTGTGACGATAAACGTGCACAAGTACTCACATTCATTTTCGTTCCAGAACGTGGGTGTTAGTGTATCGTAGATCTTCCGGTCTGCTCTGTAAAAATGATAAATTAATTAGGTAAGGTGAGTGTGAAATGAACTGTCAATTCCCAGCATTGGGATAAATAAATAAATAATGCTGTACAATTCACAATGCATCATCTAGCTCCAAGCTAAGCAGAGCTTGGGTTATGGGTACTAGATGTCAGATATACTTAATACAATACATTACATAAGAAGATATTTTTTTATCATATACAGTAAATACCCAGAACACCCGGAACAAATCTTTGTAGATCGTACAAACATGCGTTGCAGGCGGACCTTCGCCCGCTGCGCCACATAGGTCGTCTTCATGGATGACAGCTCTCTTCACTGTTACTCCACCTAAAATATTTTCACGGAGAGATTTTAACAGAATAGCATTGCTGAACTTGTATCGCCTTATCGACGGTTGTGCCCTGTAATATATGCACAGTTACCGAGCGTAACGTTGAGCTAGCATTCTGCTCTCGATCATTCAATATTTATTATGCTATGGGGGAGCCTTAAAAACGAAAGAAATTGCTAGACAATGAACAAAGTGGGTACAATACTATATAAGCGACTGGACTGGAGTGAACTCGGAGTACCAAGGCGCACTAGGAAACGCCAAAACGACAAACTGCATGAATTTGTAGATTGTTTCAGGGTTTCACAACTAAGAAGTCATAGTAAAAATGTTAGTTCCAAAAAGATAGCAAGCTTTGGAAGACCATGTGAAAAAGCAAAAAACAAAAGCGAAGACATTGCCATCGAACAGCTATTTTGTAGTTAGTGTTTGGAGGTCGATTATGATTTTATGTTTGGAAAAAAATGGGATGGCTTAGTTAATAGACCTTAATAAGTGCTGTAATTACTTAATTAGTACGTGAAAAAAACCCTTTCCCTCGACAACCATCTCCGGTTTCTTTAGGTTTAACGAGGTGCGCCCGCGTAACGTCCGCCGTCCTAAGCAGTCTCTGCAGATGTTGTTCATTCTGTACTGTTACATGTTATTATACAGTCTTTCATTTGACAGAGAGATGGTTTTATATAACTGGAGTACCATAAAATTGATTAACCATGAATCGAGATCACCTTTCACATAAATAAACTTCATTACTTAATAGTAATGTTACATAATAAATGATAACTATGTACCTATACCTGTATATATACTTACTAATTAAAAGTAGGTAGGTTATACTTGAATAGAAAGTACGAAAGGGTATCCAAATACTTGTATCGATCCCATTGCTTGGATACCCCTCCCCCGTGCCCCTGTATAATCGAATAGCTAGGAAGGTACGTTAAAGTTTGGAACAGGTCAAGTGAGAGTGGTGTACACGTTGTCTAATTACTTTCTGTAAATAACTTTAGATGTTTGCAGTGTTCAGATTGAGTTGGTAAATAACGTTAAGCATTGCTTTCTGTCCAGTCTAGACTTAATACAATAGATGTAGTCATGTAGATATAAGTTGTTTGAAGAAATCGCTTAGTAGACATGGCTGTTGCATTCGACGTGTGCCCCGTGATCGTACATCCAGATTGTCGGGTGTGAATCTGCCTCACTGCTGGTCAAAAATTACCTGCATTTGTGTGTAACTTAAAATAATTTTGTATATTTACCCATCAGAGGAGCTCGTGGCTGCATAAATACAGACGCATGGGTTGATCGAAGGTTTAGCGACGCTTGCCCGGGTCAGTTTGCGGATGGGTGACCGTTGGGAACATATTGAGACTCCTCCGTGCTTCGGAAAGCTTGTTAAGGCGTTGGTCCCGACTGTCATTTTGCAGATCTTTGACAGTCGTTACGGGTAGTCAGAAGCAATAAAGTCTAAGAAAACCAGTCTTACCAGAGTGTTGCCCAGTAATTGGGTTGTGGAGGTCAGATAGGCAGTAGCTCCATGTAAAATACTGGAATTCAGCTGCATCTGGTTAGACTGAAGGCCGACCCCAACATGGTTAGGAAAAGGCTAAACAGATGATGATTTACTCACCAAACCTAGATTAAATATTCATATCATAACATCACGCCTGTACTTATTGCCCGAAGGGTTAGGTAGAGGTGTTCCTACTTATATGACACCTATTATTATACATTTTACCAGTATTATAATTTAATGAATTTATATTACAACAAAATTTTGCATGCAATAGTTTTAATAGCTAAACATGTCGAACTCCTGTTTTAATTTTAAGACCTTTAAATACCATGTTTTGAAGCAAATAAAGATATTGACTATTGACTATTGATTGACTATTGTATTCATTCATTCTTCAACACTAAATCTTACTTAACGTGCTCACATTGCGTGTAGCCGTCTAACATAATTTGGCCAGCGGAGATAAGAGAAACGAATTATATCAGTACTAGAAGTAATGGCTTACCTATTGTTGACGTCTCTGTGTCTTAGCGAGTAGCGCCGCCATGACGGGTCAAAGTATATTGGGCGTTCTGCAGGTAATTTGGTGGCCAAATGGAGTTATGACCATATTCACGAAGCTAAGTCCTTGACATGCTCTACGTCTCATAGTGCGTGCACCACTTTCGCAATCTCGTGAAGAACCTCCGACATTTGCGCAAACCGCGGGAGCGGCGTGAGATTTTGTTAACTCGATAATTGGAGTACCTAACTTACGTCATTTCGCTTTTCCACATAACATTACACCTGCATTTCCAAAAGGCTAAGACAGTGGCCCAGAATTCGCTAGTTTTGTTTAAGTACTGTTTAATAGGAAGCGAACCTTTACCATCAACCGTACAATCCTGACTTTGTGTCTAGACTCTGGACTCCTGCCTGGTACTGAGAACTTCCAAATAGAAAAAATGAGAGGTGTCAAGGGACACCGGGATGGAACGGAGTTCCTTTCGATTAATAAGTGAAGGAATTGAAAAAAAAAATATTTTTACCATTAATAAATAAATATAGAATTATTATAATAATTAATAATTTATTATAATTTATAAAATTAATGATGGATGGATTGTGTGAAAGATGATATGGCAAGAAAAGTGACCCTTGAGATGACGGCAAATAGAGATGTATGGAAGAAGAAAATATGCTGCGCCGACCCCAAATAAATTGGGATAAGGGCAGGAGCCTAGGAGGATGACTATGAATATATAAAATTAGTGTTAATTGATTATTATTTTAATAATCGCCAATGCGAAATAGAAAGATGAAACGAAAATAACTGGCTTGCTTTCTATGAGAGAGAGAGAGAGACAGACAGAGAAACACGCGCACGCCGCACGTATTACAACTTTAGCAAAAAGTGTCGTTACAACTTTTCGTCTTATTTTTCCCCTCTAGCCCCCTTTCGCAACGCGCGATAAGGAACTTCGTTCCAAAAACCTAACAACGCTTTAACCGACCCGGGAGTAAATAAACAAATAAATTAATATTGCTGGACAATCCACACAACATCATCTAGCCAAGCTAAGCAGAGCTTGTGTTATGGGTACTAGTTTATTTTTATTTTTATAGATAGATATTTTTACTATACATAGGAAATACCCAGAACACGCGGAACAAATACCTATTTGTAGGTCGTACAAACATTTGTCAAAAGGCGGGAATCGAACCCGCAACCTCTTGCGTCGCAGGCGGACCTTCGCCCGCCACGCCACATCGGTCGTCAAACATCCACATCGTCGTCGGAGTAGGACTCGGGTCCTTATGCTCAGCAGTAGCGCATTCGACCTAGTCCTACCAGGCGCCGATGTTACCGCGCCGGTCTGCATGGTAGATTGTCGCGCTAGTGTTGTGCACGACTACCAAGCGTTGTGTTTCTAGGTGACTAAAACTTTAAACGTTGACTATTATGATAAAAATGTACAGATTATTTTACTTCCGCTACAAACTAAACTTAGCCAGTACGTATTAAGATGCAGTGCACACTGGTCGTAATTGACGCGGCGCCGGCGCATGTACCAACACAACCTGTCGTAACATTATTACGTGAGGTTCACACTGGTTGCCATAATACCGCGAACGGTGGACGAATTCTGATCACGCGCAGACTAGCGTCAACTATACACACGGTTAGTTAGCTATTTGGAAGACACTGCTTGTTGGTTGATACATTTATGTTTTGAGAGAGGTCATTAATACTAGTGACCGACTAAAGCTTCGAACTCGTCCAAAAAATCTTGATTTCGCTATATTTTCGTTTTCGGCCATTAACCAGCCGATGCGGATCGTCCGGTTGAGCACTAAACAGCCTTCTAGTGCTGAACTGCGAGTGGCCCTACCTAAAAAAAATAACTAGCCGAGATGGTTCGGCCAAGTTGTCGGCAGCAGGTCGTGAGTTTTTGCATTCGGCTTACTTCGTAAAGCTATATTACAACAAGTAAAACACGTTTCTTTATCCTCTAATGGAATTATTGTGTTTAATTTCTATTAAAGCCTAATATTTTTAAATAACTTTCGGTCGATAAGAATAAAGTAACGAAACTTCTTTTTGTTTTCTGCAGGAAAACCATTTCCGGTCGGACACCAATTTATATCCGTTTTCAGTCATTCTAGGCGACACCTAGATGGCCACGTAATTAAAATTGGACTTGGATTTACAATTCAGCGAAGTTTGTTGAAATTTCATCGTTATCTGCCCAGCCTATTCTCAACGATTAGGGTCGGCTTCTAGTCGATGCAGCTGAATAACAGTATTTTATATAGTGCGGCTGCCTGTCTGATCTCCACAACTCAGTTACTGGACTGTTTTCCAGTAACTCAGGTGTCGATAGGCTTGGTAAGACTGGTTATCAGCCTTTTGGGCTTAGCCAGGTACCCGGGTCAGTGCAAACATATTTAGGTTTCGCCTAGTGTTAATGAAAACGGGCATTAATCTTGTCTAAGAACTGAGCTTATCGCAACGTCTATTTGTAGTAGGTATAGACACCGGCACGGATCTTGAGCACTGGACACAGTAGTGGGGATAAGTTTGCGCATAATCAAAATCGACTTGTGCGTAACCCAACGACAGCGTTCAAGATCCGTGCCGGTAGTAATATTTATACCGCCAAACACCGTTATCACTATTCCTAATTTAGGTGCTAGACCGGATCATCGACTTCCGTACTTACCTTTAACTCACCATTCTGATGCAGCTACGTGCGTAAGTCAAATCGACTGTTTGGATTAGGAGCAGTCTTGTGTAGAAAGATTATTTTAGCATTTTAGTTACTAAACCTGAACAGGTAGCGTCCTCTATACTTACCTGTTAATACTAATTTAAATAAATCTTTAAATTACTGCCATCTATTGGCGAATTGAAAATGAGAAAATGGAGATTAAATAACACTCCAATAGGCTGTTTATTGAAACGGTAAACACTAGTAATAAATATTTTCTAGAGATTTCTTCTGAACCTACTATTCTTTGGTTTCATTGACTTTGTTCTTGAATAAATGTATTTGAGTACAACAAAATTTGGTTATTTTTTAATTATAAAAAACTTTAATTTCTTGCCATCTATTGACGAAAAGCAGAACTACTATTTAAAGTAGACACACCATGTTCTTACTGCCTCTTACATTAAATAACAGATGGCGCTCACATAAACTACGTATGTCAAAGCTTTTACAGATGGCAGCACGAGGTCAAGTAATGGGTTGTTTCAGACCAATTAATTCTAAGCCCACCGCTTAACTAATACGGTGTCGCGCAGTGCGTGGTAGCTACCGCCATATCAGCAGTATCAGAGATACGGAGCACCCGAAGCTAAGACACTCCGGCATTTGCTGAAAAAAAACGTAAAATGTTATCTATATCCACAAATTGTTATTGATCATATCCATGTACAGACGCCAGCACATCAAGCTACCCCAACTTGTCAAATTTTGCCAATTGAACATGAACCTTGCTTCTTTTGCGATAAAGTTGAAAAACTATCAAATAAATTTGACACATTGGGGTAGGCTTGGTGTGCTGGCGTCTGTACATTAACTCACCTTCGCAATTTTCTTGGTATGATTCCAATGACCGCTTGAAGCTATCTGAGCCACGATGCTACATATAAAAGGTTTCGTAAACAAGCTTAGTCTCCTTTTGGGTTTCACCGCAGTCCGATAAAAGGGCCCGTGACAAATTTTGAAATGGCGTCCTATAAGACTAGCTACGCCTTTGCATAAGAAATTTCACTATCCCGTACCGGGCAGCTACGTCAGGCACAGTCTTAATTAACCCTAGTAGGTAAGCTAATCATAAAATAGTGATATAAGGTAAGCCTATTTTGTATGCTCATTTTTATTACTTCGATAAAATTACCGTTTCTTTATAAAGTTAATATTGTCTACCACTATACACATCAACCAAACTTGGCAGTAAAGTCTTTTCAGAGAGTACTAGGTGCCTAGTGCTGTTTGTGGAGCTCGTCTGGGGGAAGTAGGCCTACCTACTGCCTACCCTCTCGTTTCTAGGATGGAAATACATGAGTCTGTGTGGGGTGGAAGGGGCATCGACGCCCAAACGTACTTACATCTTCAATACAGGATGCTGGACCCACAGTTTTAAAATTTTTCGTCGTCTCTCCCCTTTTTTTCTGTTGCTTGTTTCACCTTGAACTGTAAAAAATAATGAGAAAATCATCAATTCTATCTAACCACTTGAAGATACAAACACACACACACACATAGTCACACACACACACAAAACTTACATTCATATAAACCACTCCACTAACTTTAAATTTTTAACAGTTTTACTTTTATTTTCTTTATTTTTTTAGTCCAGTAGTTTCTTTAATTCATTTTAATTTAATTTAATTTAATTATTTTTTTTATAAGCTCACTAATTGTTTGAAACTTTTGTAATTTGCTGTGATATCAGATAAACTTGCTTTCAAATGTGTAATTTTAAACAGGTGGGGGCCTGGTGACCTGTATTACAGGTTACCTACCACAGGCACCAGCGATCCACAACCAAAACTAGTTGCCTACTGCTTGTGTGTAAATATTGTTTGTATTTTTTGGCTTGTGGTGAGAAATGAACACTTTTATATTATTTTATTACTTAAATAATTCACTAAAAATCTCATCGGGCTACGTAAAAATCATAACTTTATACAGTTAATTAAAAACATCCTTAGAATAACGTAGCAATTTGGAAAAGCCGACGAAAATTCTTTCTTTTTTTTTTTTTTTTAAAACGTTGCCCCACACTAGGAATTTCTTCCTGTATCGTGGGTGCGTTTACAAACATTTAAACTCACATACACAAACAGCCAGACCCGGAACAACTACCTGTAGGTCATACAAATATTTGTTCCGTGCGGGGATCGAACCCACAACACGCGGCGCAGCAGCCGATGGCTCAACCACTGCGCCAACCGTGTCGTCAGTCAATTTCATCGCTGGGGGATCCAGAATCATGTACGCGTCGATGTCTCTTTGACTTATATCGTATCCTTAGAACGTTTACGAACTGCATTAGATACAAATTCAAGATGAGAGTTCGCTCCGCATAGGAAATGTAGTTACTAAGTTCAGACGGATAGAATTCAGATCGTATACGATACTGCCAATTTCAATAACGTACAATATCTCTTCTTCTTCTTAGCGTGTCGATGACAATTTATTTATTTAAAACTCTTATACTAGGTATCATTACAGGCATTTACAGGTTACAAACCTAATGCAATAGTTAAAACTACTTGTAATAATTATTAACTGTTTAAAATAATATTACATTACTAACAATTGCACAATAGGTTTACATTAATACAAAATTACTGATAACTAAAACGATACAACTTAACCTTATACAAAATTAACTTAAGTATGTTTTACAGTCAAAAATTAAAAAGTGAAACAATAAAAGAAACAATAAACATAAAATAAACCATAAACTTAAAAAATTTGGAAAATCCAAAAGTGCACGTCTCAACGCTCATTTTATGACAAAAATGACTTGATTGAATTAGACGGTAATTTTCAATAGGCTATTACTCAGAATGATACTGAAGCGGATGAAAAAAAAAAAGACTCAAAAAGTGAAGTTTTTTGGGCGATATCGTGACCACATACATCATCCGAACATACAGACAACCCGACGTCCACTGAAATAGTTTTTCAAAACGGTTTTTTATTTACTACCTATCTAGCAAAAATAGTGTTTTTTAAAAGTATCTACTGTCATAAAAAAGTGTTATTGTTGATATTTGTCAACTCATTTAATACTCAAAGTCCAAAAGGATCGGATAAAAGCAATTTAAGCCGAGATAATTGCTTGATCTTGAGAGAGTGAGAGTAAAGCACAACTCAACGCTTCGCGTTGAGACGTGCAATTACACTAGTTAATGCTTTCGTAACATATTACAGTGGACCCCCGGTAATCCGACATACGTTTTGCAGGGCAGTGTCGGAATATCGAATTTGTCGGATAATAGAGTATTGCCTAAGACCCCCTATAATCCGGAATTTTGGAAAAGAGTAGTTTCACCAAGAGGTCTAGTGTTGCCCAGCAACTGGGTTGTGGAGGACAGATAGGCAGTCGCTCCATGTAAAATACTCGTATTCAGCTGCGTTCGGTTAGAGTGGAAGCCGACCCCAACACAGTTGGGAAAGGCTAGGTAAATAATGAGTAGGTACTTTCAAATCCGACAAATAACAGAACAAAATGACAAGCATGTATTACCTACATTAGTGAAGATTTTCCAAAATAATGTGTGTATGCCTACATTCAACAGTGATAGGCATGTTGGATTACAGGGGGCGCCGGATTAGACAGGGGCCGGATTACCGGGGGTCCACTGTATATTTAAAGTTACTTTTACAAGTTCACTAAAGTAACACGAAAAAATGTCCAACCTATTCTGAATTTCGTTAACAGTACGAATTGCTCGCGTGAGAGGTGCTTTAGCCAGCAGTTTGGTTCTGGCAGATGGTACAGCCAGCAGTGGCGGAAATTTAAATGGAGACGGCCCAGAAGTTGGCGATGAGTTTGGCGTTATCAGTAGCGTCCATCAGCTCCTGTGAATTGTAAGCAACATGACAAGCAGGGCACGATAACAAGTGTCCCAACGTTTGTGGGGCAACACCACATTTACACTCCAGGGCAGAGTCATCTCTGAATCTACATTTGAACAGGTTTTCCTTCTGAGTCCGGTGACTATTTAAAGACTTAGAGATCAGCCATGGCAACTCGTGTCCAGATGGGAGATTTTCAGCAGGTGGCACAAATGGGTTGGATAGGTAAACACTTGCTATATCCTATCTCGATCCCAATCTATAGATCAATTTTTGTTTTGTTAACCAATCAATAGCCGAATTTGAAAGGACATGCTTAAACTAATGCCCTAAGCATGTACAGAAATTTCTCACTAGCTCGTACCATTCAATAATGAATTCACTTATTATTACGTGTTTATTATTCTCCTAGAACTTTTGCGTATTAATCAAACACCTAATTAAAAGATTTTTATTTGTTTTCCCATGTCCTTCGTTTGTCAAGGAGCACATTGGATTACGATGTTCCGTTTTATGAAAAATGTGGACAATAAACCTTAAAAGTAAGCTGAAATAAACAGTAGGTCGTCATTATTATATATTTTTTATAATAATATCAAGACCTACTATTTATTTCAGCTTACGCAAATATCTTTATAATGTCTACATTTCTCAAAAACGGAACGTCATAATCTTATGAAGTTCGCCTTGACATACAAAAAATATGGGAAAACAAGTGAAAATCTTTTCGATTAATTAACGAAAGTTCTAGAACAATAATAATTAGTGAATGAATATTTGAATGTTATGAGCTAGTGAGAAATTTCTGTACATGCTTAGGGCGATCGCCCATAATTTATGTAGCCATGTCATTTGTAACCTTGAGAGGGCGCAAATCAGAAGCAGCAGTTTTAGATTGTGGGATTATGATTGAGATTCGTTATTGAAATCGGCCGCTAAGCGCAAACCCTCACACAGTTGCAATACAGGGCCAGCACATCAAGCTACCTCAGTTTTTCAACCTTATTCCAAAAGTATAAGGTTCATGTTCCATTGGGAAAATTTTACAGTTTGGGATAGCTTGTGCTGACCTCTGTACCTAGGTGGCGATTCCGGACCGACATATCTCGGATTTGGATCGCCTTTAGATCGGATGCAAACAGTGCGCAAACGCTTTTAGCAAAACCGCAATATTAGATGTAGCTTTAGTACCAGAGCGATGGTGCTTTGACACCAAGCGTTGTGTTTGCAGTACCTACGTATATATTGTAACAAAAATAAAACAGCCATAGCTACTAATTTCGTATTTATTTATTTACTACCGCCTCACCCTCGCCGTGCGCTGTCCTTGTTTCTTCCTACCGGCGTAGATACCTCGTCACTTTCCTGTTCGCTGATGACGTCATAATGGCGGAGTCGTGTCCGGCGGGTCCCAGTGGACCGCGCCCTGCGCGGGTGTGCGCTCGTGTGCGCGGGTGTGCGCCGCTCTAGGGTTGGCACTCTTACAAAAATATAATAATGTTTGGTTAATACAAGAAATAGGTTAAAGATAAATTTAAAGTTTTAGGGTATTTAAGTTAAAGGGTTTCAGAAGACTGCACAGTACATTCATATATACATAACCAAACTCACGTCTTTTTCCATGGGGGTGGACAGAAACTTCAGAACTCGTATCTGCTACGTTCATAACACACTCCTTTTGCTTTTACGTATAAACAGATGGTCATACAGACACCCCGGTTGCGAGTAGAAGAACTTCAGCAAAGGGAATGAATGTCCTTCTAAGTCGTCCCTCTTCTTCGTTTCCACTCACATCTGCCTTATAAATCTAAATACCTTTGGTTAGTTGCTTTTCATTCATCCACTTAACAGAAGACGCACACTAGTGTTAACCAAATCAGAATTTGCTGGGCTCCCATTCTGTCGATACTCCGTTGCGCTAGGCCAGTTCATGTTCACGTACAACAGCAATAAAAAAACTTAAAATAACGTAGTTTTCTTCTCGTTGATCTCGTTGGTCATCATCAGGCTATATTAGTCCACTGCTGGACATAGCCCTCTCCTAATGAGCGCCATAGCGCCTTGTCTTCAGCTTGCCGCATCCAGTTCATATTACCTTTTACCAATTAATTATTACTACTTTTGCCTCTAACCTTGTTTGCATTATACTTCACTGATGTAGCAGGACAATAACATTGAATTCTCATGAATGTTGAAGCATCTACTCGGTAGCTACCAACCTCGGTAGCGATCCTCACACAGATCTGTAGAGACCTACTTAAGCAATGGACTGTGCGATATCGTGCGTAGTCGGATTTGATTTAATTTCGGTGGACAGAAGATGTTTTACATTGATTTTAATTGGAGCTACTGATATGGTTTTGATGAAGTATTCCACGACGTTAAACACAGTTTTCTTTAACATTATACACTTCATCAAGTCAGGTCACAAGATAAAACAATCACGGCAGCGCGCACCCTACAGATGATAGCGGAATGAATACCCCTGAGATTAGGACGTTTCATTTGCGTCTCGGCGGCGTACACTGTCGTTGAACTTATAGCTACATGGAAATTTCATTAGCCGCTGTGTCGTTTCAGTGATCTGACTTGTTCTGTCTTTGATAACTAATATCGTATAACTACCTACGGTACCTCCCTTCTTGCACATAGGCTAAGTCCTGTCGTTTATTTGTAAATGCTCTAATAATGAATCTTACCTGTCCTGATCTATCTAGCATACTTACTAATCTTTGTAACTCTACGTTCTTTTAAGTAAACTACCTAGAGATTTATGTAATTAACTTATAGGTTCATACTAGGTCGCCTAACGCTAGCAGGGTTACGACTAAGTTATCGACTAAGTTTAACATTATTACTTACCTGTTACTATGGCATCTGTACATTGTGCAATAATAAAATAGTTTTAAATAAATACTTACTGTCGTCAAACTCCTCGTACACCCTGTTCCTGAATTGGGAATTTGAAATTGAAAACTTGTCAAATTCTACTTAAAGTACGACTTTTCATAATCAGCAGTATCTAAGTTGACAGAACTAATGGCACAAGCAACACTGACACATGCTCTATGGTGCTGCATAAATAAAATATTCAGCAATAGTAGGTTATTTTATTTACGGCGCACCAGTTTGTTAATGAGTTAGTGTCATAGGTGACATTCGATCCTGTCAAGTTACTGCACCTAAATAAAAGTCGTACCTACTGCAGGCATTACTTAAGCTGATTCCTTCAATGTAGCCCTCGAGATTCATTCATAATTTTAATTAAATAATTACTACATCATAATCAGATATAGCACGAATATAGCTCTTAAATTATATTTAATTGAAAAAGGCAATTTTGTGAACATATAAAGATTACCGTCCAATATTATTTTAATAGCTATACTGTTGTTTTAAAGTCTGACAACCAGACTTACTATGTTCCTATCGTATTGCCTAGTAACTGGGTTGTTGAGGTGAGATAGGCAGTCGCTCCATGTAAAATACTGGTATTTAGCTGCATCCGGTTATACTGCACGCCGATCCCAACCTAGTTGGGAAAAGGCTAGGCAGATGAGGCATTGTTGTTTTTAAATACCTATCAACTTCAAATTCTGATTTCAGAAACCAGGTATGTCTTATGAAACTAAAATTCAAAGCATTTATATTGATGAACCCAATTTCAGACACTTTTAAATTGTCAATGTCAAGGTTTCACTCAGAAATATAAAGTTAATATCCCATTGCAAAGCGTAGTAAATAAATAAATAAATATTTCTGGACAATCCACACAGCATCATCTAGTCCCAAGCTAAGCAGAGCTTGTGTTATGGGTACTAGATGACTGATATACTTAATACAATACATAGATAGATATTTTTTATTATACATAGCAAATACCCAGAACACCTGGAACAAATCTTTGTAGATCGTACAAACATTCGTCCCAAGGCGGGAATCGAACCCGCAACCTCCTGCGTCGCTGGTGGACCTTCGCCCGCTGCGCCACATCGGTCGTAGTATGTTCCTAAACATACGCTTCGAAATACTGGTTACATCATTCGTGTCAAATGATGCACGTAGGGACAGGGGTGGATAGAACGTCGACGCTCAGCCTGATAATATGCATTCGGTACATGAGATTAAGACTGCTTCGTTGGTGTAGTGAGGTCCTGGGTTCGATTGCCAGGTCGGGCAGTCTTATTGAGTTTTTCTAATACCAATTTTATCGGAGTTTTTCCCAGAGTCTGTAATTATGCCCGGTTGATGGCCTTAGGCTTGCCCCCTATTACATGGGACTTAAACATAACTGGCTACTGGTGACTATACTCTGCCCAGTCCTTCTGTGAGTACAGGACTGTTGTTATGTTATATTCGGTTTTTCCAAAGTTTTAAGTTTTTTCTTTAGGTATATTTACTGAAATAAATCATGATGAATTCAAGGCCGGGTGGTCCAGGGTCATGGACTGAACTCTATGTTCTGTCTAGGGTGGAGTGGTCTGTCATAATCTAGCGATGTAGAAAAACCTGCATCTTTAAAAGCGTCCAAAGAAAAAAGTAAAATAATATCGCCCTCTTGAGTCAAAAGGGCGATACTATTTTGACCAAGACTCTATGATTTCTGGCTACAGTACTTATTTCGTGTTTTATCTGACATTGAAAATGCTATCATGGCGTAGGCGACTTTTCTGTAGCCTTTCAGTATTTTTTTTTACTTTGGGACAAGCCCGCCACACTATTTCCAAACCACTGCACCTCCTGAAAACCAGAATCAACTGTGGCGACCACCAGAAAAGCGTCGAGACAATGAAGCCCGACGAGTCCCGGAGAAACGATTCAACTGTCTTGGATCTCGCAACGAAATTAATCAGAGAAGACCAGTCAGAAAATACATAATTTCCACTTCCCTCCATATCAATCAGGAGACAGAACAGAGCTAGGCCAATAGGCACAAAGGGACGTTTACAACTGGGTAAGGCCCAGTTGCCTAGCACCACGCCATTCAGTATATTACTCTGTGATGTATCCTCAGTCAGACAGCGTCACGAGCGCGTCGTGTCGGCGTCGTGACACGTGACGTCACACAATTATCACCGCTCTGTCACTAGCAATTGTTTTAGCGCCTCTCTGTGATGTTTGTCAGCCGCCCTGTAAGGCGAGCAACGGTAACCTACGCCGGTTCTCTTTTAAATCTAATAACCTTTCTATGTCTGTCTGTTCAATAAATATGTACTTACCAGGGTACTGCTGGACGAAGTTTGGGCTTGAAATATTGAATGAATCGTAGAAGATATGGCGAACAAGCATTATACTTACCATTTATTTTTCATTCGTCGCATCTCGTCCATTGTGCAGAATCTGCAGGTTTGTTTGACGACACACGCTCTTTCCTGAATGTTCTACTATCCCGTATGCCAAGGGATATTGACGGCACGGTTGGCGCAGTGGCTGAGAGATTGACTGCTGCGTCGCGTGTCGTGGGTTCGATTCCCGCACGGAACAAATATTTGTATGGCCTACAGGTAGTTGTTCCGGGTCTGGCTTTTTGTGTATGTGAGTTTGTATGTTTGTAAACGCACCCACGATACAGGAGAAATTCCTAGAGAGGGGCAACGTATATAAAAAAAAAATATATTGAGCACGATAACAAAAACCAAGTAGTAAGTAGTTCGTGTAGTAAGTATATTGTTTACTGACACTCTGGACCTTTGTTGTCCGAAAATAAAGAATATTATTATTATTAATATCAGTTCAATGGTGAATATCAAGAACAGAACGCCGCAATGTGCTGATCGTGTTCAGTTTCCAAAAAGAATAGGAATGTGTCATACTTTCAGAACCATCGCTTATAAAAATAGAATATGAGAAAATAAAACTTATGTCAGTAGTTCCCACCAGCCACAGTCACAAACAAAAGTTAGTCGACATACGGCACTTAATGTTGTAATTATTTTTTGACCACTAACATTTCCTTTCTCTGTCTTCCGTGATTTATTTCTATTGGTTGTTGTAAGACTAGGCACTTGTCTCTGATATTAAACATACTTCAAGACTACATGACTACGTGAGTTTGTTCTTTTCAAGTGCCAATCTATACGTATAGAGAGTTTAAGGAAAACGTTACAATATTCAAATAGAAACCATTTTATTTTCAAGAATGTTTTCAACATTTTTCAGAATAGTGTTGTAATATACCTAGTTACCTACAATCAAAAGCGACTGTGCATCGGTCTATTATCGTCTCTACGACTACCTACGAGCAGAGAACCGATTTTTGTATCAGCCAAAACCGTAGTCTACGTTAAACGCTTCTTTTCCACAAGAAAGTGCTCCACAAAAATCGTCCTTCAAATCACATAAAAGCGTCGTCATGTATATTTAATATTTATTGGAAATATGGAGACGAGATAGGATAGACGACGTGTCCATTGTGGCTTTTAGCACTCCCAGCATCACGCCGCCGCGCGCTAACTAGAGAGATAAATAAAAAGGTGTTTGCTCTAAAACCGGAGCACTGCACCACTTAACAGGGGCCCCAGATAGTAGGCACTAGTGGGCACATAGCAACCGTTGTTGGTTCATATCATATGATACTCAGTCAAAAGAAGGCATCACGTTCTATGTTACCGTTCGCAAGTTTGATTCCCACTTGCAACATGAAGGGTACATAGCAAAACGCATTTGAAATGCAAAAGTTATTAAGTGTTTGTTAACACTCAAAATAATACAATAACGTTTCCATTCGTTAGTGCTGTGACGCCCTTCATTAGATGTGGCCAAATTCAAATTAACTACGATACTTTTGAGTTAGAACGAAATAATTTAAAAATGGTAAAAACGTTATATAGGGAACTAATATTTTTTGCAAGTCGCAAGTCAGAGGGTAGCAAGGAAAAAGTGGAGCATTCCCCCACAACGCACGCAATTTGCCCGTAGATAGCTTACGATAGCTTATTAGCAATAAACAAAAAGTGGGGGCCGACACCAGCGGATCGCGTCTTACTAGGTGTAACTCATAGGAGGTAGCGGGGAACGAGCATATGAATAAATTAAACCATGACACCACCGACAGTAAATGATTAGCCCACCAGGAGTTATCACGCCAGGAAAGACAGTAAGGAAGGGATCATTCTGAGGAAAGGTTTTCTGCATAAAGGGAATTGCAAGACGGAATTTACAAAACACTGCACATATGAGCTAAACGTTGATGAGTAAATGTAATTATGCTAATGCTCTGTGTCTTATGAATCGCTAGTAGCTTTCATTTAATTTTGAGCATCATACATGATTTTTTTTGACACTACAATCGATTGGAGTCGCCGCCTCTCGTAAAATGGGCCATTGTCAATAAATCACTAAGGTTAAAACATCATTAATATTAAATCACGGGCTCTGATTTATAAGGCGGAGGGGCGGACGCGATGTGGCGCTAATCTTCGGTTTAACTAGTGACTTACTGCGCTATGCATGGTGGCATGGGACCATATGCTCTTTGTGTTTCGTGCATATTTGTTTTGAACTCAATATGAGTGCGTTACTAATTAACTCCAAGATTAGCAAGTCACGTTGGTGTTTTCTTGTCATCGAATTGTAACATTTAGGAGGTTTTCAATGTGGCCCGCATTGAAAACCTCCTAAATGTTAAGAAGTAAAAACATTAGAACGTGGTGATCGGTTTCTAGATCAATCATTTATTGAGTGTATTCATTATTTACTATTACATTGAATGAGGATTCTGTGAAGTATTGGCATCTTCTATACACAAAAATAGAAGAGAGATAGATATCTAGTCTCAATAGTATAATGGTCTTGTAGCCCGTCTTGATAAACTTGGTGATCACATTGAATTCCATCCATTCCGCCGCATAGCATGAGGCATTATTGCACCGACTGAGAAAATGTCACATTCTTGAACGCTGCCTATGAGTATCAAGAATCGGATGTCAGTGACATTAAAAATCATCTTAAGGTGGATCAAACCAAGCAACTTTTTGCTGTGAGTTCCACATATTTTGTAGTTGCAATTCCGATTGTGTGAAGCGACTTGTACGGGTACCAGTATAAGACCCATCCTAGGTGAGGGGCAGCACAGACGGGCATGTGTCGAGCGGGGGGCAGAGGAGAGGGAGGGGGGGCAAGCGGAGCGTGTAATATTCCGCGTGACGTGTGAACAGCCGGCCGTGCGCTGCTCATTTGTGGAGATACAGCGTGTTACTGAAAACTGACCTTCACTGATATTTGACTGAAAGGTTGAAGAATGTTATCACCAATAAAGCAAGTATACAAAACTCAAATCGGTGCCATAGCGTGCTTAGATAATGTTTGGTACTTCTTCAAGACCGGGTATGCTGTCATCAAATTGTATTCCCATCAAATAACAGCATTCTCTGATCCAGGTCTACCGAACGTGGTGTTAATTAGTTTGTGACGAAATTCTCCTTACTGAATAACTTGTATAAAATTTCCAGTGGAAGCGATCACAACACTCTGTATGATGGCGCGTAGTTCACATAGAATTTTGACATTTACCTGCTAATTGAGGTATCAGCTCGCGGCTACCGTGCATGCGCGCGCGGCGCTTCCGGCCCGCGCCGCGCGGCACAGGGCTGGCACGCTCGGGACGCCGACTGCTGGGTAACACCAAGTCCACAACAAAGAGTCACTCAGTAGTAGTTCCTTCATAAGGTACTCCACACATAATGTGCAGGAATTCGTCCGGGGTACTACCACCATACCAGTCTAATTAAAAACCTACGTCGGGCACGAGTTGTCTGACATTTCTGGTGAACTAAGCCTATTCGGCAAAGCCAGTTAAATGATTTTTTTTCGGTTATTTGTCTTTGTGCTCTCGTACAGGGTGTAAGGGACATTCGGCGCACAAACGTGATGTCGGCTTTTCCTAATTTCTACGGTATTTTTGTTATTTTTCTTCCTTCCAGAATTATGAACTGCACTCATGAGAACCAGGTTGTGCGTCTTTATTCCATGCACCCTGTATATTGTGTGCCTTTATCTAGGTCGAGCGAGTTTATGTACTTTCTTTTTTTACATATTTTTGACTTGCTAGTTTAATGGAAGGGTGTGGGTGCACAGTTCAATTGCAGACATATAGGACAGGGTTGTCTGTGGGATGGCTAGGCCGCTGGTATTGCAGATGGATGGCGGTGACCACGTTCCATCAAGTGGGCTTTTGGAATGTTTGCAGTAATATTTATTTTGATTCATTAAACGCTTTGTCCGGGAAAAAGTTGAAAGCGCTAGACTAAGTCATGTGCTAAGTGCTCCGAGAGCACCCAATACTGTTGCTTGTTTACCGAGTGATGATTCGGAGAAATACATTTAGTAAAGCAATGACACCTACCATTCTGGAAACGGCTGACTCGTTTGATGTTTAGATTATTCATTTCGATTCCATATTTAGAACTACATAGTTGCAGCCTGATTTCATGAAGTCCTTTACATTAGTAGATTTTATAAAAGTCTTGTGTATGCAAAATTGTGTTTGTTGACCAGCTAAGTTCTGGCTCCAGCAACCCTAGTACTGCGCGTGAGGTTTCATCGACTATCCGAAGCGTGGGAGGTCATTCATACCGGCGCCCTTATCACCAAGTCATAGAGTCCAAATCTCTAGAACAATAGAACGATGTCTATTTCTTTTTGTTTTATGTAGATACTTACAAATAGTTTTCGGGTGTCCGTTTATGAGTGCGGTTCTCACGTTTATGGTGTATGCCCTGGGAGGCTGACATCAAGAGATTAATGTTTACATTTGTTTTGAATGAAATCACTTGCATTTAAAATGTAGTCTTGGACGTTGACAAGTTTAGGAAGACATTGGACGGTTACAAGGATCGCCATGCTTTGTTTTTATAACTTGCGACTTGAACCATGTTTGCTGATAACTTGGTCCCTAAGTGCGGCCAAGAATTAAAATGTTAAGCAATTGTCAAAACGATCCGTCCCACATAGTGGGTGTATGTTACCATTTCAAACTGCAATTTTCGATAAGTAAACCTTAAATTACTTAGCATTTTCATTCTTTGACTGTACCTTACCGCAATTACCTTAAAGAACAAAGGCGAGCCACCATGCATTGAAATAGCTATATTTCAACCATTCTTTCCATCTTGCCATTGTTCTTTCGTAACGTATTCCTTAAATCGTAGCGTCTTCTTTCGTATCACCTGTGGCTTATAATTGTATTCGCCATTTATTCTCAAATATAAGTCATCTTGAAATTCTTAGCTGAAAATGTGACACTAAACTTAAGTCTAACCTAAAATGGACCAAGAAAAACCTACTGTATTGATTTTTGGTCCCTAAAAAAGAAAAATAATTATTTATTTATTATTTATATTTATTTATTCTATACGTTTCTGGGTTCAGGATAGCTCGTTCTTCGGGAACTCATCATGTAGGCGTACTAAGGTCAGTTCTAGGGACGTAGCTATGTATATAAACGTAGACCATTTCAAAATACGACAACCGCTGGGGTAAACGTGTTCTTGAGTGGAGACCGCGACTCGGCAAACGTAGTGTAGGACGCCCTCTGACTAGACGATGATGGGATGATGATCGGTGAAAGACTGCAGGCAGATGCGGCAAGCTGAAGACAGGGCGCTATGGCGCTCATTAGGACAGGGCTATGTCCAGCAGTGGACTAGTATAGCCTGATGATGATGATGATGAAAAAAAACTAACCTTCTTCCTACTACCTTAATAGAATAAATGAGAAAATTGGTGAAGATGTATAGATGGTTGCTACTCTTTCACGCAGAAACCACTCACCTGATAAACAGAATAACGCATTCGCCATAATTTATAAAAATGCAGACAAAATAGCGCATGAGCGCTACTTAAATAAACAGTGCTATTTGAAATAATTTGTGTACCAAAGCCAATAACAACGTGTCAGCGACTCATGTCTGCGACATGTTTCATTAACATCCATCACTGTTCGACGACGGACCTTATTCTGTCGCCAACAACTAGCTCACTGACAAATTACATGACTCTCATATGAGACCGGGTACAATAAAAAATAATTACAGTGATTAATTAACAATTCTTAATCAAAGGAAGATTAAGAAACTTTTCTGTTGTACGTTCATTGTCTAACTTACCAAATCACTCATCAACAGATTGTCTTCTGTAATAAAATAACAGCAGATGTTGTGAGAGATGATGATGATGAAATGGTGGATATTTTTCGCCTAGACGCCGCCTTCAAAAAGATTAACGCTATCCTGTGTATGTGTGTGTGCGGTGCTGTATGTATGTGTGTCACTCATAAACATACTTACTGCCTGTAATGAAATCAGTCCACTCGGCGTCGTCTAAGGCTGTCCTCCAGCGTTACTTATCGTCGCTCATAGCCCTGAAGTGGAAGGCAACCTGTTCCAAATATATATACTGTTTATTTCCAGTCCACTCAGAATAATCTATTGTCGAGTACAGTCGGACGGTAAGATCCACTCGGTGATCGTCGCGTATAGCCCTCAGGATAGATTGTCGCTATGGTTGCGGATGGCTCGAGGGCTGTGTTCACTGGTAGAAACATAATGTAGGAGAGCCGTGAGCGTGCCCGCTACGGAAGAAAAAACTACTTGACGATTATTTGGTCAGGCACCAGTAGAAAGTTGTATGTTTCATAAACTATTAGTTGTGACAAAATATTTACTTAGGTGAAAAAACATAATTGACTAAGGGGTTTACCTTGGAAGTACTTGTAGCTATGAAGGTATGGCCCTCTTATATTGACTAGTCTTCTTGTTCTGCCCTGTAGAAAGTAATGGCTGGACGTTCAAGACAAACATGGCAAGCTGGTTCCAGAAGTGCCTTTAGCCTTTAACAGTGATCTATAAACGCCGTCACTGAACTCGAGGCTTCGCTATCTCATCATTTTCTGCCATCATCAGCCCACCTAGCCTTAAACACAAAAAATCCTTAATAATAAGTAATACTGCTGACGGCCACAAGCGTGTTGCTTTGTCGTACGTTGTCGTAGTTTCGAAGGATAAATTAATTTGCGTCGTCTCCGCGCGGCCATCTTGCCGTGACATCGTCCCGGCACGCGGCGCTCCGGCTATGCCGACTATGCCGAGCATTCCTCTTGATATGCTATCGTATTGACGTTTCTTTGATTAAATTGTCTACGTAGGGAACTGAAATTAAGGTTGTGAGAGGAACAAGACGAGTACAAAGCAGCTGGCTCTACCTTACTTGTGCCTTCTTCGTTCCTGACTCGTTCATTTTACAATTAACACAGACGTTTAAAAAGAGCGAACTAAGCCCCACTAAGGAAAGACTGAAAGGTAGGTATTATAATGGCGGCGGCGTATATGTGCGTGAGAAAAAGTTGTAAAAAGAAATGAAAATTTCAAATTTTTACTCGACAATCTCAAAATGGTTGTTTGTGTTATCATAATTTTGTGAGTAGGTAATTTGTTAAAAACGTTACTAAATTGATGTATCGGACTTAGTGTTTACGTTGTAAAAAATGAAATTACCGCCTTACGACCATCATCATAATCATCATCATCATCATCAGGCTATACTAGTCCACTGCTGGACATAGCCCTCTCCTAATGAGCGCCATAGCGCCCTGTCTTCAGCTTGCCGCATCCAGCATCTGCCTGCAGTCTTTCGCAGATCGTCATCCCACCTAGTCAGAGGGCCAAGCCACGTATTTTAACTAAGGTGTAAGGCTTGCAGAGTTAGGGCGTGAAGAGTTAGAAGCTCGGCTCTACATGATATCCGATAACTTTTTGACAGAGCGAGCCTCATGTTCTCGCCCTGGCAACATTTTACATGAAAATGTTTTTGGTGGGATTCATTTATTCACTTAACTCATCATCATCCTCCTCACCCTCTTCCATCCTCATTCTATGGTGGTCAGGCTACACGTCTGCATGCGTTATCATGCGATAATATATCTCTTTGCCAAATTTCATACGATCCGATCAGCTGTTTAGTCGTGAAAATGTAACACAAACAGGGTTACTTTCGCATTTATAATAGGATTTTTCTAATAATAATAATTATTTTGGCAACACTTTAGCCGTTTGCAGCATATTGAGACTCCTCTGTGCTTCGGAAAGCACGTTAAGCCATTGGTCCCGGCTGTCATTGGTAGATCTTTGACAGTCGTTACGGGTAGTCAGAAGCCCGAAAGTCTGACAACCAGTCTTATCAAGGGGTATCGTGTTGCCTAGTAACTGGGTTGTGGAGGTCAGATAGGCAGTCGCTCCATGTAAAATACTGGTATTTAGCTGCATCCTGTTAGACTGGAAGCCGACCCCAACATAGTTGGGAAAAGGCTCGGCAGATGATAATTTCCGTTGCACATTATCTTATTTATTAGTATATACGGCGACTTCTGTCATACGACGTTTGCTCCGTAACCGCAGCCGATGTGTGTTGCTAGGCTTGTGAATGTGTGCGTGCAGCTAGTACAGTGGGCCGAACGTCAATGGTAACACTTTCTTTCTTTTCTTTTATAAAACGGTGCCCCACACCAGGAATTTCTCCTGTGTCGTGGGTGCGATTACAAACATTTAAAGACACATACACGAACAGCCAGACCCGGAACAATTACATGTAGGATGTGCAAATAGGTATTAGTTTCGGGCGGGAATCGGACCCACGACACGCGACGCAGCAGTCGATCACTCAGCAACTGCGTCAACCGTACCGACTTTGAACTGGCCTAGCGTAGTACGGAGTGTCAATAAAAGGAGGGCACTTACACTGGTTCTTTTACCACTGACGTGCGATCTGATGTACAAGCGAGCTGCTTTGGGTGCCTCACTCATTATTTAGCGACGCTGTGTCTATCAATTTGTATGCGTCCATCAATCTGGATCAGAACCACTAACAATATCTAGCAAAACAGTGGAACATAGAACCTCCTCATATTTGAAGTTGGTTAAAAATTAAGAGAAACATCCCACGATCAGTTATTAAGCAACACCCCGCCGTAATGAAAACCAACTAAAAATTCATAATGTCGTGTACAGGCGGGCGGTAACTACCGGCGCACGGCCGCGGCCCGTCGGCGCGTGCCGCCTACAGCGTTAATCTCCTAATATCTATTTATTATTGTAGCGCATGTTTGCAAGGTCATTATCGCGGCGGGGAGCCCGCGCCGTGTGCACCCGCCCTTATTGTTTGTTTAAACTGTAAAGGTGGAACTTGCAAGTCATAAATAAAAGCAATAAATGCAAGTTTAGTGAGAGTCAAAGAGAGCAAGGGTGATCGATGATGCTAAAACAACTAACTTAAGTAAAATGCGAGTAACTGCCTTTTAGAGAAGATCCTTCTGCTTGCAATACTTTATCGGTCTCTTTTTAGAGTATATTGGCTTGTCAAGCTTCGCGTTTATTAAAGTGGAATTGTGGAAAAGTCATGAATAATAAGGCTCGTGTGTTTTGTTTTGTTCTGTCATTATAATATTATTCTGTTATTTTCATTTGTGCCACAGTAAAAAAGAATCCGATTCAGTCGAGTAGGACTCACACTTTGAGGGTTACGTGAGCTGTGCAAACTTAACCTTGCAGTTGAAAACTGAGCGATTGTAGACCCGATCAATTTGAGTACAATATAATAAAGATCCGATTTTTGTATGAATTCCAATTAATTAATTTCAATTTGATACCTTTACCCGGTTCTATAATACCATTCAAGGTAACATAGCATAATATAGGTAACCATGCCTACATGCCAATTTCTTTAACACAACCTGAAGCATAAACGGCTTAATGAATTTAAAAAAAACCAGCCAAGTGCGAGTCGGAGTCGCGGACGAAGGTATCCGTACCATTATCTATAAAAACACTACCATATAGGTTTTCGACCCAAAACCTGTAAGGTATTTGGGAACTAGGGGCTGTCAAAGATCTACAAATGACAGCCGGGACCAACGGCTTACCGTATTTTCCATGGCACGGAGGAGTATCGATATGTTACGAACGGTCACCCATCCACAGATTGACCTCGGCTAGCGTAGCTTCGATCAACCAGTGTGGCTGTTTATATTTAGCCACGACTTCCTCAATCAAATCATTCCTCAAAATTGTCTATTACCATCAAATTGTATAATTAGCGAACAGTCGCCGGCGGCGGCGGCGGCGCAGCGGCGGGGCGTCGCCGTACATCCAGTAATGTATGTAAGTAACTGCCTGTCAATACCAACCCGCCATTACCCTGTCCTTTACAATTCGCGCGCCCTATCTTTACATAACAACAGCTAATAAGATAAACAACATCTTCCTAAATGCTTGTTTGTCGTATCATCTTGAGACCGGTGATTAAAAGCAACAGCGATCCAAGAGCGTTTTGACACAAACCTTACATTCAGTTTTGGATAGCTTTACCCCAAAATAACACCAATTCAAATAAAAAGTCTATTTACTATCCCAAGGTACTCCTGGATAACATTTTCATTTCATTTTAAATCCCCAATAATTAGCAAAAGGGAATATTACAAATTCCATTCGAATTGAAATTCGTAATTTAGCAGATGAGTGTTGACAGCTAGACAGATAGGCACTTCAATGTAGCTTCAATATTAAACTACAAAGGCGCACTAATACATATATTGCGTTTGATATGATGCAGTGCGGAACAGAACGACTGTCAAATAAAATTACGTCAGCAAAGCGCACTGATTAAACGTTCTCATGAGAACTTCTAACATCATGCTGAACTGATGACACCGAGCAGGAACAAGCAGAAGTTCAAGGCGGTTGTGTGTATCATTTTCTATCACTTAAAGTTATACTAAGAGACAAATCGACGTTAAGTTAAGCTCGCATCATATACAAAGTACTTTTGCATATTCGTGATATTCATTTAGTAAACAATAATTTGCAAACCTAATTTCAACTATTTCAATTTAGCTAAAACCGGTATTTTCAGCTCTACCCAATGAAAGACTGCTAACACTCTTTACACTTTACACATGTTTATTTATAACTTAAAACATCAAAACTAAAGATGATGTTTCTAAAGACCAGAAACGTTTTAGTTTTATGTCTGTTACTACTGCACTTAACTTGTGTTACGGCGATAACTACACTAACACACCTATGAATTAAAACAAGATGATCACTGCGTTTAAAGTGACGTAAAATCGTTTGAAAATGACGCTTATAACAGATGTAGTAAGAGCGACCGTATAATTTTCGCGACAGCTCTTGTAAGTGTGCAGTAGGTCAAATTGTAGCAACCCCCTACCAATAAACATCAATCAACGGACTATTAAATGCACCTTTGCCGTATGATATTGCGATATATTCCGCTTTGATCTACTTTCATATTTGGGAGGATATAATATAATAATATTCCGTTTGCAGTATCTTCAGAGTTTGTATTTTCCCTTTGCAAAGCTGGGAAATGGAGTCGGTGGTTCGAATATTGGCTTTATTTTTTTTTGCTGAGACCTTAAATATTAACAGGCATCAAAAATAGGTGAACATTGAAGAAATAAATGGATATTGTAGTAGACGCAATAAGTTAATCATGCACATCAATGTAATCAACATATTTAGAGACAGAGCCAGCAACTGGTTAAAGTACCAAGGAGAACAATTAAAAAAAAAATCGAAAAATAATAATTCTTAAAAGGCACAAATCAACGGTCGTAAGTGGAAAGTTGTAGTATATGAAATGTGCGCAAGCGGCTCAGCGCATGCCTCACCTGCGTCATAGTCACGGGGCACGCTCCGGCCACGCGGCTGACGTCACTGATTTAATAACATCCCTTGTTCGACAAACGCATTCTTTGTGCCTAACTGTTTTACATTGATCAATGATGACGTAATCAAATCTGGGTGATAAGATGAAAAGGTATCAGGGGCTCCAAGATTGGAATAAAAAGCCAAAACCTTTCCTGTTATTCGATAACCGTCCTTGCAAGCAAGCAGCAGTTTGTTGTCATTTCGAAGACTATCATTTTATGGGGAGACCTTAGTAATAGGCATGTTGTGGTCAAATTTGGTTACCTAAAAGATGTTAAACCAGTAAACGGTTTGACCACAACAGCATGTCTGCTCATCCGCTCCATACATCATCCAGCCTAAATCCTCACACCATTACGAGATCATAAAAAGCCAGGCTTGCGAAATACGATTTTTTTCTCCGCCATTTCCGTATAAAGCCGTTTTATAAATCAGGCGTTAATACAGTTTGAAATATGTTTGTTTCGAGGCTAGTTAGCGGCCGTTTGTATTCCGGGTGGTGTTTACAAGCCGGATCATGAGGCTTATTGCGCGGGGCGTTAGGAAAAATGTGCCCCGATCTGTGCTATCTTCTGAATGTTGGATTTTCGGTTTTTCATTGGTTATGAGTTTAGGAACTGTTACGGTGTTTTGCGCAGCTTTGTGATTGCTTATATATCGTTTTAAGTGTAAAGAAATTTATATTTTCGCCTCAGAATCACCGAGTGTTGATTTTTCAGTTCGCATGCAAACTGTGACTGTAGTAAAAGTAGATAGCGTAATCATGTTATATGCAATAGCACTCTCTACTAAGCCCTCCACAGAGGTAGGTACTGATACTAGCAGTTCGTTGGCCTAGTGTTTTCTGATTCTGGCAATAAGCCTGACGATTATACATAATATAGTAGGTAACTATTAACTGTTTCCGAGTATGATTCAAAAAGTAGGTAAAGAGCAAGAATAAATAATAGATTTTAAAGTTCAGACTTGATCAGTTCTGTCGTTGCTCAGTACATTCAGGCACGGGTTCCAAGCTCAACATCGCCGAACACGTCAAACCGACAAATCTCTAGTGATGTAAGTATCAAATATCGAGCGTTGAACAAACGGCTCGCAAATAACAGCAAGTAACTCACAGTGGGTATCTCAGTTACAAATAACAATATATTAGTTCCCCGGGGAGCGCGAACAGGGCTTAGCTCTTACGCCGGCACCAACTAGGGGTGTGCGTTTGTGTACAATGTATCGATATCGAGACAAAGAGAATTTAGTAGGTAAATGAAAATAGTTTCTGAATAAGTGTAACTGTCAATGGTACCAACCTGCACTTTCTTTGGAATTTATTTAACGAACATTCAACAACTTGAGAGTGAAACTGTGTTACGCTGTGCCGATTCAGAACTCAGATTTTCGCTAGCTTTCCACCTGAGTTTTTCGTTCGTTGGCGATAGTTCCACCATTGTCCTAAACCCATGTAACCTACTTTTGGGGAGATTTTATTGATAATACCAGGTACAGGTACAGCACTATGTGATACCTAAACTTTATGCGGGACAGCGATTTAAGCGGGTGGCGGAAGAAGTATTCGTTCCGAAATGAATTACTACTCTCGTCTGCCCACCTGCACTTACCACGTACTTAGGTTCTACATTTTAAATTCATCCACCATGAAATAAATACGTGTTTAGTATATAATTGTTGAAAGCATACTGCAAAGCAGACCATAGTAATATCCTGTCATGATATATTTCTTATATTAAATGAAATTGAAGCAAGCTTCATTAACTTGGTGACCTGACGATAACCGTAAATGGGAGGTGGAGCCGGATGTGGTGTTACCAGCGCAACAATGTAGTGGCGCTGGAATTAAAGTTAAACATTCGATGACATTGAGTCTTGTTATTTGCAATTCTCAACCTTTTATGTCTCCATAACATTAGGTATGTCACGTGTTCATTGTAGAAAGCTCTAGACTTCACATGCTTCTTAATAAATCCCCTGTTTAAATAATGC
Source organism: Phlogophora meticulosa (assembly GCA_905147745.2). Lineage (NCBI taxonomy): Eukaryota > Metazoa > Arthropoda > Insecta > Lepidoptera > Noctuidae > Phlogophora > Phlogophora meticulosa. Next base: position 3,065,364 of record LR990540.1, read on the forward strand.
TTTCTAGTCTTTGAAATTACCGGTAGTAGGTATTGCCACAGCATTAATTATTATTTAGTTATGATAAGATTTTTTAGGCAATCGGGTTGATCGAAGGTTGCCGTTGCCGTTTGAAGAGGTTTACCGAGGTCAGTTTGTGGATGGGTGACCGTTCGTAACATAACGAGACTCCTCCGTGCCTCGGAAAGCACGTTAAGCCGTTGGTCCCGGCTCTCATAAGTTGATCTTTGACCGTCGTTACGGGTCGTCAGAAGCCCGAAAGTCTGGGTTATCGTGTTGCCCAGAAACTGGACTGTGGAGATCAGATAGGCAGTCGCTCCATGTAAAATACTGGTAATCAGCTGCGTCCGGTTAGACTGGAAGCCCACCCAAACATAGTTGGGAAAAGGCTAGGCATCTGCCAAATGTTTCTGTTAGAAATCTTCATCATCAGATGATGACATAAACATTAACGAGGTTCATGATAACAACCAATTCTTATCCAAACATAGAGACAACGAACTTGTTTGTGAGGGTTTATTCTTCACAGCAATTGGGCATGCATTACTGATGACTCTTCTTCGGTAACTCGTGACATCTGCCGTAGCAACGCGTTAGTGGCAAGTACAGTGCGCGCCGAGTTAAAAACCGTGTAACTTTATTACAATGGAAACGCTAAAAATGGGGAGCGAGCATTGCACTGTTGTGCATGAGAAATGAGTGCCATATTTTGTGGCATTTGTATAAATAAAATGACACAGTTTGCCGGACATGCTTAAAATTTATGAAGTTAAAACTTCTTTAGCTGCGTTGAGCGAATGTAGGTTGGAGATAAACTTTTGCTTTGGTTGGTTCGCGTTACTGACATCCGAATATGCCGTGCTGCACCAGACTGATAATTATTCTAAAGTTTTAAGTGTTCACTTGTCGGCAGTCTCCGTGACTGCCTATTATTAATCCGATTTAAAAAAAGGAGAAGGTTCTATGTTCGACTGTGTGTACTTTTGTTATGCATGTTCACGAATTTCTCCATAAAACTTAAAAAAAAACCAACCAACTTCAGTATCGAAAGTCGGTGGCTTTAGTTGTTTTGTTTCATTAATTTTCTTCCGAAAACAACTTCCAAAATTATAGTTATTTTACGCCTGTTAGTGTTTAAAAAAAAGTTATTATTAAAATCCTCAGAGAATATAATTCTTAAGACTGTGACGACTGATTGGTACGGTCTGACGAACGTCAGTGGTAACAAACCCTACTAAACCAAAATGAACTTATTCTGTACCTATTCGTTCTTAGTGTACCACTGACCTGTACTTTTCTGTTGTTCGTATTAATTATGGTAAATGCTGGCTCTTGTTTAAATAAGGTTTTAACAATTTGAATGGTAGAAATACTATAATAAGTACATAATAGATAAAATGTCTTAACTTCTGCTGATGACGGTTCAATTTTGAGCAAAGTAATATTCTGCACACATTATTTTGGCTCGAAGTGTATCATAAGCTATCTGGCGAGTTAAGGCGGGTGCGTATTAACTTATAATAAACTACGCGCGGTTTCGGTGTTACCACGCGTTACCCCACACGATTGTCTGTGTTCGCCCAAACGACTACTACCTACTCCGCGAAACTGAACTTTATCCTATTTAGATACGGTTGAATTTCCTAAGATACTGTAAGCGAATCACTGAGGTTGGCCAGAAGTTAAGTGTGCATTCAAATTGCGACTGTATAAGGTACAGTTGAGTAAACATTTTGAGTGGCAGGGATTTGGAAGATGTTGCTTTTTTCGGTGGAATTTTTACAGATAGGCATATCCGATATTAAGCCGAGGGTATATTTTTATTAAAAATCATCGCTTAGCGCCCGCCGCCGGCCCCGCTCCCCAGTAATGGTGTTTTGGTTGCTTTATTGTTTGTTTGCATAAGTTTGTTATAATGTTTTGTTTTGTTTTACAGATTTCACGCTCTAATCCGTTTGAAGTCAGACCGAATGGTACATCTGGAAGTTTTATGGTTTGAAAATGAATGAACTATATCTACTTAGTAGTTTTCACATTTACAAACTATAATTTGGCAAGTATGCAAAGATGATTTGATGATATACCAGCCTTCAAATACCTCGAGGTATTTGGGTTCTGGGTATTTGCTATATATAATAAAAAATATCTATCTATGTAATGTAATGTATTGTATTAAGTATATCAGTAATTTAGTACCCATAACACAAGCTCTGCTTAGCTTGGGGCTAGGTGCTGCTGTGTGGATTGTCCAGGATTTTTTTTTTTATTTATTTATCTGAGAAAAACGACGCTTCTAATAAAGAACACTAAACCTTACAATTGCTGGACTATCCTGGTCAGAACAGCTTTATCCAAATGGAGATAATCAAACTAAAATATAATTAAATCACACATCACTTATTGGCTAACAACCTTTGCCACTCCTAGCGATCCCAAATGAAACGGCATCAGACGGCTTCACGTTGTGTGTTATCTCAATATTTCTCACTCGTATAGCAGCGTCTCGTTTTGGCACTGTAATTGCATTAGTTTTAAGTAAAGACACATGGTAGGGCAGCGCTAAGTGGCGCTAAGTGAAACCCCAAGTGTTTACTTAATCCGTCACGATTAGCTCGCTGCGTTTGTTTGCAGGATTCTTGAATTCATTTACGTTATTTCTAACTGTTAAAGCTAACCTTCTCGATGTGGTAGAAATTAGTGCAAATATGGCTTCAACCGGTACTTGTTTCATGAGATGATTGAAGAAAGCCAAACTTAAAAACATTAAATTTCTGTAATCAGGTAAAGATCTCATTTCGGTCAAACGATAAAACCGACAATCCTTTACTTTCTACCTTTATCAATATTTATGTTTTTGGTGGGGTGTAGTTGAACGAAATTTCCTTCCTTTTGTTATTAACATTATTATTAAACAGCGTACGCGTAACCAAGTACTTACATCGCATGCTCTCAACAACGCTCGAGTTTGAAGCTCGCTTCGCATCAAAGCGGACTGTCACAATGCTCCACTTTGACAGAGTACGTACTACTAGTCGCCAAGCGCCATTTTATTGCACCCAGCGCTACCTGTGTGTAGGAGCGCACACGAATTGTGGTTCAAAGAGAAAATAAAATGTCAAAGCTCTATAAAATGTCAATTCTATCATTCACGATTGTAGAAATAATGTGGCTATTTATTGTTCCATACAATTATATGATATTTTTTCGATCACATACGATTGCGGAAGTCAATTTGTGGATGGGTAACCGTTCGTAACATATAGAGACTCCTCAATACCTCGGAAAGCACGTTAAGCCTTTGCTCCCAGCCGTCATTTGTAGATCTTTGACAGTCGTTACGAGTCGTCAGAAGCCCAAAAGTCTGACAATCAGTCTTACTAAGGGGTATCGTGTTGCCCAGTAACTGGGTTGTGGAGATCAGATAAGCAATGGGTCCATGTAAAAAACTGGTATTCAGCTGCATCTGGTTAGACTAGAAGTTGATACCAAATAGTTGCGATAACGCTAGGCAGATGTCACATTTTTGCAAAAACGCATAGGCATTTTATTTTTATCTTAGTAATTCAAGACACACAATTAAATAGAAAATCACAACAGGGTATTGTGGGACACGTGTATTATTCTTTGTTATTGGAGTTACCAGGTCTACTTCATTGTATAGCCTTATACCACTCCTATATCAAAATAATGTTAGTCCCATAAGCAGGTCTTAAAAATGTTCATTCACCTTACTCAGTTATACATTTTGGACCAATACGTCGATGGTTGATTGAGTATAAACAGTCTCCACAACTTTTAAACCGGGTGGCCAGCCGCACGCCAAGTGGTACAGCAATGCAATATGTTGCAATTACGCGTGTGACGTCAGAGCGTGAGTTTCAGTAACACAGCGTGTGTCAGTCGTGTATGAGGGCTGTGACGTCATCGCACCAGTGGCTGAATTCCCTGTTAATTGACATAGGTACTGTTTTCGAATTGTATCTTTTATGGCTCCGTACGGAGTAAAAAGATGCTCAACAAAGCTGAGTCAGTTCTTACTGCGTCGTGTTTTTTTAGGGTTCCGTACCCAGAGGGTAAAACGGGACCCTTTAATAAGTCTCCGCTTTCTGTCCGTCTGTCACCAGGCTGTATCTCATGAACCGTGATAGTTAGACACTTGAAATTTTCACAGATGATGTATTACTGTTGCCGCTATAACAACAAATACTAAAACAAAATAACAGAAAAACTTTGTTGGGGCTGCCATACAACAGACATGATTTCTTTGTCGTTTTTACTGATAATGGTACAGAACCCTTCAGGCGCCAGTCCAACTCGCACTTAGCTGTTTTTTTTATTGTACCGAAGTTTCCCTGGGAAGCTTCTGGTAACGAAGACTTAGAATTTTATTTGATTCCTGTATTCTAATAAGTACCTATCTCTAGAACAAAACAAAGAACGCAGAAGAAACGTTAAAAGGTGTAACATAAATGTGTCGGAACAGTTTTGGAAGTCGGTGGCTTTGGTTGTTACGTTTCGAAACATTTTAATTATGCCATCTTCCGAAACAGTTATGTTACATTTTTTTGTGTTTTTTAGACCGAAGAAAAAAAAGGAAGACTCTCAATTCGACAAGTATATTTTTATTTACCACACCTCACCTTTTACAAAATATTGCTTTTCCCGATGCAGGGACATTATTTGTAGAGGAGTTCCCCTGGTACTTCACCATCAGCTCCGCTTCACCTTATGCATTGTAACGAGTCTCAATTGCTTGGAAACCATATTAAAGTAATCGAATCGCGACCCGTGAAATATTATATATATTGGAACGAAGTTCCTAATCGCGCGTTGCGAAAGGGGGCTAGAGGGAAAAAATTAAGACGAAAAGTTGTAACGACACTTTTTGCTATAAGCAGTTGTAAGCCATGCGGCGTGCGCGTGTTTCTCTGTCTGTCTCTCTCTCTCTCTCTCTCATAGAAAGCAAGCCAGTTACTTTTGTTTCGTCTTTCTATTTCGCATTGAACAGTGTGGTGTCGCGACGATTATTTTTGTTGAGTGTATAAAGGTTTTTTGTACATAATCAATAATAATAACAAAAGGAACTTCGTTGCATCCGGGTGTCCCTTGACACATCTCAAGTTTTTTTGAGTAGTTCCGGTGGCCATCTGTGGTCATCATCATCATCTGTTCCGGTTCACCAAATGGTTCTAAATTGCTAAGAAGACTTAGTTTCCGAAAGATGGCTAAGTGGGAACGGCTTATGATCTGATCAGCAGAAGCCGATACAGCAGTAAAGTAGATTAGCTAAATTGTTTAAGCTTAATTAACACACCGCAAATCCGCAAATAAGAGTTGTTCAGGCAGGCAGATGTTTGTAAGACTCTCGCGCAGTCTTAAGCGGTTAAGTCAGAATCTTAAGCGGGGTGGGCTTGAGATTCTTGAATTGTGGACAGTTGTTATAATTAACAATGTTATAGATTTCACTAAAATACGAAAATCATCATATCCTTCATTGGCAGAGAGATCCTTTATAGGAGGGTGGCAAGAGAGGAGGATACGTCCATATTAAAATCTTAATTCTTTTGTCTCGAGCCTCGTATTTTCAAAACTACCCCCCAACAAAGGTTTAAGGAGTGTTAAAGCTTGTATGTAGGTATAAACATTTCCGCGTGCTCCGATAAATTTGTGAAACAGAAAATAGATCTTCATGTATAAAATAGAAACTAAATTATTATTTAATATTAATATCATCATCCTCCTGCGCTTAACCCAATTTATTTGGGGTCGGCGCAGCACGTCTTCTTCCACCATCTCTATTTGACGTCATATCAATAGTTACCTTCTTCTTATATCCACATATCATCTTTCACACTATCCATCGTTTCTTAGGTCCTCCTCGGTTCTGACTCTCTCCATTAAAACACAAAACCCTTCTCACAACATGCTCCTCATTTCTCTGCATCATATGCTCATACCATGAAAACCGATTTCCACACAACTTCTCGGACCCCGGCTCCACTTCCAGACTTCCTCTTGCTCCTCTTCCGCCACTCGCGTGACTCCACAACTGCCTTTCATTCATCCCTTCATTGGCCCATTTTGATCTATACAAGACAGCAGGTCTTACCATTGTCATATAAATCTTCCCCTTAACTTTAAGGGGAATGTGGGAGTCGCCAGCTGTTCTTGTTACCTGCCGCCATTTAATCCACTAGGACTGGAGAGATCGCCGAAATCACAGATAATACCTATAATTATTCTGTGTCGGTTCTAGTGATTTTCAAGTCTACACTCGCTAGGCTCTGTTGCCATTTCTCAAATCTGCTCTAGGTATCAGGGTCATCTTCACTGACAAGAACAACTTCGTAGGCAAATAGCATACACCGAGGTTCCTCTTTCTGTTTGTCCGACGACGTAAGGTGTAATGCCACACTGAACTTTACGATGTTGCCATCGACACGAGACACGCCACGACCGGGCGATACGATATTGACAGTACATTGCACGAATTACTTACTTTACGTAACGACGCCCCATGTAAAGTAAGTAGGTACTGGTATTTAGCTGAATCCAGCTATAATGCAAGCCGACCCCTACATAGTTAGGAATTGACAAGGCAAACGAAATATATTTATTTACTCACTTACATCTACCATAACAGTCGGCTAATGCCCTTTAATTAATAATAACTTAATTCATACACTTATAACTAACTAGCTGCGAGCCGCGGTTTTACCCGCGGTTATTATTTTTTTTTTTTTAAGAAACGTTGCCCCACACTAGGAATTTCTCCTGTGTCGTGGGTGCGTTCACAAACATTTAAACTCACATACACAAACAGCCAGACCCGGAACAACTACCTGTAGGCCAATTCACATTCATCAAACTCGTGAACTGTCAAACGCCCGCTAAAATAGTCGCTAAGTTTTCTGAAATTTTCCAATTTTCTTATGTTTTTTTTCCTTAACAACCTCCTCCTTACAATAACAAAGAACAACAAAAGATTTAGCTAGATTGGTCCGGCCGTACATGCGTGATGCCGTGACCAAGGGAAATAGGGATTAATTTTAATATACATAGATGACAAAGAATGCATTCTTTGTGTATACTTATAACGTAAGTGTTTGTAATGTCAAAGTAACAGCTTTTTTCTTAATGCTCATTAAAATACGAGTACTAGCAACCGTACCTTTATAGGTACGGTAGTTATTAAAAAAGAAACGCTTTTTAAAAATGCTGTCTTTCCGTCTGCCTGTTTGTTCCGTCTCCGAAACGGCTCACCGATTTTGGCAGGGCTTTTACAGGTAGATAGTTGATATTATACTACTACTACTTCTGAGGCTGTTTTTATTTGAGAAAATAAATGATGGTTCCGAATAAATTAAACTGAAGAAATTGAGGTTTTTTTAATAGGTAGGTATTTCAATTTAAGTAGCATAAGTTAATTTATAAGTAGAATAAGTCCTGTATTTGCTGTGCCCAACAGGGTCCACGATTGTGTCCAATATTGCACGTCTCAGTAACGTGAGTTGTGCTTTACTCTCACTCTCTCAAGGTCAAGCAATTATCTCGGCTTAAATTGCTTTTATCCGATCCTTTTGGACTTTGAGTATTAAATGAGTTGACAAATATCAACAATAACACTTTTTTATGACAGTAGATACTTTTAAAAAAACACTATTTTTGCTAGATAGTAAATAAAAAACCGTTTTGAAAAACTATTTCAGTGGACGTCGGGTTGTCTGTATGTTCGGATGATGTATGTGGTCACGATATCGCCCAAAAAACTTCACTTTTTGAGTCATTTTTTTTTTCATCCGCTTCAGTATCATTCTAAGTAATAGCCTATTGAAAATTACCGTCTAATTCAATCAAGTCATTTTTGTCATAAAATGAGCGTTGAGACGTGCACTTTTGGATTTTCCAAATTTTTTTTCACCTACCACCTAATCATTTATATTGTGGAATGCAATAAATATTTGAGTAGGTATTGAGTATTGAGTTTTTTTTATAATAAAAGGAACAATCACCAGACCAGGTCGGAGGATTCTCCCAGCTCAATGGCATTTTCTGAAATCCACGCGAACGGAGTCGCGGGCACATCGAGTTTAGACTGAGAGAACATCATCATAAGCGTTGTTCATTTATGTGAGTCGTCGAAAATATGAAGATTTTTTTCCCTAGAGCAAGCCGCTTTCATATTACACTTTTTTATGAAATTCCTTTCTGTGTACAAGGAATTTCATCAAAGTTAATATAGAAAGCTAGTAAGTATGTATGTGTGTGTGTATAATGTAGGTATGTGTTCGTTATTCCTGGAAGGTAGTAGACAATAATAGAGCGAGAGCCGACGGTCAAAAAGTTTGCGTGATAACAATACGGATAAAACCTTGTAAAATCAATGGATGAAGTTGATTAGGCAGTTTTTTTGTTTGAAATTATTCGCTTTTCATTGCGTTAGCATGACCACATTTATATAGCTCACTAGCTGCACCCCTCAGTGTTACTCGCAGATAAAATTCACATTCGAAGTTAAAATAGCCGTTAAGATTTCTGAGATTTTCCAGATTTTCTGCGCAGTTTTCTTAAAAGGTATTTCATTCCGTAAGAACCTTCCACAAAGTATCAGAAAACTTAAAAAAAAGAAGAATTAAATCGGTAGAGTCGTTCTCAAGATAATTATGGCGTCACCAAGTAAATAGACCAAGTGTATAGATAGATGTACTCGTATAGACGTACGTAGATTGCATAGATTGCGAAAGATTTAAGACAGCAAACAGAGGATTCAGGGTCAGGCCAGGTAAAATAAAATATGAGCCAAGAAATATACCGGCAAGGAGTCAGTCGGACTCGCCCAAGCTTCCGGTACGTCGCGTCGCGTCGATAGAATACATTATTATTTTACTCTTCCGCGACCGCAAAAGTAAGTTTATTCCAGTTTTTGATGATAGACCCACTTTAATTTTTATTATTCTAATCAGCTGGTACTGTAATGCTCCATATAACAAAAGCAACACACTTTGCATATGTGAGTAATGTGAGTATGATGTTGGCTGAGTACGTGACACCACGTGTTATGCAAAAATTACACAAACAACTTGAAAGTAGATCATCATCATCATCCTCCTGCCCTTATCCCAATTTATTTGGGGTCGGCGCAGCATGTTTTCTTCTTCCATACATCTCTACTTGCCGTCATCTCAATAGTCAGCTCTTTTCTAGCCATATAATCTTTCACGCAATCCATCCATCGTTTCTTTCTCCCTTTACTCTTGTAACCCTCTACATTCATTCTCAAAACTTTCCCCACAACGTGGTCCTCATTCCTTCGCATTACATGCCCATACCATGACAACCGATTTCCATACAACTTATCGGTCACAGGCACCACTTTCAGACTTCCTCTTACATACTCATTTCTTATTCTATCCATTCGCGTAACACCACACATCCCCCTCAGCATTCTCATCTCAGCTGCATGTAACTTTTTTACAGCCTTTCATTCATCCCTTTTGCAGCTCAACATTGTAATCAAAACCAGACAGCAACTTGAAACTAGATATGGGTTCCGTAGTAAACTAGGAACCGTTATAGTTTCGCCATGTCCGTCTGCCCCGGCCTAGCTCAAAGACTGTTGGTGCTAGAAAGCTGAAACTTGGCATACGTAGGTGTATATAATAATCGCGTGGGTAGGGTGTCGTTAAATAGGCCATTCATAATTATTGCGGGTGTGGAAATTAAAAATTCCATTCTTTGAGACATTTGTGAAATATTACGCTTTCAAGTGCTGATTTTTATTTAGAGTCAAGTGTCCCCCGCCCTGTGCCAGCTAAATGGTAGTTTCTGGAGTAAGTATGTATGTATAACGAAATAAAATTGGACGAGTACAAGCCAACTAACAAAGTAAAAAGGAAAATTTCGTACAAAATGTATCCTCAAATTCTATTGAAAATTACTTAGATGAAGTCGTTTTTGGTCAAGTTAATGAAATATGCGTTTCTAAAGTTATAACTGCAGTATGGTACTACTTTGTTTTTCATACTTTCATAGACTCATGATCCAATACGCACTTGTCCGGTGTTTTATTTATCCATTTATTTTCTAGATTCCGTAAGCCCCTGGGGGGATTCTATCTCAATGTATTATTTATTGAAGTTAGTATTCCATGTACAAGGTTAGCAGGTGGCCAAGTTAATCATGGTACTTGTATCTTTTTGTATTTAAACTAAAATACAATCTTTCACCTGGGTGTCTGTAACCCACCATTTTGTAGCGTCGTGTGTGCAACGGCCCACTTGGAGCGCAGTCTTAGTCTTGTAGTATTGGTAGTATTGGTCTTGGATGGACTGTGTGCAGCGAAGAAAACTTCCTAGACTCTTAGTCAACCCCCGGCTGTTATATTATTTTTATTGTAATGGTTTTACGAGGAATTGAATTTCTCTATTTGTTAGATGGTGCGACACGTCAACGAGTACAGATCATTGAGTGGGGCGACTTTTGGAAGCCCCTTACTATTCACCACTAGGTACGAAATCGCCCTGAAGGAAACAGAAAGTTTCGTTCAGGGCGATTTCGTCATGCTTTACGTGAGCGTGCCCCTGACTTCTGCTATATTCAGTAGTTAGCGATGCGCGCTCGGAAACGGACGCGTTTGCGCTACACAGCTTGAATATTTTATTCGCGTTTTGCGCAGCGGTTACTGCTGCACGTTTTTGTACGCAATGGCTACGAAGCAGCTCATTGCCAACGAGCTTTTGGCATTCGTCAAGCATGCCATCGACTATATGGACGAGGTCAGAATCTTGCAGATCTGCAAATCCTCTTTCAAGGAGGATGAGGTATGCAGTGCCAAGTTGTTGTTGTTTCAATCGCTCGACCAAGTCGGACAGATGCCATCTCGCCGGAGGGATGGTGGCGAGAAGAGTCTGCAGGATATCATCGACCTGCTCAAGAAGACCGATCCGGATGATGTGCCAGATTTTGTGGCAAAAGAGCTGCACAAGCTGCCTCCTGTCACTTTCGACCACGTCGACGTCACCAGGTTGCTGAAGGACATCACGTCTCTGAAGGTGAACCTGGCTGAAATGAAGTCGAAGTTGGAATCATCGGATATCGTCATTGGTGAACTGCGTGCCGAAGTAGCGTTGTTGCGCAGCGCTATTCCGACAAGTGGGTCACCGGATGGCTCCAACATAAACACACGTCGTGGGGCACAGAATGCTTCTGTCTGCAGTTTTCAGTCGGCGAATGAATCAACATCGTCGGCTGTCAAGAATGCAAGCGTAGCATTGTGTTCCGCTGATCGCGTCGTACCTGCCGGGGAAACGACGCGTGTAATAGGTACGTCGACCCCCAAACGTGCCTATTCTGCAACTGTCGCCAAGACAAAACCTGCTGTGTCGCAAATGAAACGACAGGCAGAAAAGCCAAAAGGGGGAAAGCAGAGCCGCTCAGCAGCGAGCGTGGCTAACGGCGCTGTGTTGGTCCACGGACGGCAGGATCCGCCGAAGAACACATACGATGAGGACGGCTTCATTAAGGTGGAGAGGAAGAAGAGGAAGCCTACTTATCGCAACCAGTGTGGGACGGCGCTGGCTGGACCGAACACGCTGCTACGTCCTGCAGTACCGACGACACAGTTGTACGTTTCCCGTTTGCATCATTCTACGAAGACGGAGGACATCGTAGAGTACTTACGGGTGAAGACCAACTGGACCTTGAGGGTGGAGAAGTTGGAGGCGCGCCATAGCACCAATTTCAAGTCATTCATGGTGCGCGTTCCGACTCACCATTTGATGACCTTCCTCAAGGAAGAGTTTTGGCCGAAAGGTGTGCTGTATCGGCGTTTTCGCGGCCAGCTACGCGACACCTCGCAGCGTAACACGACGCCGTTTCTTCGTGTGCAGTAGTTTTAGTATGGTTATAAATATGTATACTTAGGTTAAGGTATTTATCTATGGGTCTTTTGTTACCTGATAATAAATGATTTGATTTGATTTGATTTGATTTGATAAACTTGTAGACTCAGTGAAATCATAGCGGCTGTTATATTATTTTTATTGTAATGGTTTTACGAGGAATTGAATTCCTCTATTTGTTAGGTGGTGCGACACGTCAACGAGTACAGATCATTGAGTGGGGCGACTTTTGGAAGCCCCCTACTATTCACCACTAGGCACGAAATCGCCCTGAAGGAAACTGAAAGTTTCATTCAGGGCGATTTCGTCGTGCTTTACGTGAACTTGCCACTGAGTTCTGCTATAAACTATTAGACTCAGTGAACTATCATACGTCCCTTTTAAAAACTTTGTACAGTTGTTAAAAAAGGACCTATGGCAGGTTATTTCAAGTCCTGAACTTCTAGATCTACTTTGTTATTTTTATTTATTTTTTAGCACTGTCACTGTTATAGGTAAGGGATAAATCACGGATGAGATAAATAGATAGAGATAAATATAGATATTAAAAGTAATTAATCGACGAGTTCTTCTAGTACCTACTTTATTCTTTAATTGCCCGCGCGAAGCTGGGGCGGGCCCCCAGTGATGAGGAAAGAACTCGTTCGAAATCCTCGAGCTGAAGTTGAAGGATATAGATTTTTTTGCGAAGTATGTACTTACCTATAGGTAAACTTTAACAATGTATGTAATTGCAATAAACATTTTTATTTTTATTTATTTTATTTCGGTAAATAACATCAAGTCTGTATTTCCCGAAGGGTTGGGCAGAGGTGTACCTATTGTAGTAGCCGGGAATCGAACCCAGGACCTCTTGCTCTGCAGTAGCGCTTGCCATTACACCTACGAGGCAGGCAAAAATCTTACCTAAGTACCTAAGTCTATATTTCCCGAAGCATTAGGCAGAGCTGCCTACCGGTAGTGGGTACACCAACATTTCGCCAGTTATGATTAAGAACCATGTAATTTAAACCCAATAACCCGTTACTCGACATGGGAATCAAACCGCTTATCGCTACACCAGCGAGAGAGTCAAAAATCCTACCAGAGTACGAATGGGTATCCTTAAAAATGGCTGTTGGTATTTTGGTACATACTTAATGCAGATTTATTCATATTCATCATATCTTTATTTGCATCCCATAATGTGTGATGATCTTAAATCTTAAATGATCGAGGTCAGCCTGTGGATGGGTGACCATTCGTAACATATCGAGACTCCTCCGTGCCTCGGAAAGCACGTTAAGCCGTTGGTCCCGGTTGTCATTTGTAGATCTTTGACAGTCGTTACGGGTAGTCAGAAACCCAAAAGTCTGAAAACCAGTCGTACCAAGGAGTATCGTGTTGCCCAGTAACTGGGTTGTGGAGGTCAGTTAGGCAGTCGCTCCATGTAAAACACTGGTATTCAGCTGCATCCGGTTAGACTGGAAGCCGACCCCAACATAATTGGGAAAAGGCTAGACAGATGATGATGATGATGAATGTGTGATGATCTTAAAATAGGTTTAAAGCTAAGATACAATTACGGACCATGTAGGGCACAGCAAAAAGTATAAAATTAATATTGAAATAAAATTAAAATATACCTAAAATTAATGAAAACCCAATTTTTAGAAAAAGCCCTTAATATTAATTAACTAGACTATAAATAACTATTTTTATTGAGATCAGTCATAACATAATAATTATTAGATATCTATGATTAAATTAAAATTATTTTATTATAATACTATAATATTTATTTATGTATATATAATAAATAAATAATGCTGGACAATCCACACAGCATCATCTAGCCCCAAGTTAAGCAGAGCTTGTGTTATGGGTGCTAGATGACTGATATACTTAATACAATACATTACATGGATAGATATTTTTTTATTATAATAGAAAATACCCAGAACACCCGGAACAAATCTTTGTAGATCCTACAAACATTTGTCCCAAGGCGGGAATCGAACCCGCAACCTCCTGCGTCGCAAGCGGACCTTCGCCCGCCGCGCCACATAGGTCGTCATATGAATGCCAATTCTACAATGTATGGTGTGTCCGTCATATTTGTTTGTCTTCTATGTGTTCGTTTATTGAGTAGTAAGCTTTTTTTTTAAACTCAAAAATTGTTGGAGTTTGTTCGTAAATCTTGTGTCATTTGGTATTTCTTGTTATGTTTTCAGTGCTCCCAGGCCGAGGTGAAGAATAAAATACCTGAAAGCAAAATGGGAATAAAATAACAAAGTGATTGTAATTTAATCTCAGACGTGTTGTGATTTGTGAAAACACCATGGGCAGGTTCAGGAGCCCGTGGCTAAATAAAAACAACCGCACGGGTTGATCGAAGTTTAAGCTACGCTTGCCAGGGTCAGTCTGTGGATGGGTGACCGTCCGTAACATATTGATACTCCTCCGTGCCTCGGAAAGTACGTTAAGCCGTTGGTCTCGGTGGTCATTTTTAGATCTTTGACAGTCGTTAAGGGTAGTTAGAAGCCCGAAAGTCTGACAACCAGTCTTACCAAGGGGTATCGTGTTGCCCAGTAACTCTGTTGTGGAGGTCAGATAGGCAGTCGCTCCATTTAAAATGCTGGTATTCAGCTGCATCCGTTTAGACTGGAAGCCGACCCCAACATGGTTGGGAAAAAGACGACACGGTTGGCGCAGTGGTTGAGCCATCGGCTGCTGCGCCGCGTGTTGTGGGTTCGATCCCCGCACGGAACAAATATTTGTATGACCTACAGGTAGTTGTTCCGGGTCTGGCTGTTTGTGTATGTGAGTTTAAATGTTTGTAAACGCACCCACGATACAGGAGAAATTCCTAGTGTGGGGCAAAGTTTTTAAAAAAAAAAAAAAAAAAAGGGAGGCAGATGATGACCATTGTCAGGTTCAAGATCATTCTAGGTAGGTAACAGTTTTGGCCGTAGTACCTAGTATCTAACCACCTCATTTAGTATCTATTCATTACATACATACAAAAACTCACGCCCTTTCCCCATGGGGGTAGGCAGAAATCGCAGAACGCCACCTGCCACTACCTTAACATACTCCTTTTGCTTCGTTTACATTCATGCATCGGGTCATACACGCAAGCCGGTTGCTAGTAGGTATGTACTACGCAACTGACCTTTTTGAAGAACATCACCAATAAGGTAGGTATGTCCTTCTAGGGCGTCCCCTGCCGGTGTTTCCTTCTCATCTATTCATCCTGATATAGGTTTTTCGCAATTTCAAGATGTTGTTGTTGATTTGACTAATTGATCGCCGGCAGTTAAACGGGCTACCTGTTTCATAATAATTATGGAACTGAAAATAGTATCACACAATATGGGTAACATCATCTTCATCTGCCTGCCTTTTCCCAACTATGTTGAGGTCGGCTTCCAGTCTAACCGGATGCAACTGAATACCAGTATTTTAAATGGAGCGACTGCCTATCTAACCTTCACAACCCAGTTACTGGGCAACACGATACTGTTTGGTAAGATTAGCTTGGTAAAACAATATAGATTACATGAAATGAAATTGCATAAGTTTATGTAAAGTAGTGTATGAAACTGTATCAAACTAAGTACTAAAATACTCTACTAGGTGATACTATTATAAACTGATCACTTGTTTTAATTACCCCTGTTATGTAACAGTGTACCTACAACTACTTTTAGAAGTTCAAACAAAAGTAGAAAATTTCTATCCACCGAACCGTCACTGAAAATCATACGATGCATGAATCCAGGAATCAAAACGGTACAATATCATATCGTACCGAAATAATATAAATGCTACGGTGGGTCTACAACAAAAAGCCAGCATAAAAAAACAGTCGGTAGGTATCCACTTCGTCAAGTGTCCATTCCCCCGCATTCCTTATTCAACAACGTCCGAAAATTAAAGGCGCTTTTACAAGAAATCGCACTCAGACTGCGACGTTTTCGAACGCAACCCAGCTGAAATATTTCCAACGGATCTCATTCGAGTACTCTTATTTACCTCCGACAACACAACTATAGCGACTTATATCACGAACACACTGCCTGTATTTGTTTTTTCCATTACAAAAGAACGGAACGCCCTGCGCTCGCTGTAGCAATAATATTTCAATATCGCGACGTGGGTGCCAGCCCTAGACGCTTTGAAAGTGATTTCTCTGCACTCCGATTGGTCGCCGCGTAGAGACAAGGAATGCGTTCGATATCCAAAAGTCGTGAGCGGTAGAGACAGAACTACGATCCTGCCGTACTGAACGCTGCAGTAAGAACGAGACAAAAGCAGTTATGTCGGTATATGAATATTGTATGAATGGGAAAGGTCCATATCAATAATACGTGCACGAATGAAATAATAGATTATTCGTTTGTTCAAATCGAACGTAAACAAAATGTAAGCATCCATTACTGATGCACGCGTGCAAAACGAGCGAGACACTGACGATGTTATACGGGTGTTAGACAAGGACGGGTATATTTCTTCGCGTAGAGCTTTCCACGGAGCAGGGTCGGCAACAATGTGAGCACTATCTGTTTTTGTACCAGTCGACGGTCGGTTTCCACATTAAACGATCATTTTAAGGGCGAACCAATCAAACTGCAAATTTATACAAATTGATACTAAACGGGTTATATTAATTTTATAACAAAAATTAAGTGTGTAAATAAGTTTGAACGGAGTCGTAATTAAAACTAATTGGGTTTAATATAGCGCTAATTATTTTGTATTAAGGCGGGTTTTCGCTGGAATTTCGTCCTTTTGACGTTTTGAGTGAGTGTCGTTGGATTTTTTTGTGTCGCTAGAAAGTGGACTAGTAATCTGGTTAAGGAAACATGCCCGTTGCTGGGCTGTGGCGGGCTCGCCGGTAGTTCGCGAGTGCTCACGTGTGGACGGTAGTGTCAGCAGCAGCCATTGGTTTGTGCGACTGTGTTGAGGACGATGTCGACATAGGGGGCGGCCAAGGTTGGCCCCTAGAGGCCATGCTCAATAACCTCACTGCGACAGCTTTGGGAGGTAAGTCATCAGCTAAGCTGCAAGCCATATCACCTCACACACAAACCATCCGTCGTTTCTTTGGTATCCCTGTCCTCTAATAACCAAACTTAATTAATAAGTAATACTCGAAACTTTTCTCAGAACATGTACCGCATCACATGCCCAAACCATTACCTAATTCATTAAAAATAAATTTAAAGTAAATCATGGAGATTCTTAGATGAAGAAATTCCAAATTCTGAAGTTGTGTCTCAATGATTTGTGTGTGAATATTGTTTGCAAAAAAACCGTTGTGCCAATGTCCCGTGTGTAATGCCATATTTTTAATGGCCAACACTTATATCGACAATGCGACCACAACTAAATAATAGGTCTTTACCTATGAAATTGCCGTTTTGTATGAAAAAATTTAAATGAATTTTTTTCATGTATTTTTTATTTGTATTAATCGAAGTAATCACCCATGCAATCAATGCATCTTTGCCAACGCAGTGGCAGTTTATTGATGCCCTTCTTAAAGAAATCAGCTGGACGGGAGGCAACAAATTCTTCAAAGGCATTTTGTACTGCCTCTCGGGTATTGAATTTTTTTCCCGCCAAGAAGTTATCCAAATTCTGGAAAAAGTAGTAGTCTGTAGGCGCAAGGTCTGGTGAGTTGGGCGGATGACGGAGAGCTTCCAACCCCAGTTCTTGCAACTTGGAGACCGTCTGCTGTGCAGTATGAGGTCGCGCGTTGTCGTGCAGGAGCAGCGGAGACGAGAGATTGACCAATGCTGGTTGGAGATGTGCCAGCTTCTCCATCATTGTGTTCAATTCTTCACAGTACACATCTGCAGTAATGCTCACCCCGTTTGGTAAGAAGCTGTGTTGAATCACACCGGCGCTAGACCACCAAACAGTGACCATCACTTTTCTTGGGGTAAGTTTTCGTTTAGGGCATTGTTTAGGTGCTGAACCAGGATCCAACCAACTTGCTGAGCGCTTGCGGTTATCAAACAGAATCCATTTTTCATCGCAGGTAACAATGCGGTTCAAAATTCCTTCATTTGTGTGTCTGTTGAGCAGTGCAAGGCACGTCTCGACACGTACTTCGCGCTGGCGATCATTGAGTTCGTGGGGCACCCATTTGTCAAGCTTTTTTACCTTGCCAATTTGACGCAAATGGACCAATATTGTTTTGACGCTAACGTCGAAAGCTGCTGCTAATTCAGCCGTAGATTGTGTATCATCAGCTTCCACAATCGCCTTTAATTCGTCATTGTGGACCAAAGTCTTCGGACGACCGCGAGGTTCATTTTTCAGGTCGAAATTTCCAGAACGGAAGCGAGCAAACCAATAACAGGTAGTGCGTTGGTTTGTAGTGTTAGCTCCGTAAACGTCGTTGATGTTGCGTGCCGCTTGTGCCGCGTTGCTGCCACGACGGTACTCATATTCCATAATTACTCGAATTTTTAACGTATCCATGATGACGAAAAAGATTTAAATGCGATGAAAATGTAACACTAATCAATAAACAAATGACTACTTTTGGAAAAAAAAATCCATGTTTTTAAAATAAAATTAATTTGAAATTAGAATTCTTAGCCAAACAAAAAATATTTTGATTTGAAATGGCCAGTACTGCAGAACGGCAATTTCATAGGTAAAGACCTAATATGTAATATACGCCACGTAATAGTTTCAATAGTCTCAAACAGGCCATTTAAAACCAAGAAAATCCACTAAATACTGGTCTTTTTAACGAATACCCAAACACCCTCGACAGAAAGGCGGGTCACGAGATAACTTGGGCGGCAAAGACGCATACATTTTTTTACCTACGATTAAAATTCGAAAGCTACCTTAAAATTGCGAAAATATCCCAATTTAATTGAAATAAACTTTTATTAAAACCTTAAAAAAAATCTCGGATGATTATTTCAATTCTGTAACATACACAATTAATATCAAGAATTATACACCGGCCAAGTTTCTAAAAATAGCAAAAAAAAACTAGGCAGGCCCCTTTATGGAAAGCAGTAGTACTCGTACAATAAAACAGTTTGCACACAATATCCCAGCCTGCCGCCGAACCGTTCTGTTTTACGGGATTCAATTCCATTAAGTCGTGTTTATGAGCCGGCCGTAATCCCGGTGAGCCGGGATTGAGGCGCTAAGACTCAGCCCGCCTCGACTTTTGCTGACTTGGGGTGGATGTAATTTAAATTCTGTTCTGTGAAGAAAAAGCGGGCAGGAGCGATTCGGGTTCGCAAAATCAGGATACCGAACCGAAGTACACGGAGCAGTCGATAAAGCGGTCGCTGGTCTGACTTTTTTTTTTGTTTGAATTAGAAAATCCTGTCTGCCAGACTCTTACTGACTAAAAACCGTCCCGGTGTTCCAGCTCACACCTACGCCGGGGGTCGCGGGAACCTACAATCATTCCGCAACACGCTGGTCTGCCTTAGTCAACATGCGCTATCTCTTAAACTATACATCACTTAAAGAATTGACTTAGTAAACTTACTACCTATACATGTAGGCTATAAAATTACTGTAAATATGCTCATCGTCGAATAATCTCATTTTAATTACTATTTTTAAGGTTTTATTTGGAGGTAATTATGTTAACATTTAAATTCCTACATTACATAGATCTTGACAAAAACTAGTGACAGACGGACAAGAAATCAGGTGGTCATAGTATTCTAGGCATAGACAATAAGTATAATTAATTAGTATTGAATAAATACAGAAAGCTTTTAGAATTGGCCAGAGACAAGACATGTCGATAAAAAAATCTTATTAATTTCGAATAAAGAACTTTTTGGGAAGTTGTACATGTAAATTAATGTGTCGTGTGTATTGGCGGCAATTTAAAAATTGCGTGTCATGTGTCGGAATTAATTGGACTAGAGAACATTATTTTTATCTAACTAGAGAACAGTATTATGCTGAGTATTATACGACCTACCCAAATATTCTTTCTTTGGTATTGTTGACCCGTTGAGCTCCTTGGTTGTGAGTTGAACTCTATAATTTCCGGCAAAAGCTTGCACTGACTAAACAGGTCCAATTTATCTGTGTGGTTCCTCAAAAGACCATCTCGAACTAATCTGCATGGTCCTCACATGATCTAACCAGGATAATGTCTGGGATTTAAAAATGACTGTGATCTCTTTCGGTGTTTCTCCACGTAGTAGTCTATTTTACTTTTTGACGTGTAAAAGTGTTTGTAAAAACCTATTTAAAGAAATTAATGTGATTTATCATATATGTCTTTCGTTGGAGTCTTCATCAACAACAATATTATCATAGACTTCGATTGGTACATCACACCGAAGCCTCATTTTGTGCCGCTGTTTATAACTTAATTAGTTTTTTTTTTATTTGGCTCACCAACAATTGAGTACACTCAAACAATTATGGGTTACATTAAATCAAATCGGGTCAGGTGTATAAATCTCTTACAGGTAAGCACATCATGCAATACATATTGATTAAATGTATAATTTGATACACACAGAGCAATCGGGCTCCTCAGGCCAAATTAAACCTAAAAATGTAAATAAAACATTAAAATCACAGACAGAAACAAAGTTGAGGACGAAACAAAATTATTATCGAAAACCTAATTGAATTAAAATCATAATTAAATTAAAAGTTAAACAAATTCAAAATAGTTGTTCAAAATTAAATATAACAAAATCAAAATTATCATTCAACAGAATAGAATCAAAATAAATTAAAAAGCATCATAATTAAAAACCTAAAAAATAATTTACAACGTAATCAAACTAAATTCATACGGATATCATAAGAAAAATTAAAATAAAATCATAACCAACATTAAAATCAGTCAGAAACATAATTAAAATGGAATTAAACAGAATAATAGTTATAAGCAGCGGCACAAGATTAATAAGATAAAACTTGGTTGATGCAATCTCATTGATGCTTTGTGCAAAGGAAGTCTTTCTACGGCGATCACTGACGTTAACGTCAGTGTTGTGCGGCTCATGATAGATGCTGATAAAAGAGTTCCATACCAAAAGATTCTGACAAGTTCTGGCAAAAGTATTTCAAGAACATTTAGGTGTCAGAAAGTTTGGCAACAGATTTCGCTTGGTGCAGTAAAATGCTCGAAAAGTATAACGCGGGATGACTCGAATGCTGTGATTGATATCGTCACTGGTGTTAAAATATGGATAAATTGTTACGAGGTTGAAACCAAAAAGCAATCTGACTAATGGATGTTTCCATTGGAAAATTTGTCAAAAAAAGTAAAGAGAAGTCAAGGCACGATATATTTACCTTTATAATTGTGCTAGTAGAAAATGATCGACAACAGCGCCCAAGGAGCAGGATGGAGGAGGCCCTCCGCTAGATGGACAATCGAATACTTGTCTATAGAACGTGTGGAACTAGTTAGTCATACTCCTTACTAGGACTAAACCTAAGTCTGGACTGACCTGGCACCTTGCGACTTATTAATTCGTGGCTGTGTTCGAAAAAAAACATGAACACTATTTTCCTAGGGACTTTTGCTTCGAAATGAATGGAGACTAGTTACTTAGAAAAATAAGAACAGGTTAGTACATAATTTTGTTAATGATTATCTAAGAAAATGTTCAGTGTGACCCATCAGAAATTGTACCTAAGTGGAGTATCGGACAGGCAGTCAAAGAGACGTTGCGTAGATCCGTAAATGAAGGCACATAAACGCAACAAAAACTTATATCAGTCTGTGCTAATATATAACTATAGCAACGACATGTAGTAAGGTACTTTTGGTATAGTAGAAGGTACTTTTGGTAAAAGAGATCCTATTGATAGTCGCGCTTCACAAATGATTTGTCTAGCAGCCCTGAAATTACGCTTGGTCTGGATTATTTTCTCCATATAGGTATTATACAAACTCAAGAATATTGAGTATACGGTCAAGCAACGATTTTGCAAATCCATCGTCCCCCATGCTAACTGGACTCGTTAATTATTAAATCCACTGGCCTGGCTGACGTGACAATGTCAATGTCAGAAGGCTGAAAATTATTGTCAGTTACTGATCTTACCTTTTCAGTCCGTATATTTTATCATTTATGAAACTGATCATTTTATCAGTTAGTAATTAAAGTACTTTCAGCTTTTTTGTGGCAAGAATATCATTAACAATTGAAAATTTATCAATTGTCTCATTCTCATCAATTAGTCAAAACTTGTCTTGGTTAAAGTAATTTCTGATAAGTTCAAAATGGTAGAAGGTAACGACCATAAAAATACATAAAAATCTATGATGGTACCGTAAGTATCCAGTTTTTATAAAACTGAATTTCACAGATAGAGGTTATTGAAAAATGGGCGTTGTTTGGTTCAATCCCGAGACGGCGGAAGAAACAACTAGCGTAGAATACGTCGGGAAGAAATCTTAGGAGGACTTAGATAATTTTTTTAAGACACACAGAGACGAGCTAATAGCTGCTAAATCTTTTGACGAAAGTTTAGAATATTAAAGAAGACTGCATGCCTAGCTGGGGTTCGATTCCTGCGGTTCCTCATTACAACCACGTTCGTTGAGAGAGGTAGTAATAGCCCAAAGATCATCTTGAAGTGTGATAAGGATATGGGGCGCTTGCTAAGAAAGAAGCCTATGAGATAGTAATGGAGCGCAAGCAATCAGCCACGATCCTTCGGACTAGCTCCCTGACGCTGGCCAGAATCTCCAAAACTCTTTTCCTTGGAGACCTCCCGTGATCCAATAATCATTCAACATAAAATCGTGGGGAAAATCAACTCAAAAGCACTGGCGGGTGTCCCTCAGTGCCTGTTAATCGTGCCGTATACTATCTTCTCGAGCTTGATCCCACTGAGAGTGGATTAAAGCAGATAGGCTTGGTGCTAAACATTGATACATCTATGATTGATATCCAAAGAAAAGAGGAAGTAAGAGAACAAGGATATTGATGTGTGCTAGCTAACACGTGGCAGTTAATGGTGGCAATTATAGGTATATATAATTTATTTGGGTAAACGTGTTCTTGAGTGTAGACCGCGACTCGGCAAACGTAGTGTAAGACGCCTTCTGACTAGGTGGGATGACGATCTGCGAAAGACTGCAGGCCGATGCTGGATGCGGCAAGCTGAAGACAGGGCGCTATGGAGCTCATTAGGAGAGGGCTATGTCCAGCAGTGTACTAATATAGCCTGATGATGATGATGATGATGATAATTTATTTGAATTATACAGTACAGATTTAAGTTATTCAAACTTATTAGACAGATGTAGGTATTGCTGGGGAGTTTGTTATTGTTTCTTCTTCCCAGCAAAAACACTAGAAAGTAGCGAAGGGGGGGCATTTTGGGGACTGTCTGATGTAATTTTTGACGTTCAATAAGTGCTCATTCTCAATGTATTTTGAATAAATGAATTTGAATTTTATTACCATCCACAAGAAGGTGCAAGTCACAGTAAAGTTATAATTAAATCATATCTCACCAATATTAATGAATACTAGCAAGAACTGTCCCTATGATGGGCAAAGGCCTCTCTCTATTCTTTCTATCGGTGGCGATTCGGCGGGACCTCTTTCCAATTCAAAAGCAAGACATCTAGGTCGTCCCGCCATCTCCTTCGTGGTCTGCCGCGGCCTCGTGTCACTGTTCTGTGTGTTACGGGCCCAACAGCTCGTTCGGCATGCGATCTCACCAATCATTTGAGACAATTACTCTTTTCGATTCGTCACTAAGGGTAACATTTACAGACACTGCACTTTGACCTTACTTTGGCAAGTAAAGTAAGCATTACATACGATTGTAACACATTGAAATGGCCATTTCATCATACCTATAAAAAACGTACGTGTACGGTTCCTTGGAGGCCTAAAAAAATTAAACTTCTGGGTCACCGAAATTAAAAAATACGGCCATGAATGCGCCATATTTTAAAACTCGCAAGTGAATCAATACCTAGTACTTCCCGTTAACCTACAATCGTGAAATTTGGCAATAAGCAATGTCTCACAGCAAAAGTAAAGGAAAAAGTTTGATAACCTTTAATTTGTGGCTTAATCACATTCCAAAAAATATTTAAGTATTAAGTTAATTATTTTGTTGAAAAAAGCTGAACCTGTCTTTCGGGTCCCTTGGTGCGTGAGACAGATTCGCCCTTGTGCGTTTTTTTACATAGTAAAACTTGAATTCTGTATAATTATTTTATCTCCAAATATACATATAAGAGAAAATGATAACCTTTAAAATAATGTATGTTGGATGTCTTGCGGATATCCGTGGAGCTGATTACAAACACGATTTAAAAGGCTTATAAAAGCTGCTAGACACACATGTACCTATGTACATGTCGTAGGTTCACATTACCAACATACAAATAACACCAAAACTCATGTAATAAAACGTCGCAATCTGCCATTGCAGGCCCGCTACGTCTGGCCGCACATGC
Organism: Phlogophora meticulosa; assembly: GCA_905147745.2. Lineage (NCBI taxonomy): Eukaryota > Metazoa > Arthropoda > Insecta > Lepidoptera > Noctuidae > Phlogophora > Phlogophora meticulosa. Next base: position 3,089,706 of record LR990540.1, read on the forward strand.
ACGGTTTTACGATTGGATTTCCAAAATCGTTTCAAAAAAATGTGGGATGAAATGTTTTCAATGTTTCTGAGCAGACAAAAAACATAACTATACGCCATGTAGAACACTTGATATGAAATGATTTTATTCGGGTTCTCGAATACAGAAAATAAAAAACACAAATCCGTGTATGTGCGACCAGCCTAAACGATACCATTTCATATCCCATTACAACTTGAGACGCAAGTTTTATGCTTGAAAATTCGCAATTTCTTGGCAAATAGAAAATACCGAGTATCGCAAAGTCGTTGGGAGGAGCCGACGACCGAACTTTGCCAATTTCACGCATTAACACTTTGTTCTTCGTCTAAATTGGATTTATTAAACGGTGTAGTTTCGTTTTGGTATCGTTGGAGGATTTTTAAATAGTTTGTTGAAGAGCACGGATTACATTGTTTACTTCAACTAGGGTACGTAACCATTATAAAAATAAATAGCATTATATAAAATATTTGAATATGAGCAACATGGAGCCATAGCCACAGCTAGTAATCATATAAGCACATTACGGTAGGGCATAGTGTTGTGCTTTAGGATTTTTCAAAATTCATGCAGGTTCGAGATCCACGCACAAGAGCTAGTGTACCTACTTTTAATTTATTTCTCAGTAAGCTTTGCGACAATTAGTTTTTAGGGTTATGTACTTCAAAAACAGGTAAAAAAGAAACCCTTATAAGATCACTCTCTTGTCCGTCTGTCTGTCCGTGTGTCACCACCAATTTGCTCAGGAACGGATGGACCTAGCAATTTGAAATTTATACCAGATACTCAGGTGGTTAGGCAAGGTCCTTAGTCAACACGATAAAAAGATATGGGCAAATTTAGATTTTCGCAAAAACTTGTAAGTACGAAAATTTACCGTAATTTTAAACTTTTTTATTTTTCGGAATTTTGCCTTTACTTCTGCTGTAAGACCTTGGTTTTTAACAAAATTGTCAATTCTTGATCAACCGGAAGTACCCTATAGGTAGCTCGAAAACCTTTATGATAATGGTAGTTATCGTCGAACAAGAATAAAAATAAAAGTTAAAAATTATGGGTAGAGGCACGGAACCCTCGGTGCGCGAGTCCGACTCGCTCTTGGCCGGTTTTTAGGTATAGATATGAATTTGAAAGTCATATTGGTACTTGCCCAGATTTGAAACCACAACCTCATGAATACGGAGCAAGGCTTTAACCACTGGCCCATTAGGACACTTAATATGTATTATTGAGGGATTATGTTTGTTGCAGTCAGTTATCATCATCTGCCTAGCTTTTTACCCAATTATCTTCGGGCCGGCGGCTTCCAGTCTAACCGGATGCAGCTGCATACCAGTCTTTTACATGGAGCGACTGCCTATCAGACCTCCACAATGCAGTTACTGGGCAACATGATAACCCTGGGTAAGACTGGTTGTCAGACTTTCAGGTTTCTGACTACCCGTATCGACTGTCAAAGCTCAGAAAAAAATCTAGAAATGACGGCCGGTAACAACGGCTTAACGTGCTTTCCGAGGCACGGAGGAGGCGTGATACATTACAAACGGCCACCCATCCACAGACTGCAAGTGTAGTGGTAGTCAGTAATGCTTTTGGGGAATTTATTATAACCTCCCTGAACAGCACAATATCGCGATCCAAGGTTGTTGCTCTTCAGCCAAAATCAACGAAACGGTAAATATGTATATATAGTATCCGTATCGAGTAGGGTAGAGTATTTATACCGCATAAAGCCAACTACTTCCTGCTCAAATTTAAATGTGCACATTCCCTCAGAACCCTGCTTCGCAATAGCTGCTATACAGACCCCTGAAATAGTAGGTAGATTTCAGAGGGCCATCTCACGTGTCAATCAAAAAGGGTTATATCTGTGAAGGTGATAGAAAAAACATTTATCTGTTGAGTACAAAATCCTTTAAGAACAATATTTCGCTGTTCGTATTTAGCGAACGTTCGGCGTAATGAACACGAAATATTAGGTCTTTACCTATGAAATTGCCGTTCTGCAGTACTGGCCATTTCAAATCAAAATATTTTTTGTTTGGCTAAGAATTCTAATTTCAAATTAATTTTATTTTAAAAACATGGATTTCTTTTTCCAAAAGTAGTCATTTGTTTATTGATTAGTGTTACATTTTCATCGCATTTAAATTTTTTTCGTCATCATGGATACGTTAAAAATTCGAGTAATTATGGAATATGAGTACCGTCGTGGCAGCAACGCGGCACAAGCGGCACGCAACATCAACGACGTTTATGGAGCTAACACTACAAACCAACGCACTACCTGTTATTGGTTTGCTCGCTTCCGTTCTGGAAATTTCGACCTGAAAAATGAACCTCGCGGTCGTCCGAAGACTTTGGTCGACAATGACGAATTAAAGGCGATTGTGGAAGCTGATGATACACAATCTACGGCTGAATTAGCAGCAGCTTTCGACGTTAGCGTCAAAACAATATTGGTCCATTTGCGTCAAATTGGCAAGGTAAAAAAGCTTGACAATGGGTGCCCCACGAACTCAATGATCGCCAGCGCGAAGTACGCGTCGAGACGTGCCTTGCACTGCTCAACAGACACACAAATGAAGGAATTTTGAACCGCATTGTTACCTGCGATGAAAAATGGATTCTGTTTGATAACCGCAAGCGCTCAGCAAGTTGGTTGGATCCTGGTTCAGCACCTAAACAATGCCCTAAACGAAAATTTACCCCAAGAAAAGTGATGGTCACTGTTTGGTGGTCTAGCGCCGGTGTGATTCAACACAGCTTCTTACCAAACGGGGTGAGCATTACTGCAGATGTGTACTGTGAAGAATTGAACACAATGATGGAGAAGCTGGCACATCTCCAACCAGCATTGGTCAATCGCTCGTCTCCGCTGCTCCTGCACGACAACGCGCGACCTCATACTGCACAGCAGACGGTCTCCAAGTTGCAAGAACTGGGGTTGGAAGCTCTCCGTCATCCGCCCTACTCACCAGACCTTGCGCCTACAGACTACTACTTTTTCCAGAATTTGGATAACTTCTTGGCGGGAAAAAAATTCAATACCCGAGAGGCAGTACAAAATGCCTTTGAAGAATTTGTTGCCTCCCGTCCAGCTGATTTCTTTAAGAAGGGCATCAATAAACTGCCACTGCGTTGGCAAAGATGCATTGATTGCATGGGTGATTACTTCGATTAATACAAATAAAAAATACATGAAAAAAATTCATTTAAATTTTTTCATACAAAACGGCAATTTCATAGGTAAAGACCTATTATTACGACCTCCCATGTGTGGTAGTATCGGTGCTTTTATGCACAGATGAAAGCTACTTAATCATCACAATGATAAATGAATATTAAAATCGTTGCAAAAATTTAGCTGCTATTCACCTACAAGTATTGAAGCGTTTATGCAGATGAGTAACGTAAAAGTTGAACACGGGATACTCCCAATCATTCATGTCATACAATTTTGGTATCCAACAAAATAGAAAAATCAAGGACGGAGTTTTTATTGACATCATATGATATCGAAAGCTTGACAGTAAAGAATCGTTGGGTATTGAAAATAGTGTAGCAAGCTGGTAAAGTCAGGTGAATCATATTTAGGTTGGGTTATTATTAACGAGTATGTTGCTAGGGATTCCGCAGCGTCAGAATTATAGAGCATCTTAGGCTGATATCTATAGAGCGAACTGAGACTTTAATCAAGCTAATTACAATACCGTTTCATACGAAAATGAACCTTATGCGTGTAGTGACTGTGATCACGAGTTTCATACGGAATGTGGTAGACATAAGAGACTATAGCTATGTAACGCAATCAAAATTACCTTTCCAAATTAAATATTGAACGAAAAATAGTTGATAGTCACAGAACGCCCGGCACATGTAAAACAACGAAATTAATGGTAAGTGAAAGAATTGTCAATCAAATAAAGCCAATAAATAAATATGGAGTAAAGTTATAAGTTGTTGTAAGTAGTAGTCAGTCAAACGTCCGGTTGGTTGGTCGTTCGGTTGGTAACATAACCGTCAGTATAGACAAGACTTTCCTGTACTACTTCTTCCTTTCTGTTAAGGGAGGATTAGGTGTTCCTCATCATGGTCCTCCTGCCGATATAACAATTTATTTGGGGTCAACTCAGCATGTCTTCTTCTTCCATACATTTATATGTATGGACAAAAGTCACCTCTTTCCTAGCCATATCATCTTACGCACAATGCGTAAATCGTTTCTTTGGTCTCCCTCTACTTTTGTGATCCTCCACATCCATACCTACTCAAAACTTTCCTCACAACAAGATTCGTGATTTGGCAAACGCAGGCGACTATCTCATGCCCTGGGATCCGGTGGATACTAATACTATACTGCCTCTAGTCAATAACTATAATCCATCACAACCAAGTCTTAAAAACACGATCCATGGATGGCTGTTTATGTCTTGGGCAATTATCGAATGATCAGCGCATGCATTCCAGAATACAAGAACGCGTTGGCTAAGAAGGTAACTAATCAAATGAATGGTTTACTCTCCAGCGCATCTGATGTTTTTTTAAAGTCACCGGTTTAAAACTTGGTTGTTATGTAGGTAACTAATAATATAATGAAGGGTCCATTGTAAAAACAAGACTGTGCTGGATTGATATCATTAGAACTTAATGCCTTAGGCATTTACTTCCAGTCAAACGTTGGGTGATGCAGAGAGTGGTGGGTGCAATTTCTTGAAAGAAAATAAAAAATATCAAAGTAGTATAAAATCTTGCATGAGATAGAAATAAAAACAGGTTATATTTTGCTGTCTCCTGCCATAATATTTTTTTTTTTTATTGCCATAATAGAATATATAAATATTTACTTACTCCCTTATTAGTCCCTTTTTTATTCTACGGAGTACTTTTAACACTGCCCAAATAATCACATTTGATAAGCAAAGCAATAAATAATTTAATTATATTCAATTAATCATCCCAGAAATGATATCATAGGCTTTCTGTACAGACATATAAGGCATCTAAAATTTTGTTTCATCGAGGAATCCAACCACATGGAAAATGTAATAAGTATGCTTACTTGGTTGTTAAGTGTGTGCTATTCGACTTCATTTCACAAATGATTCATGATATAAGTAGGTGGCCTAAATCAGTATCGGTGGGTTGCATCAAGAGCGTCAGTTTATTGATTTAAGACCTTCTTAAATACACTTTAAACGGTATTTTTATCGTATCGTCGTCTATGAAAAATGACAAAATTACATTGTTTTTTATTCATAAGTATTTGTGCCATGTGGTTTCTAAATTATAAAACTACGGCTTAAAGGGTGTAGAGGGGATGTAAAAGTTCGAAGGGAACGTTCGAAAACAACGCAGACGAAGGCGTCTTCGTCTTCGTCTAGGGCGTAGTGCTAGTTCGAAATATGACGAAGCTGTTACAAGTTGTGCATCCATGGCTGTCGCTCAGTTGGGTGGTGGACACATTTTGTCAGCATATGATTATAACACTAAAAGTTTTCAGAAAATAAAAATAACTGAATGTAGAAATCTTATTTAATTATGAATTAGGAATTTTGTTATTTTTATTGTTTTTGGAAGAAGTTTCCGCACGCAATGCTACGCACTGTCACTAACCTCGGCAGAAGCAGTGAGCCCACTCTACTTTAGGGATCTCATGCACATTTTTTTCGAACGTAGCCTCGGCATCTACAGGGTTCATCAAAGCAAATTCCTCTAAGTTTATCTTTTATTTAAATGTCGCGAGATGCCAAGTCGATAAGGAGGATAACTCACTCATTCTATTGCATAGACAAATATTCGTTTGTCTGTCTGACGGAGCGAGCTAGGGCGTTGTCGTGATAGGGGAGGATCCTGCTTATTAAGCACCGTTTTAGAACCTTTTCGAAGACAACTGGTAAACAGTGACTATAATACCATTCTGTAGTTAGGTACAGTCCTTTTATCTTCTAGCACAATCGTTGCCAAATGACCCGTCCGCCGGAAGAATGAGAAGATCTTTTTCCCCCGACTTCTGATCTACTTGTCTTTTGTTGGATAACCTCCAATCAATCGAAACGTCCATTGGGCAGATTGTCATTTAGTTTCGGGCTCGGAATATGTCCTGCTTTAACCACCAGTGCGGATGTTAAACACGGCATTCGAGTCACCTCTGTTATACTTTACAATCATTTCACTGCACTAATATAAATGACGGTGTTTTTGATCTGCTGTCAAATTATGAGGTCCAAAACTATGTGACACCTCCATGTTCGTGTAAGACTGTTTGCACTGCACTCATACTAATGCCTAAACTTGTCCGAATCTATTGACATGTAAATAAATAATAAATCAATATTGCTGGACAATCCACACAGCATCATCTAGCCCCAAGCTAAACAGAGCTTGTGTTATGGGTACTAGATGACTGATATACCTACTTAACAATATATTACATTGATAGATATTTACAATATACATAGAAAACACCCAGAACACCCGGAAAAAATCTTTGTAGATCGTACAGACATTTTTCCCAAGACGGGAATCGAACCCGCAACTTCCTGCGTCGCAGGCGGACCTTCGCCCGCTGCGCCACATAGGTCGTCTAATGTGATGTCACTATTCTATGAGCTTCTATCATTAGCCACGCAGCGCTAACGTTATCTTCAGTGGTTGCGTACGAAGGACGTCCTTCGCGCAAATTATCATGATACGATAGCGTTAAAACTGATTTCATAAGTTATTATGAAGAGTGGAGCAGGATGGGGCTTCATTATGGCGTGTCAATCGAAATATATCATAACATTGTTGATAATTAACTTTATTTATTTTTATTATTTATTTATTTTTAATAATTAAGATCCCAACGAAAGTCATGGAGCTATTTTCTAGTCCAATTCATTAGAACGTACGTATCTACTTTTTAAATTACTACAAATTTATAAAAGCAGATGTTATATGTATTAAATTTGCATCCACAGCTTCTCAAAGTGTTCTTAATTCAAAATTTAGATAGCTCATCAAAAAAACATCATAAAAAACTAACTTTAACGTAACTACAACATAACCTAGCTATGTACGTAAGATGGGTACGTTCTGTAACTATACCCCTGCGCCAAACCCTACAAGGCGACAAACAAGCTCACATTCACATTTATAACTAGCGATATTAGATTTTAATTATTTCAACTGTAGATATTAATCTACATTATCAACGAGTAACATATCTTATGTTGAAAACCACGCTTTAAAGGGTGTGGAGGAGATGCTAAAATTCGAATGAAAAAGCACGCGCACGAAGTCGCAGGCCAAGTAAAAGAAAGTAAAGTACCAGCCCATTAGTGTCCCACTGCATGGCAAAAGCCTCTTCTCATACAGAGAAGGCAGAAGCATTAATCACCACGCTTGCTCAAGACGGATTGGCGATTTCAGACTTATATTAATTATATAAGTCCAGGTTTCCTCACGATGTTTTCCTTCACCGATGTCAGTGATGTCCAAGATATACTTAGAAAGCACATATGAATTGAAAAACTCACATTGGTACTTGCCCAGGTTTGACCCACAACCTCGTGCACAAGAGGCGAGGCCTAAACCACTGAGTCATCATGACATCACAATTCAAGTGCAGGCCAAGTGCTAGTCAAATATAAATAAAAAAATAAATAGTTGATAAGCTAATATTTAAGAGATAATTTAATTAAAATTTGGCACAGCTCACCGTCCATCTCAAAACTGTTCAACGTATACAGAATTGTTTCAGACAAACTTTGGAATAAATTTTACACGCTACAATTTTTTAATTATTATGTATGCAAAAGCGATATGCGGTGCAGGAGATGCCAAAAAAAAACGATGGTTGACCTTGAATATCTAAGAACGTTTACAGTTTACTTTTGAGACAACATTTAGAATTCGAAAAAAAACAGCTTCATCCATTTCATTCCGAGGATATCCCTTTAATTTTGCTTCATTTGCTGGACTATTGGTTCATTTGCGATTAAATACCTACGGTGTATACTACATATTTTATTAGTTTACATTTCATGATGTCCTAAAGTGTTTTACAACGTATATATCTTATAATTGAGACTTATAGATACCAAATCAGGTACCTAATAAATAACCAATAGAACTTTTGTACGCCTAGGTTTGTTGACGTTTGAAAGAGCTGGCTCGTGACGTAGTCGAAACGGACTATACACCACATATCTATCATTCAAGAACGGTGCCTTAAATACAATCATGTGTGTCTGCAGGTCACAAAGAGTCGTGCTCCGAGGACAGCAAGCCGCACGAGATCAAGCCGAGCCTCGACCGGTCGCACCATGCGCTCGGGCCGCGTCTGCACATCGCGCACAATATACGCACAGAACATTTACAAGGTAAAAATATGCTACCCCAATTTATATTAGCTATGATTGCAAATACACATGACAAAAGTGTTACGCCGGGACAGCCTACTGCAAGGCTTAGATTTTTTTGACGACCTGTGTGGTGCAGCGGGCGAAGATCCGCCTGCAATGCAAGAGGTTGCGGGTTCGATTTCCGCCTTGGGACAAATGTTTGTACGATCTACAAAGATTTGTTCCGGGTGTTCTGGGTATTTGCTATGTATGTCCAGCATTATTTATTTATTAGATGATTGAATTACAAGACTGACTACTGACACGGCGACATTTAAAAACATCGATTTTTTTGTACTGTCTAAATTAATAAAACGTTTATTTACAAGCTGTGTGCGGATTTTCCATCTGGAAAAATAACAAACTCCTCTATGAACTTACATTTATGAAACATCAGAAATCTTTCTTAGGGCTTTCGTTATACAAGACGCATGCGCAGAAATATCATGCTACTAGACCCAGCGGTTCATGTGACGTGCTTTTTGTCAGTGAATATAAAATTTTTAGACCTTTTTAGACTCTAGATTCATTGCGCATCTACTGCGTAGTTTATGTTTTTAAGTATCAAGGCTAAAAAGAACATTATTTGTCGACACTTGTCACTTTCTCACTACTACACATCAGCATTCTAGTTTTACTTTGTCCATAGTTATAAATAACACATAACATTCCAGTAGCCATAGAATACAACAGAGACTGCGAGCATAGGTGCAACCCAAGCTTTGTTTCTAAGCTTGAAGCGAAGCTTTGTTTTGCAACCATTAGAAGGTATTCAAGGAGGCAATAGTAGAGCGGAGCCCAAACAAATAGTTTGCATGGATACTCAGAATTGTAGAAATATATATACACCTATTTAATTAAGCTTTTGGGTGCGACAACCACCGCAGAGTCACTCAATGGACACAGACTAATAACCTTCTTTAGCATTTCTTTAAGGGCATTTACATATATTGCGGATGACAATCACATATAAAGCGTAATTATCATCCAGCATAACGTGAGCCGTCTGGAGGTTAAAAACTCTGCAATAAATACAATCAAGAAAACGGCAATAACAAGTAAAAAGTACACCACAAGCCAAAAAGGTACCCACGTAAGACTTAGAGATCACGGCAAATTGGGTAGAAATCCTGGAATAGAACGGGCTAGCTAGAATGCACAGACTTCTATTAAAACGCCAACAAAAACTGGTAAGGGACAATGGGGCAAACTTAGATATATCTGATACCTTCGCACTAGCACAGGCTCGGACATGCCAATTTAAAAAAAAAATGTAATCGAAGAGAAATAGAACTTAGGAATGTATTTCAGCATGCTTGTAGCATTCGAAAGTGCTTCCTAATAAAACAAAAATATTTTAGATTTCTAAAGTTAATATTAGGAATTTAATAAAGTTATTAGATAGTAATCCATATTTTAAGGGTAAATTGTGACAGTGTAATAGTTGCTGAAATAGGTATTTATCTAGTATCGTAGCCTGTTTAGCTTTGAACAACATCAAATAAGAAAAAACCGGTCAAGTTCGAGTCGAACTCGTGCGCCGAGAGTTCCGTATCTACACATAATTTTCAACATTCTTTTTTGGATTTTTTTTTTGTTTTATTTGTGCTGTAAGATTTTCGTGATTGTAGGTCAACAGGAACTACCATATATGTTTTCGACCCAAAACCTATAGGGTACAGTACTTCCGGTTGAACTAGAATTTTAAACTTTGGTTAAAAGAAGTTCTTACAGCACAAGAAAAGGGAAAATTCCAGAAAAAAAAAATGTTGAGAATTTGGTATTTGGTAAAATCTAAATTATCCCATATCTTTTTATCTTATTGACTCAGGACCTTGATTTTTACACACCTAATAGAGACAATAGACCTTAATATCTGGTATATATTCCAACATCATGTACACGTCATGTAGCAACGGAAAATGTAAAATTAAATATAAAAAATAAAACCATAACTTCAAGTTTCAAGTATTAGTTAATCGTAATTATTATATATCTGTGGAGGCTTGTTATTAGCAACTTAATTATATATTTTTGTTACCTATCATGTTATTAGTCTGCAAGCCTTCTTAAAATAAACAAAATAAAATAAAATAAAACATGCTGGGTCGACCCGTTCCTAAGAAAATCGGTGGTGATACACGGACAGACACACGGACGACCGGACGAAAGACGTGCAGAAGGACAAGAAACAATCTTATAAGGGTTCCTTTTTTACCTTTTGATACTTAATTTTTTTCTTAACAAAATACTTTAGTATACAATCTTATTTGTTCTCGGAAACATATACCTACTGGCTGATTTTAAAATAGAATCTTTTCGATTGTATTTAGTTTTCATTAAAATAAAAGCTAATTATTTTTTCCCAATTTTATGTTTGATAAATTTATGATTTACGAGGGCGGAGTGATAATTCTGATAAAAATCTATTTTGGATTAAAAAAAACTTGAGAGGTGTCAAGGGACACCCGGATGGAACGAAGTTCCTTTCGTTTAATTAGTGAAGCAATTGTATTTTTTTTTAAGTTTATTTTTTTAAGTTAATATAAAAATAAAGATTTTTTTTTATTATTTATTATGTACAAAAAACCTGTAGGTATACACTCAACAAAAATAGTCGTCGCGACACCACACTGTTACGAAACGAAAATAACTGGCTTGCTTTCTATGAGAGAGAGAGAGAGAGACAGACAAACACGCACGCCGCACGGCTTACAACTATAGCAAAAAGTGTCGTTACCACTTTTCGTCTTATTTTTTTCCGTCAATTATTGCAAATTGCATAAAACCTCCTTGTTCACAAATATTCTCTTTTGAGGGACTATATTTAAATTTTCAGCCAGTACCGCCGGTTTTTTTTCGACAGCCATTAAATAAAAACAATTGATCGCATTTTCGCAAAGATGGAGAAAAGTGAATTGCGATGGTTGATTAAATATTATTTTTTGCGCAAAAAACTATTACGGAAACGAAACAAAGGCTTGATAAATATAATGGGGACTCGGCTCTGTCGATTAAAATTATTCATAAATGGTTTACGGATTTTCGGTGTGGTCGAACAAGCACAAGTGATGCTGAACGCCCAGGACGCCCAGTTGAGATCACCACTCCAGAGACTCGCTAAAATCCATGACTTAGTGTTGAACGACCGACGAGTAAAAGTGAGCGAAATAGTCAAGATAGTAGGCATCTCAGAGATCTGTGCGCAATAGCTTACACCAACATTTAGATATGAAAAAGCTGTCCGCGCGTTGGGTGCCGCGTTTACTGACTATTGATCAAAAACGTATGCGAGTTACCACTTCGGAGGCAGGTTTGGCGTTGTTACAACGGAATAAATCTGATGTTTTGCGTCGTTTTATAACGGTAAACAAAACATAGATCCACCACCATACACCAGAAACCAAGAAACAATTGAAACAATGGATTGCTAGGGGCGAACCAGCTCCGAAGAAGGCCAAAGCACTTCTATCGGCCAATGGCTAAAAAGGTGATGGCTACAGTTTTCTAGGATGCACGCGGGGTAATCCATCTTGACTACCTACGCATAGAGAAGGGTAATATGATCAATAGTGAATATTATGCCAATTTAACCAAATTTTACCTGAAAAACGACCGCTTTTGGCTAAGAAGATAATCCTCTTCCACCAAGACAACGCATGAGTGCACACCTGCGCGATTGCCATGGCCAAATTCCAGAGTTGCGATATGAGATGCTATCTCACCCATCATATTCGCCAGATTTGGCCCCCTGCGACTATTTTCTGGTTCCGAATTTAAAAAAATGTCTAGGTGGAAAAACATTTAGCTCCAACGAGGAGATCATGCTCGAAACCAATGCCTATTTCGAAGGGTTGCCTAACTCGTACTTTAGGGAAGGGATCGAAAAGCTTGAGAAACGCTGGATGAAGTGCATTGTGTTAGATGGAAATTACGTTGAAAAATAAATCATAACTTTTAAATAAATTTGTTTCATTTTTACCAGTTTTATCACTCCGCCCTCGTATTTATGTATTTATCTCACTTTCATCTCTCTGATATATGCGGTTTAAAAAAAAATTAGTGGTGAGTCATTTTTTATGTCATGGAGCGACGCCATTTGACTACTGATGAAACGTAGAGAGCTGTAGGAATGAAAAAGTGGGAAGAAATCAGTGCCAGTTATCTCGCCATATTGGTGTCCATAGGAGCGTGATTTGATTTCGTCTTTGGCAGTGCTACGTTAATCAGGGGATCCTGCTGAGAAGCACCTAAGACATGGAAAGAGTACAACTGCTCAAAAGGACCGATACATACAACTGAACGTAAGACGTCAGCCGATGTTGACCGCCCGGGAGATAGGTTAAAGCTACAATTCTCCAGCGGTGTTGTTTGAAGCCACCAAACCGTGAGAAACAGGTTGTATGTATACTGCCAACGAGCACGATGCTCAAATATACCATGAGAATAGCGCCCATTGAAACGAATGGTGAAAGGAAAACTAAACATGGACCCAGGAGCAATGGGATAAAAATTTATTTTGCGATGAGTCCCGGTTTGAGTTTAGGGCTGATACGAGAAGGGTAAAGAGTGTATCGTCGTCCCTGAAATGCTGAACAGTTGAGATGCGTCCAGGAAGAGCACCCTTACAGTGGAAAGCAATATGACCGCTGAAAGTTACGTTGATGATGTCCTCGGATCTTGTGTTCACCCATTCGCACAAAGTCATGGCTCAGGTTCTACGCTGATGCATGACATTGCGTTTTTGCACACAGCTCGGAGCACCAGAGAATACTTGGCAATGGAAAACGTCCGGGTACTGCCGTGGCCTGCACAATCGCCAGATCTCAATTCTAATGAGCACGCATATGACATGCTCCAGAGACGTGTTCTAGAGAACCTGGACGGAGTGTCAGCAACCCAACAACTAAAAGATATGTTAAAATTCCAATGGAGCGATTGCCGCAGGATCAAATAAACAATCTTGTAAATTCAATGAAAAATCGTTGTAGTCATATTTTGTATTGAATTACCAAACATTCAAAAAAAATTACATTCATTTTGTAAAGCATGAAAAGTTTAATTTCATTTTAACTTTATTTTATACTACGTTTGTTACGGTACACATTTGGTTAATTATTGTGATTAAATGAACAATTGAATGAATGATTTTGTTGCTTTATTAACCGTTCAAAACCGTACATGCTGCTTACGACTTATTTGGTGTGTATATAGACCATTTTGTAGCGTTCTCCCTGAGCGAGCAGTACATGTCGATTCAGCAGCGTGTAGAATGTTTGTGAATAGAAGTGCTGGTCGGCGGTCCAGCCAGCCTCTACGCAACACTGCACCACTGCGACCTACTCTGGAGCAAATGCCGCATGACCCCGACTCCCTGGGGCATCACTGCATACAGTTCCGTATTCACGACACCTAAAATATAGCTACATAAGAACTAGCCTCGATATCTGAGTAATACGCTCAATAGATCATCTCTATTGAGCGTATTACTCAGATATCGGCTCTAAAATATTTATTTGTCCATCAAGTAGATCATTAAAAAAATATTGGACATGTGTCCAATATTTTTTTAAGATTTAAGATGAAGATTAAGATTACTTCGATACGTTGAGTTAAAATGTGGCACGCTTACGTAGATTTTATACTTATTTGTTATGTAGCGAGAACCCAATCCCAGTTTTATTTAATTTTGTCAAAGACTTTTTTATTAATAATGATAAAGCAAAAATTACGTTACCTTTTCATCATCTGACTTTCTATGGAGGAATAATTAGGAACTTTCCACAATGTTACTAGCAAGAAAAAAACTATTTTATAAAAAAACAGAAGTTTAGTAAAAACTTTTCAATTTTGAAAGTATGTACCATCTAATAAATTATTATGCACAGGTGGCATCCACCAACAACACAGTGGAGGGCACATGGCCACCGTACCAGTCAGCATGTCGTCATCAGCCTCCGACAACGATAAGCCTGCAAAGCAGAAGAGACATCGGACGAGGTAAACTAAAAACTAATTCAAATTGATTTGTAGGTTACAGCCAGGAGCGCATGCGAAAAGAAGTACACAAGTTGAGAGTCAACAGAATAACAAAACTAAGTAAAGCAGGCATATCTTCTATGGCAGTCAAGAAATAATTGGTATCGATTTATTCCCGACTGTAAAGACATATTTTATGTTTTTTAATGCATAACTTGATTCGCAATTCATTATTTTATGTTGTGCTCTCTTCTTGAAACGAAACGCAAACTTAGTGAAAGGCGTCGTCCCCGACAATACCTATAGGAACAGACGTAAAGTTCCATATGAATAAACATTTACTCTTAGAAAACTGCTTAAAATGATTGAAGTGAAACTCCTTTATGGACGTATGGGCGAAATCTTAAAAGCAATGTTAAAAAAAATCGTCATACTTTCCGACGCCATCTTGGAAAAAAATCGTCACATTTTCTGTCACTTTTGACCATCACGTCGCCATGCCTGTTTATTTGAATTGAGGAGTGGAATGATAAAAGTGATATAATAAATGGACTTATTGAAATTCATTTAACTATAAAGTGAAAGTAAGAGATTATTTTTTTATTGGTTTGAAAAATAATGACATGATTGTGATTTTGGTATTGTTTCCGTAAACCTCACATGACTGACCAATTAATGTTAAATATATAATAAAAATAACTAATATGTCATGAAAAAGTTTCACTTCATACGTGTGTACATTCATACTCACGCACACACACACGCACACAAACTTATTATTAAATAGAGCACAAAAAAATAAGGCCAAGAAAAAAATGTACCTAAACAAATAAATTTTGTGGAAACTTACGGTACAACATCATGGGTTCGTCAATTTGATTTTCTGAACTATAGTAGAAACTATAGAAGGTTAATATTTTTTTGAGTAATCAAACTTTTCTGTACCTTTTGTGTTGTGTAACTTTATTGTTGTAATAAAGTAGTAAGTACCTTAATAGATAGTAACAGTTCATTAGAATAAGATCAAAACTGTTAGATCACTTTCTGTGTCACAATCTCATTTTATCTATTGACGACCGATGTGGCGCGGCGGGCGAAGGTCCGCCTGCGACGCAAGAGGTTGCGGGTTCGATTCCCGCCTTGGGACAAATGTTTGTACGATCTACAAATATTTGTTCCGGGTGTTCTGGGTATTTGCTATATATAATAAAAAATATCTATCTATGTAATGTATTGTATTAAGTATATCAGTCATCTAGTACCCATAACACAAGCTCTGCTTAGCTTGGGGCTAGGTGATGTTGTGTGGATTGTCCAGCAATATTTATTTATTTATTTATTTATTTATTTATTATCTATGGAAATTATAATTCTCGTTATATTTTATGTCAAACAGGTTCACGCCGGCACAATTGAACGAGTTGGAGAGATGTTTCTCTAAGACGCACTACCCTGACATCTTCATGCGCGAGGAAATCGCCATGAGGATTGGCCTTACCGAGAGTCGAGTGCAGGTCAGTGATCTAGTACCTATACTATACCGATGTAGGAATTAGATGGAATGATTATTTTCCATTCTTCGAGAAATCGCGAAGCGTTTGGTCGACTCTTCACGTGACCAGAGGGCTGGCCTTTTTATGGCCAAAGAATCAGCATTGCCATCTAACGTGGCAATGCTGCCATCCTTCTGGGCACTTTTCCCGTTGACAGTGATGCGGATGAATTTTTCGATGCCCTGTGATTATTTGTTTTATTTTATTTCTTCATGTATTTGTATCGTTTTAATGAAAAAAAAAATAGCTAATTGATAAGGTCAAGACGCTTCTACGATTTTATTACCATTCACTTGTATGTTTTATCAAATGAAAATAATTGTAAATAATGAGAATACAATATAGGTAACCAGCGAGTTACTGTCCCATTGCAGGACATGTATTCGCAATTACAGACTAATATGAATTACAAGTCTAGGCTCTCCCTCATGATGTTTTCCATCACCGATGTGAGTAATGTCTAAAAAAAAAAAAAACATGAATTGAAAAAGTCACATCGGTACTTTACCGGAATACATCAGATAATCTCGTACACGTGAGGCAACGCCCTAACTACTGGGCAATTAACATAAAATAAATACATATAAATAAATATATATTTTGATACTATCTTCCCGAATATGTTAAAGAGAAATATGTCAATCAAATACATTTTTTAACGAACATAAAACGATAACTGTTGACAGGTGATTTTAAACGGCAAAAAAATAAAATGGCTCACACCGTTATAGCTTTACCAACATCCGCTGAAAACACACAATATAAAAATAACTGATTCCAAGCGTTCGCCTTGTGAGACTCCCTCTTCGCATGTCCAGTTCAAAAGTTGCACTACACTGATACATTTCACGGCACCTTCTTTCTACCTGATTCAACCTTTGCGTCGCACGAATAAAAATTAAGTTTAAGTTATGCTCTTTTAAAAGGTATATTATGAATGGGTGGTCGAGGCTATCAAACGCTTTTGTAAAAAATTCATAGTCGAAAAACCAATGTATTGAAGTTTTATGAGTCTTAATTTCCCTGTCTTAACTTTTTGTCGAGAAATGCTGTAGCAGGCTGTAAGGTAGCCGTGTTTTAAGACTGTTAATAATTAGGATGTGGTTTTGACCCCTTTAGTCCTTTGTTAACACCAGTCGTTTGGATTAACACATCGTGATTTTTAATAAGAGATCAGACTACAAACAAAAGCTATTCCGGAACACTTTTTAAAATATAGCTAGTACTATGGAGACTGATCCTCCTAAGAGAACTGATGAGAGGGATATTGGAATTTGTAGTCATTTTAACATTGTAGATATAATTATTAATGAGCTAGGAAATATGTAGCTCAAGAAATAAATTATAAATTGAAACTCAACATAATTGATATTGATGTTATTCATGAGATATCAGATGTTCCGATGACCGACTTCACATATTTGAGAAACGAAGAAAATTATCCGATAGGTCAGAACAAATGCAAGGGCTACTTATCTATATTAAGATTAGAACTGAGCATTGTTGAACAAATAAAAGCCACGAAGATAAGTTTAAGCATTATGGTAGCCTCGATTACAATTATTTATGACACTATTGAATAGTGTTTACCATTGAAGCGCATTTTCTGATGAAGTCATAAAGAAGAAGTTAGAACTTCGTTTGCAAAGAAAACAAGTCAGCGTGTCGCTCAGGGCAAGCTAGTTTCATGAGGTACAAAATCACGAGAAAAAACTCAAAATATCAGTACGGACTTATAACACTGTCTATCTAAATAATCTATTAGCCTCTCATGGTATGTTGCCTGCGTATTATATTCCTACCCATTCTCTAACATGCCTTGACCACGTAATTGTCAAAGCAAAACTTTCGGTTAAATGTTTTGTTGCCCATACAACACTAACCGACCACTACAGCGTCATTATAAGCCTTTCTCATATGAACTCCTCATACCTTCTTTCAAAAACAATAAGACGTATTCACTATCCATCCCTCGATGAAAAAATTAAAACTATTGATTTTGATCGTATTTACTCTTTAGATAGGGCTAATGACGCTGTATCTTTCTTCCTAAAGACCCTAACAACTTTGATGATTACTTGTACTAAAAAGATCACTGTTCCGAGACGTAAGCGATTAATTAAGCCATGGATTACTCCTGGACTGCTACGATGCATGCGTAATCGAGACAATCTTCATCTCAAGTCTAAAAAGCATCCAAATGACGAAGTTACAAAAATAACCTACACACGTTATCGCAATTTTTGTAATGACATTCTAAAAAAAGTTAAACAAGAGTATGATAAGGTTGAACTCTCTAAATGTCAAGGAAACACTAAGAAATTGTGGAACACCATCAAAACTATCACTTACACCACTAAACAGAAAAGTCCCCCTATGGATCTAATTGATCCAAATCAGCCCAAAAACTCTGTCAATGAGATTAATAAATTCTTTGTAGGGATCGGTAGGTCTGTAGTGGGATCTATCACAGGATTTGACCCTGCCTCATACCAGACTTCTTCTCTGCCGCCTTGTTCCTTCTCTTTTGTCCTTCTGCCCACTGATGTGGATGAGATCAAAATCATCATAGGATCTCTTAAAACCACTAGTGCCGTAAAGAGTGACGATGTTCCCAGTGAATTAATTAAAAGATACTGTAATTTATTATCTGACCCTCTCGCGTTTATCTGCAACATCTGCCTTTCCACTGGTGAATTTCCTTCGGCTCTCAAGAAATCCCTAGTTCACCCAATCCACAAGTCTGGTAGCAGGGACTGTGTCAATAATTACCGTCCAATATCCATTTTGCCTACACTATCCAAAATTCTTGAGAAAGTTATTAACAAGCAATTAATCAATTATCTAGAAACAAACAAACTTTTATCTGATAATCAATATGGTTTTCGTAAAGGCAGATCAACAAGCGATGCCGTACATCAACTGACTGATACCATAGTTTCTAGCTTGGATGAGCGAAAAAAGGTCCTTACTATTTTCCTCGACCTGGCGAAGGCATTTGACACCGTCTCTGCGCCACTTTTACTGAAGAAGCTGGAACACCTTGGAATTCGTGGCGAACAGCTAAAATTGTTTGAAAGTTACCTGAATGGCAGAGCTCAGCGTGTTGTAGTTGATGAATGGTTGAGTGATGACTGTGAGGTCAATATCGGTATTCCTCAGGGGAGTATTTTAGGGCCTACCCTCTTTTTAATTTTCATCAATGACCTCTGTCAGTTAAACCTTGCTAACGGCAAAATTATTACATTCGCGGACGACACGGCTCTTCTTTTCTATGGAGATACTTGGGAGGAAGTGTATCACTTTGCTCAGATGGGTTTCTCGCTTGTCATGACCTGGCTAAACAACAACTTACTCTCACTTAATACAGACAAGACCAAATACATAACATTTACACTTACAAACACTCACCTCACTCAAAACCCCTTGTTAAATATCACAGCCCACTCATGTAACAACAGCTCTTCCTACTCATGCTCATGCACAAAACTCGAAAAAGTGGACTCTCTCAAGTACCTCGGTGTGACTATAGACAGAAACCTTAACTTTAATTCCCACATCGATCTCTTGTGCAAGAGAGTTAGGAAGCTCATTTTCATTTTTAAAAGCCTACGACGTGTTGCAGATGCCAAACTTCTTAAGACAGTATACTTTGCACTTTGTCAATCATTACTTAACTATTGCATCTCTGTTTGGGGTGGGGCCCCTAAATCGTCTATGATCAAAATCGAGCGAGCCCAAAGAGCTGTGCTAAAGGTGGCTCACACTTTACCGTTTTTTCACCCTACCTCTGAACTCTACGATAAGTGCAAGGTTCTTACTGTTCGGCAACTGTTTATCGTTCAAACAGTCTTGCTTAAACATTCAACTTTGAACTACAACCCATTATTAAACGCTCATAAACGCATTAAAACAAATGTATGTTCCACTCAACTTTGTAAAAGTGGTCTTTCGCACCGCAATTTTTGTTTCCTTGGCAGTTATTTATACAATAAGATAAACTATATTTTAAAAATATACCCTCTGACTAAAGCAAAGTGCAAGCAAGTTCTCTCCACGTATTTACTGAACCTTGATTACGATAGCACTGAAAGTCTCCTTATTGTTTTAAGATAAGTGTTTTCAGCCTGTCCATGACAGTACACTACACCTTAGCACACCACACACCACACCACACCACACCACACCACACCACACCACACCACACCACACCACACCACACCACACCACACCACACCACACCACACCACACCACACCACACCACACCACACCACACCACACCACACCACACCACACCACACCACACCACACCACACCACACCACACCACACCACACCACACCACACCACACCACACCACACCACACCACACCACACCACACCACACCACACCACACCACACCACACCACACCACACCACACCACACCACACCACACCACACCACACCACACCACACCACACCACACCACACCACACCACACCACACCACACCACACCACACCACACCACACCACACCACACCACACCACAACCACACCACCACCACACCACAACCACACCTTCAATTTTCGAATTTTTTTTTTTTGTTTTTGTTTAATTTTTATCTTCTTTTATTTTTGTTTACTGTGTTCTCATACCAAAGGTAAAAATACTTTGTACATATTATTTTTATGATACTCAAACACTGTTTTTTGGGGGGGGCCTGGTAATCTGTGTGACAGGTTTGTCAGGTTTTGACAGGTGTGCCACAAAGGATTTATCAGATTTTGTAATCTCCATATTTTTAAGGCACCTTTGTGGAAGAGAAATAAATGTTTATTTATTATTATTTATTAATAAACTGAAACACTGAAACACACTGAAACACATAATGCCTCTTTCTTACAAGGGATTACCTGGGCTCCTTCAAGAAAGACAGGTATGTTCAGAACCTTAGGTCCAATAACTCAGACAATATTAACGGCAATGGAGGACAAATATCATACCAATTTGTCAAGCGCATTGCTTAACAGCTTGCAAATGTTACCTATGACTCTAGAAACTATCAACTGTTTGAAAGAAGACAGAACTTCTAGGTGTGTTTCAGGGATACTAAAGGAATAGAAGGACGTATTGCAAATGACAACTGTCCGCTCCGAACAAAACATTCGCTTAAGTTTGAAATGCGTTCAGGTGCAGCTGTTACACCCAAAATTTCAGAAGTAATTTTTCATGCCACTTTTGGAACTTATTTGGAGGACTTAAAAATTATTTCTCAAATGTGTTTTTTTATAAGGGAAAGAGTCTGGGTAGTGATCCGGGACCCGCAAGCACGTCACTGTTCTCAAGTTAGAAAACGGATTTTTACAGAGGAATTTAGGCGGACGGCTCGTTAATCTGTCCGCAAACTGTACCACGTCAAATAACTTATCATATGGTTACTTATATTTGCTGACAGCATGTCACTAATAAAGTGTGTTAATAAGGATGAATATGAAATTGATATAAATAACGTGTTCAAATCCATAAACTGGTTCAATTCAAAGAAAAATAAAGTCATGCATTTGTATCATCGCATACGCGTCGAAGATTTCAATACAAGTTACAAGGGCCAAACACTGGACAAGGCAAGTGTTGCCAAATGATGGTCAGTTTACAAGGAATCCCCAAACTTAGCCAATGTAAAAAATTGGACACAGCGGCTTTTATGCTTCATAATGTGTCAAAATAGGTGAAATAGGTACTGAACTGGTTGTTTATCGTGGCTTAGTTAGTTTTGGCATTAAAATTTGGTGTCATATGCTGTTTTCATTCACTACGTAGGAGTTTGAATTACTGCTATTCAGAAAGTGAGAAAAGATGGATTGCGGACGCTTGGTCAGTAGATCCAGATGCGGTCATGCCATGAAATAGATTAGTTGCTCGATTATCTAATATTCCTCGGCCCATACATCAATAAATAACAAAAACGTATTCCCAAGATGGTCAATGGACCACCGGAAACTGAAGAACACCGGAGATATTTCCGATCTAATTTGCAATCAAGCAAGCATAGTGAAGACCTGAATGCTTACTAACGCCGCTTTTATCCGATGGAATCATCTGACATATATTTCTATCAAGAGAGTGAAACGGAATGGTCAAGGCAATAACTGAGAAATTTTATTATTGGATTATGAATTGTTAAAAATATTTAAGAATCTCATTTAAATCTCCTATCTACAACCTTTACCACCCAAGGACATTGATGATCAACATTTTTACATAAACTATGAGTCGGTTTTTTTCTGATAATTTCGTATCAGTTATAATTCAGTGGTTAACTTATTATGACATAACCAGGTGGTAATAGACTTTAGTCACTGCCCTATAGATATAATCCAGCATTGCACATGTCAGCGGGCACGCCCTTGAAATGCCTTGTAGGCTATTCATTTATTCAGTTTAGCAGGCTTTGCTTGAGTTAATTGTCGATTTTGGTATATATTAGTTTTTATTTATTTATTTTGGCATATTGGTGTGTGCTAGCTAACATGAGGTAAATTATTTAATTTAATGATTTATACAGATGATTGATATAATTATTATTTTTTTGACATATGTACAGATTCAAGTTCTAAAAACCTATCAGACAGACGTGTTGCTGGGGAGTTTGTTCCGCCACTTCTTCTTCCCAGTAAAAACTCTAGAACGTGGTGAAGGGTGGGCGTTTTGGGGGATAGTCTTTTGCAAACGTTTTTGACGTTCAAAAAGTGCTGATTCTCAGCCTAATTTTAGGCTTACACACACTGCTCTGTTGCATAGACTACCTTTTTGCCGTTGTCGGATAAAAAGGTAAGGCCTTCTTGCGGCCATTGTTCTCGTACATATTGTTAGACTAAGTAGAACACATAAAAATACTAATAAGAATGTTTTTGTTCTTTTTTAGTAGCAATTTACATAAAATTTCATCCACAAAAGCGCATGAGAATTGTAATGGCTAATATTAGAAACTAACTGCAGGTAATCAGCCACTGTCACTTTGTTCAAGCACTTAGTTTCAAGTTAAACTATGCTTTACATTAGACATTAGTCTTAATTTGTGTCGTGTGTTGACTAATATTTGTATTTCGTTAACACCGGCGACACACAGTCAGTTGGGACCTCGAGCTTTTGTTAAACTTTCGTTGTAGTTGTAGGAAATGCGACAGTATTATGTGTTAGCACTTTGTTTAATTGAGATTGAAGTTTTTAATTTGATGGTACGTTTAATTCTATCACAGTTTTATACGAAATATTCAAATTTACTATTTTTAAAAAGTTCTTAAGCCACAGCATACACAAACAAGCCTTTTATAACACAAGAGACCCAAACAGTAATACAGCCAAACAATTTGAAATACTGAGCTAAAACTTAATACTCGGCATTCCCAATTTTGAGAAAAATATTGTTACCAAATAGAAATGAAATCCTAGTTTCGAATGGATCATGGTTACTACACGTTTAAATTTGGGGAGTGTAAAATCAAGCAAACTCTATGCAGAAGAAGTTCGAGTACCGTGATTTCATATTGTTATATGTCGTTTGACATGTTTGATGTGTTTTCCATCCGTGTGTTCGTCCCTAAGAAGCCAGTTGTAATCCGTGAAAATTGCCTGTTTATCGTCACAGTTATTCAGTTTAGTGTTATGTTATTCATTGTAACTGTTATCGACTATGTGTTGGGCTGCTACTGAATGGAGCTCCGTTCATTGATTTTATCCTCTCGTAAAAGTTGATGACGGTCTCTATTATTTGAAGACAGAGCTATTCGTTCGATTTCATTTAGGAAGTTGCGACATTTGACAAGTGTTTTGCACAGAGCAGACATATCATTATATTACTAAGTCTTACTTTTGTGTTATTTGCTTATGTGAAATTAGCCTATTTCTATCTTCGATAATGAAACCTTCAATTTTTTTTATTCTTACTTTCTGAAAGAGTGGTATTGCCGTGGCAATACCGCTAATTATTAGTCAGCCTGAATTTGACGGAAAAGGAGAAAATCGGTTATCTTCATAGCTGTTAAGTCAGGCACTATATTAGGACCAGGAACACATTACGATCCAAAGACTTAACTACTAACTCAAAATTAGACGTTAGATATTACCGTTACACACTTAACCTTCATCTTATTTGATTGAACAGAGAAAATCAGAGTTTTAAATAGCCAAACTACTCTCGAAATCGAAAGACTTGATCGAGCTAGAAAATGCAAGCGTAATAAATACGTATTACCGACGCCGGCCATACCAACATTTTGTTCCGTGCACTGGGGTTACGTCATCTGACATTGAATTGGAAAAATACTGAGAACTGGTAATTCATCTAGGTAATATTTGGTCAGTGTAACACACTTCAACAAAAATATCGGGATGACTGTATGAATATAGCCGTCGTACAAAACAAACATTACTAACCTTTACACCTCGGAGTTTTAAAAAAAGTAGTGTCGACAAAAAAGTCGATGCTTTGCTACGCACAATAAATAAATAATAAAACGCGTACGAAGAATGTCGCAGTGTGGCGCGAAGTGGTCCCGGAGAAACACACAAAACGAACACAAATGTGTTTGTCTGTCCGTTGCGTTGCGTCCGTGTGGCCGCCCGGCCGGCCGGGGCGATGCCAGACAACCGGCTACTGTGCATGAACTTCCATTGTTTCTAGCTTATTGTCTATTCACGTAAGGCGTTTCATTAAGGACTGTTCGAAAGAGCCAATTTTCTTAGGCGTTCATTCTTTATCATAACGTCATTTGAATTCAGAATTTCAAAGCAAATCTTGTCTCATTAATATTGTTTAGTTTATTACAGTTAGGCTTTCGACCACACGAGTAAATCAATAGCTATTGTGAAGGTAGCTAAGGACTTCGAAAATCGGGCATCAATCTATTGAATTTCGACATCACAGGAGTCTGTCACACATTAAATACTAGCAAAGCATCGTCGCTTACTCTGATCTGCAAAATAATCATCAGTTTTTACAATGTGTTGATTTGGATACATGAGTTGCACCCACATTTTGTTAATAAAATCGAATATTTTTATTATTACTAAATCTTTTTAATCTTTTAGAAGTAGGTAATTGATTTTTGTCTTTGCTTTGCTTTGATTCATGAAAAAATATCAATCAAGATTTTAAAAGTCTTGAAATAAACTCTCTCTCTCTCGTAATACGTTAGCACCAATGCAAATAAAAAGTTAAAAAATAACTGTCTAATATATTTGATTGGCGGAAGTGAAAAGTGGGCGGGGTTGGCAAACTAAAGACGAAATTCAAAGAAGTTCTTCTCATCTTAGAATTGGACAGATTTGTAGAACTACATATTTGTAGACAGCTCACCGTACTCTCAGAGACATACAAGAGATACAGATGAACTATTTACAATGGCCGCCGGTCAATTGCAAACACTGGTTGAGTTCCCTGACTATTTGCTCGACTTCGGCCGCACTCGGTACTGTATTATATAAATATGCAGCCGAGACCGAATAAACAGAACTCGTATATGTGGGAAGATCCAAGGTCCAGTCTGTTAAGAAAATGCTACTACACAAGGTGTGATTGACATAACTGAAACCCTTTTAAAGGGTCATTGTGCTCATCGTTATGAACCACTTTTACTAAGGAACTAACCCTGAAATCGCGAAAAAAAAAATGGTACATATTTGTGTTCAGATATATCGACAAAATGTCTGAGACAGATTTAATATTGGCGATTTCATTATTTCTCTTTTTTTTTTAGAGTTGCCCCACACTAAGAATTTCTCGTCACATACACAAACAGCCCGACCCGGAACAAGTATCTGTAGGCCATCCAAATATTATTTGTTGTGGTTAAATAGCGGAACTATGTAATTTTTAAGTATGCTACAATATCGCATTGGGTCTGTAAAGATATTTGTATGTTTAAAGTGAATAAATAAATAAATTTCCGTGCGGGAATCGAATCCACGACACACGGCATAGCAGTCGATCTTTCAGTCACTGCCCGAACCGTATCAATCATCGCCCATCAATTTCTGCTTCGATCTCGTAGTTGGAGTTGTTCCAAATGATGAGTACCAACAATGACTCCTTTTAAGATTTTTAGTTACTTCAATTAGGCGTCGAAGAATTACGCCTTGAAGAATACCTACATGAATCTGAAAATCCATACAAGATCTCGTGTTAAAGACATTATATTCTCATATTTACATTTCACTTACATGAGAATACATTTAATTGTACAGCTTAATATTACTGTCCTTCGACACTCGGACTTACATACATATAAATTCAGCGTACTAACTAAATAAGTTGCATAAAATATAGTAAGTTTTAACTACCGTTATTGATTTCTGTTTAAGATAAGATCTGACCAAGATCATTCATTATCTTGACTGTGACCTCCGAGTTTCTATCGGTGTTTCTTCTCAGCGTAGTAATTACGGAAATACACACGACATTTTACTTCTTGACGTGTAAAAGAGTTTGTAAAAAACAGTTTACAGAAATAAATATCGTTTATCATAAATTGATTAGTTTCTAAAATATGATTTAAATACCAAAATAGGGAAGTATTAAAGAAGACATGCTGCGGAACTCTCCAACTATACGGAATGAGAGCCGGATGATGATGATGAATAACGTCAAAGTACCGTGTACAACAATCTGGGCACCAAAATAACGCGACGGGCGTGAATCGGGTGGCCGACCTGCTCATGATGGGCCGAAACTTCGTCGCTTGTAAAACGTAGCAGTCAATCAAATCTTCGCGATTTGATTGACTGCTCCATCCTGATCCAGCCGTAGCGTCGCGTAGTAGGCAAAGATCATATGAACAACTTGGAAACTGTGTGGGCGGTGGAATCTGCTACGAGTATTAGCTGCAGACCTTTCGAGCAATTGGGTTCCTTAAATAGGAATCCTTAAAAAATCTGTTTGGTCCGATATTTGGATTACTCGATATCATATTTTTGTCACGTAAACCATAAATGAAGAAGATATAGTTGCGTTGAAATTCGCGTGACGTCATGCCTTGTTACACTTTTTACGTAGAAGTGACGTCACAAGCCCCTTCCACTGAACTTTGATGTACTATATCTTTGTCACTTTTTATTAATAAGTAATAAAGTAGCAGTAGGAAGCAAAAACGTGTTCAATAATTTTTGTTAATCTAACTGACGGACCAAATAGATTTAATTTTGACCTAGGAAACATCTCTATTGCATTGTGTTTGTCACTCAGAAAAAATAAACAAATATCTAGTGGCTGTAAGTGAATAGCGTTAAGAATTAAACACACTGTTGTCAGCTATTTTTCTGTGATTGACGAGTCAGCTTTTAAATGCAGAAGCTTATCTCTACCTTGCACTTTTAACTTTATGATATCAAACAAAAAGAGATCGGAAATCCTACGGTCGGTCGGATATTTTAGCGCTACCATAAAAATATTATACTGCAGGCGTATAGGTAGGCGAACCATATAAAATCATTCCAATTTCGGGAGAATGGCGTCTATTTATTCATTCAAAATATGAATGAATCTCCAAACCAACGTTTGTATACACTACAGAAATAACAGGATTCAACAGAAAATAGGTAAATAAGCAAAAAATAGGTACTGCATTTTGGTCTAGATAATATAGCTCTAAATTTGCAAAAAGATAGTTTCCAGGTTCAGTGTTTTGATTCGTAATTTTTTTTCAAATTCTTACCCAAAGCTTAGCTTGCACATTATTACTTCTTATTATTTATCTTAAATTATAATCGAACGAGACAAATATAATTACAATTTGAAGCCAGTTATCACTATTTTACTGTTGAAGTTATTCTCGGAACCATATTTGGACGAATACAAAAATAATTATAAACTCACTTTCAGACTTTTAGGCGCCGCGTAAACGTGGACACTTTTGTGTCCTTTGTCGGACCAGTAAATAATTGATTTCTATAGAATCAATATGAAATCAGTCACTCCCTGCGCAGACGTAAACATTTTTTTGTGTCGATTTGCTTCCACTTTACACACATTCGTTGACGATTAAAAGATGTTCAGTGTCGGTAACTGGAAACTAAAAGGCGTCAGTTGAAGACACAAGCAACATTAACAAATTTCCTTACAATTATACTGAGCTGCGCAAACGGCCAATTTGCAATCGGTGTCCGTATCCTGTGTGCGACACAAGCCACGCACACCAAGCGGGTGGCGCAGGGCCGCGGGTTGGGCGAGCCGAAAACAATCTCGCTTCTACTCGATTGCTACTCCTGGTAACTTTAGTTGCTGTGTCGATCTGTCACAGCAACGACGACACTCGGAGTCTCGGAGAGAGATTGTCGACACACAGAACTACGGTTTCCTCTGATGGTGTGCCGTGTCGGTAACAAAAAGTGTCTACGTTTACGCAGCCCCTTATTTACAAATTAGATTTTTTAGTTACTCGCTTTGCTACACTGACTTACTGGCAGGTAACACTAGCTTGACAGTTAATGCCGGTGACCATGGTGACGGACGTTTTGCTCGCTTTTATATTTCGTTCGTGTTGTTGCATTTTTTTATGATTTGGGGATATTGTACAATTGTGAATTTATTGCATTATCGGTTGAGACACCCTGGGACCGCGTAGGTAATCGATAGATAATCCACATAATATAGTTTTATGCGACTAATTTAAAAACTGTGATCTGAAAATAAGAAATAATTTTGGATTTTCAACAGATCTTCGACAATTCATTACTTAAATACGATTTCGGTTTAATGAAACTAAGTACTGTGGCAGAGCAACGTGCTTTGTTTGAACGATATAATGCAGTCTAATCTACAATATAACACAATAACTATGGCCGTTATTTGTGTAATGGATCATAGGTATTTTTAAGTACACAGCATTTAAAAATTCTATCAGCTGCTTTAAAAAAATTGACTACTCGCATTGCTCTACTACCAAATCAAATAAATAAAAATGTCGCCGTCCTGTGTCGCATTTTGTTTACCAAATCCCTCCATTATTAAAAAGATGCATAGCCCTAGTGTTGTGACACTATACCGGTTACCGACATCGATAAAAATAAATGGCAACGTGCCCCTCATTCGATATTCTCGACGATTAGACAGTTAAATGGTCGCCGGGTACGTTACATGGGAAATCTTTTTCTATCATTAATTATTCCGAACCTTTTTTTGTATAAAACTTTTTTAGTTTCCGCATGCGATTTTGCGTTAATTGTATAATGGATGCCTTGAAACAGATATATGCGCAAAACCATTTTATATTGTGAATAAATTAAGGCACGCAGTCACATTTACGTTACATTTTATTTAATTATTTGGCATACACTGAAAGTCATTCAGCAGCATCCAGTTACTTGAATAATTGAGATGTTGGCACCAATATAAATGTGTTGGACCATTTTCTACAAAATATTATATTCCACAAGAACATAAAAATAAACAGGCTATATTTATTTATATGCTCACTTTACAAATCCGGTTCCTCATTTTATTTAAAAAGAATACGGCTAGGAGTAGTGTACTGATTTGGACTATGTGCATATTTTACCCTTACAAAATATAATTATATTGGGCAAGTGTGGCCGCCCCTGCAACATTAGGAGGCATTAGCATGCCGGCCGCGGCGCAGTATATTAAGATTTATTAACCCAATAACTTTGGGTCCAAGCCCCGACGCTTAGCCCACCAGGACGTGTAATGTTTGATTATTTCGCATTTTAACACTTCTTCGTTTTTTAATTTGTTTTATTTATGAGCTTTTTTGTGTTAAAAAAAAATGATTTTTTGCTCTAAAATTATACGCATTTGCGTTAGTGGACCTTCACTTTTTGATTCAAATGAAGACATTTACAAAAGCTTGCACTTGTTATTCTTTTTAATTTTTTGAATTAGACCAATAGAAAAAGAGACATAATATGCACCTAAAACTCCACTGCTGCAGCATCTGATCGGTTGTTGTTTGAAATAATTTTAAGTCCTCCAACTATTCCCATAACAGCTTTATGATATTATGAATCACAACGAATGAGGGGGCGTCAGTTAACCACAATGTAATCATAATAAACTATATTAACACCTGGAACACGTATCGTTTGACAGGTGGCGGAGTTCGGCATATCGACAATAGTTGGGAATGGAAGTGAATCTTTAATTAACATTTTATTGTTTCATAGTCCAATGAAAACAAAGCAAATATATGTCATTTTATTGTTTGATAGACCAATGAAAATAAAGCAAATATATGTCATTAAATTCGCTCTTAATATTATGTGGAATTAGTGTATTCCATTATTACGCTATTGGGGTAATAGACGGTAATGATAACCATAGTTTATTCATATACAATTCACACACTAATAAAAAGTAATGACAGTATGAACAACACCAATGTGCTGAAAAGAAAACAGAATTATACAACCACTTTCAACAACCAATGATCGTAAAATATCTTTATGCCCTAAGAGATCAGGGGTTAAAAAGCTAGGGCTTGCAAAATCTCAGAATAATCAAAAATACCGAAACTTAGGTCCCTAGGTAGGGGAATGAGTTTGTAGCCCGGCGTGGGAAGGCCTTCTCCTTGTGGGGATAAAGAGGTTGTCACTATCGGACCTTTCATGACTTTTTGTCTTGCTTTGCCCTAAGAGTAAGAGTTAATATGTCGTTTCAAGAACTTCCCCTCCAAGAAAGAGGGAGCCAGAATGCCTACTTGTCCTCTCTCTAAATATGATTTGGGAGTTTTTGCCCCGGTGATGAGTTCAAGCATCAAACGGATTTTGGGTCTAACGGCTTCTTTTTGCTTGCTCGGTCGCAGAATAAATATCGAAATAAGTTTGAAAATGCATTTAAGAGGGCTTCGTCACATTTTCCCTGCATTGATTACGTAATTCCCTTAAGAAAATAGAAGAGGCCAATAGAAATGTCCCAGATCTGTAAACTACTTGCTGAAATCGTATTGATAACATCAGGCCGTTAGGCGACTAGGCTGTTCTTCTCTTTCCGCACCGTCGCGTCGGTATACTATTATGAAGGTATTGAAGAAAAAAGACTCAGTAGTTTCTGGTATTATCCAGTATAACTGGGCTACTAAACTAGGCTTCTCAACAATGAGTACACGTTTAATACGATTAGGTCCGCAATAGCTGAAGAGATGACGTCACAGCTCGTGTTCCATGCACCTATGAAGTAAAGCAATGGGTGTAGCCAGGAAATTTCGCAGAAAATGTATGGACTCGCCTAATCACGTACTCTCAATCTCGCGTAAACGGGGCCTTATGTGCTGACTTTCGAATAAACCGCACAGTAGACACTGGCAAATGCACGGTGCCATTGCCATAAAAAAACCACGTAGTGTGCAAGCGCTACAGTCGCCAGCCGCCGCTGCGGCGACGAAGGTTACCGAATCTAGCGGAACGTTCGTATTCGTAGCAGTAGGGAAATTGCTAGCGACCAGCATTTATTTTATTTGACATGTTGTTGTTTTGAAGGAGCTAAGTCAAACGTAGGTGATTATAAACAAGGTAGGTCATACACCCACGAATAAAGCTGATAAATGAAGTGTTTGGGACTTTCAAATAGGATTTTAGGATACTATTGCGGATATCGGTGTTCAAGAGCACCAGCTCTTGAACACCGATATCCGCAATAGTATCCTATTATTTATTATTTATATTTTTTTATATATTGTTATGTCTTGTGTATAGCCCTTCATCCTTCCTTGTTAACCATAACAAGGAAGGATGAAGGGCTATACACAAGACATAACAATAGAAGTCTTCATCAATCTCATTTCCTTCAGCCTACTCCAAGATGTGTTGTGCAAACCAGTCTGGTCTTCTGACAGGACAGGGATATTCATGGGTGTCTACTGTCCCCTGCTTTAGTGCTAGGAGAACCCAAGTGTTCTGGAATGATTTTCGAGCATCAGGATCGTAACCTCTGGAACGGAAACCAATGTCACAATAAATCAATTTCATTTTTTTTTTATCCTTTGTTTGGCGGCTTCTTCGGCGTCTCACCTGTGTATAACCTGCTAAAGCACGGTGCGCAATAAAGTTCACACAAATATTGAATAGAAAAAAGCTCTGTTTAAAAAACATTTAAAAAAATATCTCATTGCTAAATGATATTATTCCATAACGAAATTTTTAAATGAGCCTAATTAATTAAATGGCTTTCTTAATTTCTAGGACTTTTTATCAGTTTTCACAATTACGACATTTTTCGCAGTTATGTATGAAATTTTGGCATAATAATACGCAATGTATTCTCCCTAAATTGTATTTTTATTTAGGATTAAGTTGTTCTTTTTATTTTATTGTGTAAAAGTCAAATACAAAAAATTAAGAAAGCCATTTAATTAATTCCTAATTAATTAAATGGCTTTCTTAATTTCTAGGACTTTTTATCAGTTTTCACAACTACGACATTTTTCGCAGTTATGTATGAAATTTTGGCATAATAATACGCAATGTATTCTCCCTAAATTGTATTTTTATTTAGGATTAAGTTGTTCTTTTTATTTTATTGTGTAAAAGTCAAATACAAATTTTATGTTTTTTTTTTCTAGACCAAAAAAACATGTTATTATTGTACGCCATTAATGGCAAAACATGCAGATCTGCCTATTATTTTTAAGACCTTGCACATTTTGTTTGATGTATGTTTTACAATAAATATATTCTATTCTATTCTAGAAAGTAATTTAAGAAACTTTTTTCCTCGCAAATGTGTTGTAATTGTCCTTTAAAAATTATTAATCACACATTGTTCACACAGTTCTATTAATTAATTATCAGAGTACAGGAAGTATTTTTGATATGCAATCAGACGAGGAATTCCTTAGTTTGAGTAATAGTTTCTCATTATCTGAAGATATGGCTGCGTGGAATGTACTTGAGGGTGAATACGAGATTGCCTCAACTAGAATGGAACAACAATTATACTCGTATCTATACATCACACTGCAACTCAATCTGAACCATATTTATAGAGAGCTCACTTTCAACCACATTTATGGTGAAGCCACTAGAAAACTCAGGAATGCTGCTGATGCAGATACTTTAGTAATTGTGCGCGATACGCGACACGAAATCATAAGCCTTCAGGGTTTCACATTTTTTCAATTGACTTTTTTGCGTAAAAATTGCACTTTAAACAAAAAATCTGAAACCTTAACCGTGTAAAAAATGGCGGCTTTTACAGTCTGAAGCCATGACAC
This sequence comes from Phlogophora meticulosa, assembly GCA_905147745.2. Taxonomy (NCBI): domain Eukaryota; kingdom Metazoa; phylum Arthropoda; class Insecta; order Lepidoptera; family Noctuidae; genus Phlogophora; species Phlogophora meticulosa. The sequence goes on from LR990540.1 coordinate 3,122,851, forward strand.
GTATTAATATATAACAGCGAGACCAGCTCAAACCTTGTCGATTTGACCTGGTCTCGCTTTTGAATTCAATGATACCCACCCCACTTAATATTGTACGTAGACTTTTACTTTTCTTTATTTTTCACAAAATGGCGTCTGTTTACCGCCATATTGAATATCGATTACTTCCATGACTTTAGTGATACTCGCTTGATTAAGACAAATCGATTTAAGAATCATCAAAATCGGTACACGTGGTCTCTAGAGTGCCACAAAGGAACACACCTTGGTATTTATAAACATGATATCCTTCTTTGCATCGCGCAGTCGGGTAAAAAAAAAAGCTTTTTCAAAAAATATTATAATTTAAAAACTAATTATTTGTATGTATTTGTGGTTTGTCTTGAGGGGTGACTTAACATTCAAAACTTTTCATCCATAACGCATCAACAGAACCAAAAATTGCATCACATAAACACTTATCACAATAAAAGATAATGTTGTCAGCCAAAAAATAGACCCCGAAATCGGGTCTACCCCATATTGTGGGGATTTAGCTGTGATTTAGCATTATTTGGGGCCATTTGCAATAAAATTGTATTGAGGATCAACGGGCGAGTTAATTTTGCTGGCAATACCGGGGTCTGTTAAGTTAGGGTCAGTGTAGTCGGTTCATTCCCAGGTGGGTTCAGAAGTAATAAGAAATGAGCGATCATTTGTTTCTTTGGCTAGTAATGGTTTGTTGGGAAGGGAGACAGTGTTTAAATAGTCGACAAAATAAAGTAAAGAATGAAGGTTAATAGTGCTCCATATTTGTATCTTCATTTCTTATCCCTTTTCGAAAATAAATTCTGAAGTTTGTGGTTTAAACACCCAATCAACCACCACGAAGTATTTTAAAAGCGTCACCCTATCTGACTTATTTGACATTACTGCTCACTTTCATTACAATCCGCTTACAATGTTGCCACTATTTTATGTGGCGTATGAGCTTATGTCAACTTTAAGAAACGTTAGTTACCAAAGTAAGATACGTGATAATAATACTTTTTTAGTAGTACCTACAAACAAAAAACATTTTATATAATTCGAATTATCGACTCTTGACATAAACGTTCTCCATGCAACACAACGTTATAGCACAATTATTCGTTAAACAAGTCTGGTTAAACGCATCCCCGCACTATGACCGACACCTAATTATTCGTTCCCCTGTTTCTGTGTACCCTGGCGTAATCCCTGGCAGGATATTGACTTTTAAATCTGTAGTATCACGCCAGGGGTCGCCAGCTGCTCTATTATTAATACGGATTACCACGGTCAATTAAATACGTGCTCCGGTTTATGCATGGCTAATATTAAGTTTTGAATGCAGATCATGTTATATTTATTTGTGGAAGTTATGTGGTTCCGTTTCGTGTTGTATTGTTCTCCGGTCTGGTTTATTGGTGTTTTACAAGCTTTTTATGTAATTATAAAAACATATTATTATTAAATTTTGAAGTATGTTTGGAAAAACATTGATATTTTTATTCATACAGCTAAAATGTGCCTCCACCATAAGTGGATGTCAGCAGTTCCGCGTTCCCGTCGTCGCTTCGGGCGCGCCACCACCATGCTTCTCGCGTCACACAGATACACAATAACTAAATTAAACCTCCCGTGGGATCCTCATTGTTATGACTCCCTGGTATTCTGCAGCTGTCTTTGTTTGGTTCGAGGTGGAGTGGATATTTACTTCGTGAAGATAACATACTTTTGTTAGATATCTACGATTACAAAGATTTACATATAAATTATATGTAAATATTCTGGAATTATTGTTGCATATTATAATAAAGAATCCCAGAAAAGTTCTTTAAAACGAATCACCTCATTTTTTGTCTGCACCAAAATTGCGAAACTTTCCACAAACGTCGGCGGCTGTCTAAGAAAGGCTGACAGTAATATTATTATAAGCGCGGCGCGTTGTAATGAAACGCTTCTGAGCGACTCCATTCAATTTACGCACAGCTCGGAAGCCGACGGATTATGCGCCGTCGACACGTCACGACGAATTATTAACTTTTCATAAATGTAAACGAAAGGCGCTCAACTTTGTTCAAATTATAATTATTTGTTGAGATCTAAAGCGGAAGAGTTGTTTAGTAGTTATCAAATGGTTGAGTGAAGTTAATTAATTGGTGGCCATTTGCATCCATTCCATGCCATTTCCATGGGCATAACTTACCTACTGTTTCGGTTTCTTATTTGCGTACTAAGATATTTTAATAGAGAATGATAAAAATGCTTTCAAGAAATTATATTACTCCGACTATGACATAAATAGGTAAATAATAGAGTAAGTAACAGTCATCATCAAGGGATTCTCTTGTAAATATGTTTCGATCACCTAAATCCGTCTTACTGAATTGACACGATAACTTGTAATGATCCCACTTAAATGCTATTAGTAGCTAGCCTCTATAATACGAGTACCTACCTACAAAATTGTACAAAAAACCATAAGATATCGATTTTTGAAATAAAGTTACACATTCCGTACTTGATAGGTACGTACTTCTTTCAGAGTTTTCTCGAGCAATACCTTGTAGTAGATTAAGACAAGTGTTATTCATTTGTGTGTGTTGTGAATGGTATGGAAACAATATTTCTGCGATCTAATTCTGAAGTTATAATTAATAATATAACTTACACTACAAAAACCTATAGCTGCGTGTTTGTATTTGGTCGACGATGGTGTTCTTCATTTCAGGTTTTCAATTGTTTGATTTTTTTTACATTTAAACACAATTATAATCTTAATATACATAAATGACGTGTCACGTTGTTTGTCCGCTATGGACTCCTAAACTACTAAACCGATTTTAACAAAATTTTGCACACAGTGTGTGTTTTTGTCCAACTTAAAAAATAGGACAGTTTTTATTTCGATTAATTGTTACAGTTTTTATTTCGACAGTTTTTATATTTACCTCAATATTGTTTTTATTGCAAATTAAAGGTGTTCCTATAATAATTTCCATACATTTCTAACAGATGGCAGTGTACCTTAACTGTTGAGGCGGTACGAAGTTCGCTGGGGCAACTAGTTAGATATATGGCAACCACTTTAGAACGTAATGAAAAATAAAATTATTTTTCGTATGCCCATAGAGTTTGACATCTATTTGGGAAGCATGAAAATAAGTATTTGTATAATTATGTAGGTACATAAATGGTAAAACAGTCGCAGTAAGTACATAGCGCACGGACGCGGGAGGGGCCAGCGACTAGGGGTTACCTACCCTCATCACGACATTGTATCGATGATTCCAGGTTCCACTTAATATGTTTTAACTGCACTCTTTATCAAGTGCGTGTTAAGATTCTTAGCCGGTTATGATGATATTATTAAATTAATGTTTTCTCGAAGTAATAAAGTCTATTCACATTAGCACACACAAGTTAGTATTTCGTTGATCTTGTGTTTAATTTAAACGAAACATTTTGTTTTCTATTAAAGTGTTTTAATTAACAACCGAAAATCTTGCCATTGTTTAGATATTGAAGCTTCATCTTTTATTTTATTTTTTTTAGGTGCGATAGAGCGTATTCGGGGGGGGGCGAAAAATTCTATCTAAATAACAAAAATAACTTCATTGGCTATAAATACAAGTAGGTAGGTATTTTAGTTTTGTACAAATACATCCTTGTCTTTCACTCTATTCCCAGCGTAGATGATAGGATTATCATTATACTTTATATTGATCCCCTGAAAAATTGCAATCAACATCTTTTCCTTTGTCTCAGAAAATGTAAGCTTCGTGGAAAATTTAACTTACGTTTCCACCAGGTAATTATAACTTGATTGTTCGAGTAGGGACGCTGTTGCTTGAATCGACATTGTTATGAAAACTTTGCCCCTTGTATCGACACCGTCCGCAGCAGTGAGCAGCACATCACTGGCAAGGCGTGTACGCGTGCGCGCGTATGTATTGAGCGGCGGCTATATACCACGTTATGTACCGGTTGGGTACTTCACGCTCAAGACTACTATATAATGTTTATCGTACGTTGCCATTATTAATTACAACAAGAACTTTAGTTTTAGGCACACAATCACACATCCATGCAATTTGTTTGAAAATATTGAGAATTTATTGAACTTTATCTATGTTCCTAAACAATTGACAATCGAAAACTAATATATGTATATGTATACCTATTACTTTATCATTGACATAATGGGGATGCGTCCTAGGTAAAAATATAATGAGTCTATTTGGTCCGTCAGTTAGATTACCAAAAAATATTGGACACGTATTTTTTGCTCAGGCAAATCAATAAAAAGTGACAAAGATGTAGCACATTAAAGTTCAGGAGAAGGGGTTTATGACGTCAGTTTTACGTAAAAAGTGTAACGCGGCGTGACGTTACGCGAAATTTCAACGCACTACATCGTCGTCATTTTTGGTTTACATGACAAAAGAAAAATACGCGTAAAAATACTTTTTGAATAATCCAAATATCGTGTTGCTGGGGAGTTTGTTCCGCCACTTCTTCGTCCCAGCGAAAAACACTGGGAAGTGGTGAAGGGTGGGCGTTTTGGGGGACTGTCTTTTGTAAACGTTTTGACGTCCAAAAAGTGCTGATTCTCAGCCTAATTTGAAGTAATGAATTTTGTTTTTTTGTTGTTTTTTTTTATCGTATTAAACAGAATTGTTAAGTAAACTACCCTATGGGAAATGGATCCTTTAAATAAGCATCAACATCGGGCTATACTAGTCCACTGCTGGACACATATCCCTCTCCTAATGAGCGCCATAGCGCCCTGTCTTCAGCTTGCCTCATTCAGCATCTGCCTGCAGTCTTTCGCAGATCGTCATCCCACCTGGTCAGAGGGCGTCCTACACTACGTTTGCCGAGCAAGCGAGTTTTTTTAAATAAGCAATTCCTTAAATTTGTGTAGTGCTCTGTCTGGTGGTAACAGCTCTGCTACCGTGACTCCGTGTTTGTTCTTCACGTTAGAACGCACACTCGGCGCAATAGATGGCGCCACGGCTCGCGTGCTACATTCATTATAGCCTTGCCTTGGCTTGCTGAGTCACCGTCTCTATAGGAAGCAGGTATACTAAGGGTATGATACATGCCTATAGGTACGCTAACGTACAGCGTGGATGATTCAGTCTCCTTTATACCTGTATTTGCAGAGATCAGGATGTAAGCGTCTCGCATAGTTAATTATTAATGTAACAAATACCAATAGTCTTATGTGGTAATGGACTACTGATTTATAGGAAACTTCCTGGACTCAATAACTCAGTAGCAAAATGCTTTTTATGGTTCCGTACCCAAAGGGTAAAACGGGACCCTATTTCTAAGACTCCGCTGTCCGTCCGTCTGTCACCAGGCTGTATCTCATGAACCGTGATAGTTGGACAGTTGAAATTTTCACAGATGATGTATTTCTGTTGCGGCCATAAGAACAAATAGTAAAAACCAGAATAAAAACATGTTTAAGTGGGGCCCTCACACAACATACATGATTTTTTGCCGTTTTTATAGATAATGGTACGGAACCCTTCGTGCGCGAGCCCGACTCGCACTCGGCCGGTTTTTTAGTTTAAGCCCGGCTCAAACATATCTTGATAATGATAATTTCTACCTTTTTAAACACTTTAACATACGTATGATCGAACAAAAAACAATTTTAGAAGGCAACTCAAATCTACTAAAGCGTTCAAACAATACTCGTATTCATGTTTGCATTTGATAAATTTCCTTCACATATGCATATTTTTTCACACGTTCTGTTCGAATCTGTTGTGTACCTAGCATCTCAGTGCCGATGACTAAACGTGTACACAACTACTACTGTATAAATATAACATGTTGTTTTAAGCCCCGATTTTTGGCGCCTACTGACTCTATACTGGTATTCAGCTCTTGGTTAGGCCAGAAGCCGACCCCAACATAGTTGGGGAAAGCAACAACGAAGCGTGTGATAGGCACAGGCATAATAACGCAAAATGCGGTGGGATCAATGCTACTTAAAAACAAGCATTCTTTCTAAGAAATTAAGCTGTAAAACAACAAATTGTCAACACCAAGGACACCAACAAAACATGCGACGCGCGTATTTGTGGCATTATAGTTATATCGGCTAGTTATGATTTATTTTATGTCGTTAAAACCACGGCCTGTAGCGTATATCCACGTTTTTAGCTTCGATTGATCTGTGATAACTTTGCAGCACTCGATAAACCCAAAAATAGTCGCTCTATTTTTGGTAATCTCAATGTCAATCTCAAATTCGTACAATTTGAGATTAAAAACAGGTCTGTAGGTTCAAAACTTGCCGTTATAGGTACAGGCTCTCCAAAAAGTGTATGAAGCGTGCCTATCTCCGTCATAGATGGTTTCACAGAAGCGATCTGGTACGTTCATTGGCTAAAATAATTATTGCGATCCGCCTATACCTTTGCGCTGGTGCTCAGTAAGCTTATTTTTTACATCAACAAGCTTCACCGACACGCCAACAAAATCGCTCTGTTAAGCTTGCTTGATGTAGCGGACTGACACGTAGTGCGAGTCCTTTCATTTAAAAATAAATTGTATACATTATGTATCCTTCATTTCTTTAAGCGAAGTCATGTTCTACAACATAAAATACGCTAACACAGCCATAAAGATATCCGCTCCCGCTTGCTGCTATACTTTGCAGCAATCTCTGCAAAAGCTGCAAGGTTCGTCCGCCAACCGCTTACGGCCGCTAGACACGACATACAAACACGGCCCGCTAACTGAGGGCTCACGACTAGCCGCTCACGCTTGGGAAACTATACCGTACGCCCAATTAGAAGCAAAGTCCGTTTTATGAATTTCATTGTATTGCACTAACATTCAAACATACGGGGTCGAGGGAAATGTTGCGTTGACATGATTAGGAAATTCGAATTTGAAAATATGTATATTGAGATGGTGATATTTATTTGTGAGTCCATTTTGCGGGTTTTGTTGAGAAATCGAAGGTCGAGAATTGGCTGCACAATATTTTACTCGAAGTCTTTACTTTTGTTTGCTTTAATCAGGACGAGATTGCATTTTCTGAATGGCATCTAAATTTAAAAATTTAAAATATATTTTTTTATTTTAAAAGATAGACGAGCTTTTCCAAAATGTATCCCATAATTTAGCCCTATCCCTATGCAGATGATTTTGGTGACTTTAACTTTATCAGTTTCCTGAGCCTTAAGTGGCTCAAATGATTTGGCTGCTTTTAGCTAATCATCATTTGAGGTGTCCGATAAGATGTTCGACAAGCTTCGTGGAAAAGCCAAAATTTAAAGCAGTATCGACTAAAGCGCAATAAATCTACCGAAAGGCATTCTAAAACTCTGCTGCCATAATGTGGCATTAGTAGAATTACTCAAAACCAGTAAAAAAAAAAAACAAATAAATTGTTATCTAATTTTATCAAAAGTCCATCCAAATCGACGGTCATATCGTTAAGTCGTGAGTGATATTGGGATTACTATCCAATCTTCGGTCACAAGCCGCATGGGTCACTATCATCGTCATTCTGACTAGCGAGGGATCAGCAGTCCCATGGGTACCTACCGACTTCACACCCAACGTATTCCAAGATTAATAGTTCGTAACAACTTGACATGGTGTTGTGATCAGCCAGTCGATGTCCAAAGAGGCTTGTCTGGCTGTTCACAATGGTGTATTGGTGGCTACACTTATGTATGGAGGTGAATGTTGAGTGTGGCAAAAGAAGTATGAAATTAGAATAAGTGCCGTAGAAATGCGTTTCTTATTTTACATTGACCTAATTGGTGATGTTCTTCAGAAAGGTCGGTGCGTAGCGCTCACAACCGGCGTGCGTGTATGACCAGATGTATGAACGTAAACGAGGTAGAAGGGGTATGTAAGAATCGTAACAGAAGTCGTTCTGTACTTTCTGCCTACCCCCATGGGAAAGAAGCGTGAGTTTAAGTATGTATATATGTAACTTGACAATATTTTGCACAATTTGGTAGACGAATTTCTTTTTTATGATGAAGATAAATAAGAGTTCGTTAAGAATATTCAAATGAGCGTTGACTCTAGACTTCGCTTTTCAAGATATCTTAAAATTTTAAATGTTGAATAGTAGCGTAGCTATTATATATATGTATGTAGATCTTGACTTTGCCATTGGTTCAAGTTTGTTAAATGGTAACAATAGCCAATTTATTTATCATTGATTACATATACTATGAGCTCTGGCCTATAGTACTCATTACTTCCACAGTTCCTCAAGAGTCCCAATGTGGATAAAGGATTAATTGAACTGTACACTAACTATAATGTATCGAGCAGATAGCACAAAACTTCTTCGTCAAGCTGACTTGAATAATATTATTTCAGCTAGTAAGAAAAGTTCTGTTCCACCAAAGGTACAATTACATTTGTTTACCGCGGAGTCAAAAACAAACAAAAATCTCGGAAAACCAGAATGTTTGCGAAGCTACCATTCCGACCGCTGACACCATAAATAATAGAGTCCTGCCGGTGACAGTTGCCAAATGAGTATGTTTCTCTCTTTTTAGCGTTTGTTCTCTCGCTTGCACGCAACGCAATACTAAGGTTACGGTTCTACTTTAGCGGGAGCGGATATGGTTAGTAGAACTATTGTTTTGAAATTTACTATATTGTATTGAATGGATTTTATAAAAGTAACCGAAATCAATACAGGCCGGTGGGTACTGATGGGTACGATTATACATAGCTTTAAATCTCTTCGGTGCCTACTTATGCGTACATTCATAGTGAAACATTATAAATACGGACCACCTATTGGAGTATTGAGAGTAGAACATACTCCTAATTTATGTTTCCAGTTATAAATATACATGTTTATTATGTAAATTTTTGTAACAAAACTTCATGAGTCGCAACTTCTCATATGTACTCGTATTTTTATAAATAAATAATTAATGACTCAGCAATGTATGCATGCATTTAAATTACAACCAAAAAATAAGTTATTATTTTTAACGTATTATTACATTATTATTATTTTTACACCAATTTATTTACCGTCTTTATAGTAATGTTTTTGGAACAAAATAAAACAGAATGTAAGTTTATCGCGCCCGAATATCACCCAGCAAGCAACATCATTTAAATTACTAATGTGGTCGACGTTTCCACGTGGAGGGTTCTTTTGTTTCGTTGTTATTACTCGTATGTTATAATGCTACCTACTCGTCTACTTCTTTTTTGCATGTTGTTGCTCGTGCATCATGCTTCTATAAAAAATAATCGCATTGTTACGAATATTATTACTTTTTTACGTCATTTGTTTGAGTACCTGCGATTGAGGTGAGTATAAATGAAGGGCAGACGGATGGTTATGACAACTGTAGCAAGTTGAGCGTGGCAGTATTTGTCAACGAAGTGAAACTTTGAGCAACGAAACCTCAATTCAAAATATTACCTCTAAACACAACTGTTTGTTTAACGAAAACTGACAAGCTCATACCGAACGACTTGCTAACAAGCAAACTGAAGACCAAGAATAACCACTTGGTTCTCCGCGGCACCGGCATTCAATTTTTTAAAGAGACTCCAAGCATAACCATTTATATCTCGAATATACGATACGAACGATATTGAACTTATGATCTAGCAATACAGTTGAGCAAGAGTTATTACTACTTAGTTCCTGAAATAAACAGCTGTGACATTCCGACACTTGGACGAACAGACAGACAAAGTACCCTTACGAACAGCCAGGCAAAGTGCCCTTAAAGGCCAACGTCAGCCAATGTACGCCACAGTATACTTAAACCATTATCAAAACATTGACCTAGCGTCATTTAATTTTGCGCGCACTTATCGTTGTAATATTTGATTCCTGTATTGCCTTGTATATTCGGCCAATATTAGCGCATGTTGGGCTAACATTATTGTAGAGGGAGAGCATATATATAATCTTTTTTTTTTAATTCTGACTAATACTCAGTAAAATATTATCATACTCGCAAGGCAAGACTCACAGTCACAAAACTTGAACCGTTATAGGTACAGCTCTCCAAAAATTGACATTTTATGCAAAAAATTGAACTTTTTTAAGAAGAAAAATTTCCGAAAATCATGTGTATGAAGCGAACCTATCTCCGTCATATATGGTTTCACAGAAGCGGTCTGGTACGTTCATTGGCTAAAATAACTTGTATTTTTATAAATAAATAATAAATGACTCAGCAAACTTTGGATTTACTTTACGAAGTAAATTAAGCATTGCACGCAGTCTAATATGAGCTCTATATACAAAACACAATCTTCATACTCTTGCTTATATTCGCTTGTACAAATTAAACATTATTCGGATTCAAAAAAAGGTTCACGTTCACTACAAAAGGTATAAAACACGTCAGTAAACTAAAGATAAGACATCTGTGAATCTTGCTGCACGATGGCGGGACGTTTAAAATAGCGGCGAGGCGCTCATGCCTACTATGCATTACAGATAGGAAATGACAAGAACAGGTAAATGGTTTCAGGCGAAGTAATTGACACCTTACAGTCATGTTTTCCTTATTGCTATACTCAGTAGTTGCGAATACAACTTCAAATTCGTTAATATTATTTATTTGAGGCCAACCCTCTCAGCAAACGGTCGTACAGCGAGCTGAACACTACAAACGCAAGCTGCATTGCGTATAAATATCTATATTTCCACATCAAAGACCTGGTAAAATAATAAAATAACACAATGTGAGTAAGCAATTGATTGAAATGCGCATGGCGAGGAGAGAACGAATGAATTACCAAAAGGCGCTTAAGTTTTCTAAAACGTTGTAGAAGTTTCTTACGGAAAGCAAAATTAAGACATGCTTGCTTGCTACCAACCATGCATGCACCTGGTCTCACCCTGCACAACGTTTCAACAGGGAATCTCCAGCAGCAGTCAGTAATGGCGACGATTGATTACCCGTTCTCGTTAAGGAGCTGCTTAGTTGCTCAAACTGTCAAGGTTAGATCTGCTTTCACTAAAAGACAATACTAAAGGCAATACTCAAGGCAATTATCTTCTCTATACAAGTTCGTGAATAAAGAATTACGTATATTTTCCATGAAGCTCCGGGACTGAACAAAAGTTGTAACCGATTGGCTTAAAACTAAAACCTACGACGATGTTGAGTCTATTCGACGATGTTATTTCTACTTTGCAATAGTCAAATTACTTACATTTGGGTCTTACTTGGGAAAAGTGAACTAAGTATTGCTCATTATAACTCACACACCACACAACCTCACTAGACACACTCACACCCACACTCACTCATGACGCACATAACACAAATACACGCGCGATCTGGTCTTTTTCTGCACATAGCTGTTTGTACAATTTCTGTTACCCTCATATTGATTATTTTTTTTATTTTTGCTTTTATTTTGTTTTTTTTTAATTCTTACATGTTTATATTGTCTACATTTATATTTAAATTGCTTAAAAAGGACAAGTGGAAGTGCGGAGTCTCCTAATTCAAGCAATTCCTTGCTTAAAAGGTGATCTCCAAAACTATGTATCAAAATACTTATAGCAATCGAAATAAACATTTTAATTTTTTTTATTACTTCCTAGCAAGGCGCCGTCTATTCAATTGCGCAGAAAATTGGAAAATTTCAGAAAATTTAACGACTATTTTAACTTTGCGCGTTTGATGAATGTTAATTTTTACCGCGGGTCACACCGCAGAGCACAGCTAGTGATTTATAAACAACATCGACTCATCCGTATACTATCGGAATCAATAAGTTGCGAGACGCTGACAAATGACGCTCTATTTAAGATAAACCCCACGTGGACGCGCCGATTTTAGGGCTTTCCGAGTGATAGATGATAATCGACGGAGGGTGAAGTAAGGTATGGGAAATCTAAGAGTTTAATAGTCTGGTCCGTGCGTGTTTTCCTGAAAGTGCTATGGTCAACTTGAAGGAGTGTATTAATATTGTATTTAAAATCGTACTGAAGTATTTTGAATATTTACAAAAGTTTAATTCGAATAAAAACCACAAAATGAGGGATGTAGTTGATTTTACATTAGTTGCACCTTCCGAGGGTATTTGAAGATGTAGTTATTTTGATACCTACATAGGGGTGTTACTTGCCCAGAATACCAAGCTAAATAAATAATTAAAATCATAATCATTAATTAACCTCTTAAAGGGGTGGAGGGATTGTACAAAATTGGAGATGGACATACGAAATCCGAAAAACAAAAAGCGAAATACAATTAGTTCATATAGCCTCCCACATAGTGTCCTTGTAGTAGAATAGAAAATAATATGGTTACAATATAGTTTTACTCATAAAATAGGTAACCTTTTCATCAACTGGCCATTGTCGTACCTAACCTTAATTCCAAAAGCGATAGTTGGGAACGTAGGCACACCGGCAACATACCCCGCTTGAGCAAATAATTTTTGTTCTTCAACATTTTAACCCAAAACCACAAACGTCATTCTTCTCTCGGCAGGTTTGGTTCCAAAACCGTCGTGCGAAGTGGAAGAAACGCAAGAAGAGCACCAATGTGTTTCGCACTCCAGGCGCTTTGCTGCCGTCGCATGGCCTGCCACCGTTCGGCGCAGGCGATGTCTGCAATCCCGGCGTGTTTGCCGACAGACCCTGGTCGATGCCAGCCGGTGAGTGACTGGAAATAAAAATAGAAAATGTGTGCGGCCGACCTCATCAGCAAACCCGGGGCCAAATACGTTATTTGAAAACTTAACCATACACTTACATGACGTATAAATTATACTTCTTTAAAAGGGAAAACCGACGCCACATAACTTTTAGACATAGGAGAAAATATTATTTACTTTACCATAATTCGTCTCGTCGCTTAATGGACCTTATAAATAGGTGACTGAGCAGTGATTGGTTGACCATCTCTTAAAAAAGCAATTTTGGATTATAAAAATAATGCTTTTATAGTGACAAGATGATTAGACGCTGAACCGTCATAATTGCAGGTTTAGGTCAGCTATCACAAGGTGGTGTGTCAATGGGCGGTTTCGGCGCGGGAGGGCTGCCGCAGCTAGCCGCTGATCTCAACCCCTCGCTGCCCATCAGCTCCGTCGCGTCTGGACAACCTTACCAGGGGCATTACCCGCTCAACTCACTCGGTAAGTAAATCTAAGATGCAAAAATACTGATTCTGAGACTCGAAATCTATGTAAGCACGTCATCGGACTTCGGATGTTTTCGGAATGCTTCGAATTATCTTAGACAGGTACATAAACAGAAATTGTAGAGATAATTTTTGGTGAAAAACAGTTTAATATACAAAACTTTTCAGTCAAATGACCCAGAGAACTGGTACGGAACAATGGGGCCATATTTGGACATGTTCTCCGCTTATGCTTTGCGAACGAATGAACTGAGACTTGGCCACAAGTGAATAGAGATCGCAAAAGATTGCCCGTGTCTGGCCTCTCTGTAGCACATCATGTCCTCTTAGAAGATACATACTTTCCTTCAGAAAGCCGCTTGTGATTTGTGCAGAGTCTAGGTCCTATGACTGCCTGGCATTGTAAGTTCTGGAGTGAGGGGGATGCCCCTGCAGTAAAGAGAGATGTCTCACACCCCTTGTATTGATGACATAATTGAACTTACATAAACAGCTTGGCAGACGGCTGAAATCTCCATGTTGACAACTTCAGAAGTAGAAATATTATTGGTGATCACAGCAAGACAAGCGACTAGGATTTTCTTCCCAATAACAATATATGCAGATGTACGAAATAGCCAAACCGATAAGAAAGAGAGCATTTTGCGATTCATACAGGTCAACAAGTGCAGGTGGATGGTACACATACAAATTGGCATCTGAAAAAAGCATTCAATTCTCGTATTTCAGGATACATGGAGAAAGAAAAGACATCACAAGAGTATAGACATCACATAGCAATTTCAGCACTTTTCAGATTATCTATTTTATCACAGTTTATACCGATGACACTACATGGTATACTAGAGAATCATTAGGGGGATGCTTTAGACAACAAGGCACAAGTGTCATTATACTAGTACCAAATTGTTCGAGGTAGGATATTATGCGATGATGTCCTGCGCAAACCAGTCAGGACACAATCCGGTGCTTACGATCAAGTAGCAACCGTACCATGCTTCAGAGATCAACGTGTGCAGGCGTTTGATGCATCGTCCTCCGAACATATTGAGAAGCGGAGAATTGTATGCACTGCCGGCAAAACGCTTGCACAGTTGATCAACATATCGACAACATCGTATTACTTGGATATATGGTTGTCCTTGTCGTAGTACTTGGATATTTGATATACTATGGATCGTATTTTCTCATGTTAGTATAGTGGAACTAGGTTTAAAAAATAGTAGTAGAGTAGATTTATTTAGTCACTAGTTGTGCCCGCGATTTCCTTCGCGTGGTTGTCGAAAAACATCAAGAATTGACTTACCGTGTTCACTCGAAAATACAGAAATTTACAAACTGATTTAAATAAAAAAACGGCTTACTGCGTGTCGGACTACCTGCACGAAGTGTTCCGTACCATTATCGACAAAAACGGCAAAAAAAAACACGTTTGTTGTATGGGAGCCCCTTAAATATTAATTTTATTCTGGTTTTTAGTAATTCGTTGTTATAGCGGCAACAGAAATCATAATCTGTGAAAATTTCAACTGTCTACCTATCACGGTTCATGAGATACAGCCTGGTGACAGACGGACGGACAGCAGTCTTAGTAATAGGGTCCCGTTTTACCCTTTGGGTACGGAACCCTGAAAAGACAAGCATAGGAGACAAGACAATAACTTTTACGTCGTATTAGAATAATAAATAAACAATACGGTGTTTCCTAAAACTGATCCAGCTGGTTTCTAAATTATGCTTGGTTACCGTTTGCAGGAGACACGATGATGTCGTACTGCAACAACATCAGCCAGCAGCAGCAGGGCGCGCTGGAGGGCTCGCCCACGCCGCCGCACATGGCGCACTGCGGCAACAACAACGCCTCGCCCACCGCCTCCGGTGAGTACTGCACTGTCACCATGAGTCCACCTTAAGATCTTGACAGTTTACTAATCACAACAAATACGGATGTAGACAATGTTGGTCATAAAGCCAGATTTCGTAAAATAAATATTCAAAACTACCTTCCTCGGTAAATTTAACGAATTTTGGTCACAGTTAAAATGTAGCCCTAAATTGAAGGCGTAAGTGGCAGTTGGGAACGGGAGATCGTGAATTCGATTCTAATAATATAAAATATAATAGCTGACCATTTAAAATGTTTGGGGGTGCACCACCCTTAAAATTTAGGGGGCTGAAAAACAGATTTTGGCCGATTCTCAGACCTACCCGATTTTCACACAAAATTTCATACAAATCGGTCCAGCCGTTTCGGAGGAGTACGGTAACTAACATTGTGGACATGGAAATTTCATATATTAGACTAGCTGACCCAGCAAACGTTATTTTGCCATATAAGATGTTGGGGTGGACCAGCCTCATCACTTAGGGGTATGAAAAATAGATGTTGGCCGATTCTCAGACCTACTCAATATGCTCACAAAATTTCATAAGAATCGGTCAAGCCGTTTCGGAGGAGTACGGGAACGAACATTGTGACACGAGAATTTTATATATAAGATAACAGCAGTCGGTTGTGATTTCATTGGCGCACATGCACTTACATAACATCCATTTATTTAAAATAATTAGGAAGTCCCATGTCATATTTGACTCGCTTTCGAACAGATTCCAAAAAAGGAAGAGGTTCTCAATTCGACAGCATGGTTTTTTTTTTGCGAAAACTTTGTCTCTTTTAAGTGGATAAGTTAACTAATTATTTAAGTTATAATAGCCCAAGGTAAATTGCTGATTACCTTTTAAATATATTCAGTAGATGAAAAATCAATCATCCCCTATTTTCTACATTTGGGGTGGGTATTTCAAAATTGAAATGGGACCACCTCCGAAATATGATCATCAAAATTAATTCAAAATGGGTCGGTTAATGAATCAAACGAAACAATCAAAGCCACATGGTGGCAAATAAATTTGGTTGCGGAAGTCGGTCCGCAACCAAATTTATTTGTCCCAATTGTAGTGTTTTTTGGAGACGGATTTTTTTTCGTAAAAAGTTTCCTATCTAATAAATGTGTTGGTCGATGTTGTACAGGTAATGGCGGAGAACCGGCGGAGGAGGAAGTGTGGCGCGGGCACAGCATCGCGGCGCTGCGGCGGCGCGCGTCCGAGCTGTCCGCCGCCATCCCGCCGTACCTGCAGCTCAACTACGACGCGCACAGCCCCGTCTACTGACCGCATGACCTCGTCTTCTCACCGCGCAATCCCTTCTGATTGCACAGCCCCATATTCCGACCGCACAATCCCTTTTGATCGGGCATCTGACCACGAACCTTATTTCCTGCCTTGTAGAAAGTAACATCTGTTTACCGTGAAGCATTTTTATGCTAGCGTGTCGCATCTCAAAATAATTCTAAAGCTCAAATCAACATAATTGTAATGGTCTATAGTCTATCTTAAAGCGAACTTATCTCATAATGTTATGACATTATGACATAAGTTCGTTTTTTTTTCGGCCTTTTCAATCTAGCTACGTGACAGTAAGTTCAAGCGCAAACGTCGCTAATGCGTCATCCTATGCATTGATCTCATCCCTGTGGAGTCTACAGAACGCGCAACATTTCTTTTCTTAATTTGTGCAAGTTTGCAGGCTTAGTTTTATGTTTCTATGGAAATTAAGAGAGGTTGGTTCAAATACTGTAAGTATACGAAGGGTGAATATTGTCAAATATACGATTTAGCTTTTGTGCCGATTTCGAAGGGCTGTGTGTGTACCGTGAGTCTAAGATACAAAACAGAACAATGAAAAAAATTAGTAGGTAATGGCGCGTCAGGGATTTACTAAACAAAATCATTTAGCCTGTTATGATAAAGATGCAAACAATTTCCGATCTTTATGAAAACGCTAAATATCTTAACTCCCAACTTCATGTATACGTATTTAAGCATTCTCAAGTTTAAGGCGACATTTATTGCGATTTTTCAGAGACATTATTACCAACTTACGATAAAATTGTGAGCTGTATTCGAGAAAATACATGTATACGCATTCGTACAATAATAAATTATAGTTTAATATTAAGCTATTTATTATTTAAGTAACGAGTATAAAGTATTAAATAGTGTTAAATAGCAGGTAATATTAATGTATGTACGCAAGTTTGTCGTAATTGAGGTTATATAGTTTAGGTGCAGATTCCCAGCATTCCAAATTCAAATATAGAATTAGTCTACCGTTATATAATATAGAGAAAATATTATTGTTCATTCGGGCTTCGTCGTAAATCGTTTATTGGTATTGTAAAAGAATGTAACCAGTATTATCTGCATTTCTAAATAGAAACTTAACAGTGAGACTGAGCCCGAAATGTAATAGATAAATAATCACATACCTAGTGCAGCCAAAACACAACATTTTATGCAATAGGGAATGTGATAGTAATTTTAAATGTATCCCAACTGTAACGCTCTTTGCGAAGAAGTTAATAACAAAAAGCCGATTTAACAGTGTTGTTCTAAAGTTTTATTCTAGACTACTGATAAATAGTTATATGACAAAAGAGGGTAATTTAGAACAGTTTTTAACATAATGCGAAAAATTCTGAATAGATATGTGACTCGGTGTATCTAATCACGATAGAATTCAAGAAATATAACCCAGACCTTATACTGTATACGGTGTTTCGATCCAAATTACGTTTTATGTGTGTAAATGTATAGCTAGGTATATTCAATATAGGTAAACAAAATTGGAAACTCACGGCCACTGTATTTTTAACATTTCTGTATTAGTTGAAAGTGGTTGAAAGTTCCTATTGTTTTGGGCTCCGGAAAGGCAATTTTGTTATTTTAAGTACGTATATTATTGTTTGAATTACGTTTAATCCGAGAAGTTATTTCCGTCCGTTGTTTTGTGTGTAAGTAATAATGCTTTTCTTTACATTCATATTATTCGGAGCCGTCATATTTTTATTTCATATCTTAGTTTTAAGTCTAATATCTGTATAATAGTTATTTTTACGTATTTACAGACACCAAAGGGAACCTAATTAATTTTGGATAAACTAACAATATGCAAAAATTTACTTAAAAAACCTCCTGTTTATTTTACTAATGGGGTCACAGTACTCTTATACACAGTTATGTACCGTTTATTAATTTATCAATTTTCCTATAAGTAAAGGACTGAGTGGTTAATAACGTTTAGAACAAATAATATTTTAACTGAATACGATACTTGCTCGCTCCGTGTATGTATAGCCTACATTTTAGAGTTACAGTACTAGTTTATAAGTATTATTATACATACATACAATAAAATAGACAATGTTCACTATAGTGTTTCATTTTCATGTTCTGGGTATTTGCTATGTAAAATAAAAATATCTATCTATGTAATGTATTGTATTAAGTATACCAGTCATCTAGTACCCATAACACAAGCTCTGCTTAGCTTGGGGCTAGGTGATGCTGTGTGGATTCTCCAGCATTATTTATTATTTATAAAAGAACAGGCAAGAGCGAGTAGGACTCGCGCCGGGGGGTTCCGTCTCAAAACTGTAGTAAAAAAATGCATTTCATTTAGACTACGAATGTCCATATATTGTTAGCTATTTATCATCATCATCCTCCTGCACTTATCCCAATTTATTTGGGGTCGACGCAGCATGTTTTCTTCTTCCACACATCTCTACTTGCCGTCATTTCAATAGTCACCTCTTTTCTAGCCATATCATCTTTCACACAATCTTATATATTTGTAGCTATTTATATTTATGTCTTAAAACTATGTCAGTTTTACTCATTCATAATAAAAATAAAAATACATAAACATTAATGTCAGCATCACCATATAATCTCGTCACATGAAGCTGTATCAGTATCTCTTTGCATTGCGGACTCCGGCCTCTCAGAAATCGTCTTTAAGATTCTATTGGTGCTCCCCCGAATCCGGCGCATTAGAGAAGCTGATTTTTTTCGCATTCATGCATAAAAACCGTCCACTCTTGCAAACATGCCGGACGCGCTGCAGAATCCAGGGAGCCTCAGAGAATCTCTCTACTAAAAAAAATATATATATAAAGAAATCTATGTACCAACATGATAGCACGCACCAACAACGCCCTTCGCTTCCCCCCTCCCGCTCAATATCTGCATCATCATTTAGGGTCTCATTCACTGTGTGGTAGGTACTCTGTTCAAATAGACTGGTGGTATATGCACCGGTTCCTTATTCATACCCCTAAATACCATAAACTCACTCTTCTTCTCGTTGTACCTCAAACCGTGAACTCCAGCATATGACTCACAGATGCCGAGCACTTTTCTCAAACCACTGATCGATGGGCTCAGCAACACCATGTCATCAGCGTAAGTTATTAACGAAAACATTATCTACTTGACAACCAACGTGGCTGTTACTGAGCTCATCGATCAGCTGATTAATATATAAGTTAAATAGCCTTAGATATAGGACAGGCCACTCTGCCTCGCACCACAAGCAAGTGTATACTCATCTGAAAAATCCTTACCCTACTTTAAATACTTTTTTCTGATGTTTGTACCAAAAGGACAGTATATTAATGAGCTCAGAACAGCTTTCCAAGCTTGGCCCTGAGTCTGTTGTAGTCCACTAAGTCAAAGACCTTCGACAAGTCCAGGAAACAAGCATAGACACGTGTTTTTCTTAACATAGTAAGTTGACAGTATGTTTCAGCGTCAAGATAGCACTTTCAGTTGACAAGATTTTCACGAAAACCAAACTGCGCATCGTGCAGCTGAATGTACTTGCTGAGTTGTTCATCCAGTAGACCGTCGAAGACTTTTGCAATTACAGTGGCTAGAGAGATTGGCCTATAATTATTATTATCTGTGACAATCGGTACAACAACAGTTTCTATTAGCATTGTTGTAAAGGAAGTATCCTATAGATTTTGATTTATTTGCGAGTGTCAAAATATATCGCATAAATGGCCGTATTTTTTTATATTGCGTTGACTTAGAAGCTTGATTTGTTTATCCACGGGACACATTACAGGTATAAAATGTATTTTTCTCGAAACGTCCGTCAACGACGTCTGCCGTGAAGTGTCTGCCCATTCGGATATCCTGCATCTTTAAGAGCATGACTTCGAATGTCTTACAGGTACATAAACAGAAAATGTGGAGAGTATTTTTGGTGAAAAATAGTTTAATGTAAAAAACTTTTCAGTCAAATGACCCAGAGAACTGGTACGGAACAATGGGACTATATTTGGACATGATCTCCGCTTATGCTAAGTGAATGGAGTTCACAAAAGATTTCCCGTGTCTGGCCTCCCTGTAGCACATCATGTCCTCTTAGAAGATACATACTTTCCTTCAGAAAGCCGCTTGTGATTTGTGCAGAGTCTAGGTCCTATGACTGCCTGGCATTGTAAGTTCTGGAGTGAGGGGGATGAACGCGTGTCTCCCAACGGGCGACGAACTAGACTGCCCGTGCTTTGGGAAGAGTCCCTTCGTAATCCCTCTTTGTCGACGCGCTGTCGAGTGGCAACCCACTTGACAGCGCGTCGATATTTATATTAGACGTGACGCCACGTAGATATACTCATGATACGTGACGCCATACAATATTGAGAACATTTCAGACACTCAGAGCTCAAAACTGTTTGCATACATGGGCGAAGGTCATTCTTCGGCGAGGAATCTTAACAGGAGTTCAACTGTCAACATTATTTCTATTGTTAGTGCGAGTATCTGAGTTGCATGTGTTGTGAATAATTGTGATATTTTACTTCACTGCACTTTAAATTGCGAACAATTTTTAAGTATAAAAGTTATCTACACTCGTTTTGTACATTTTATGTGATGCGTGCACAACTAAACAGACAAAAAGATAAAAATTCCTAATACTCTGGAAATGGGTTATGTTGGTTTTCCTTTCTGGCTGTTTTTCTTTGGAAATATATTCGATGTTATAAAAACGACTTTTCTACAGTTTTGTTATATGTGAGTATAGATAGATATGCAATATATTAAAATAACATAAAACATAACATCACGCTTGTATTTTCCAAACGGTTGGGCAGAACCGCACCTGTAGGTTACCTACACACAAAAAAAACGAGTAGAAACAACTACAGTATTTGTATACTATTTGTTTTAAAGAAGAGCAAATAAATTATATTTTCAATGTCAACCAATGTCTGATGTCTTTGGTAAGTCCTGTGAAACATTAAAACATTATAAATGGGTAAATTTTAGTATGTAGGAAAGAGAAGTCTACCAGAAAGAGATAATCGATTGTCAAAAGTTAGTTTGTTTGAATCAACAAGAGATTCACGCACGAGAAGCACGGTGCAAAGTATACTTACAGGTTCTTGATGTTTAAAAAACAATTATTTCAAGTTGCAGCTTGGCGTATCAGTCTGCATACAAAAGTTCTCAAGTTAATAACATTGACCCACAGATGGCGCTGTAACCAAGCCCGGGCCGTAGCCACCAATTTATTGACAAAACAATAGCAACTCAAGCACCAAAATTACCTGAACATAGGTGAATATTATTTCTACTTGATACAATGTCTATAAAATCAGAGAAATCATTGCTAGAAGAGTGCTCAGAAATAATAGAGAGAAGTTATTCAGTGAGGAGTGTGTCAGATGAAAGTTTATCATGGTACGTTTGATTATCACTATCGTTTTGTAATAAGTACCTATCATAATTTGCATGAACTGCCATTCTTTTGTTTTTCAGCCTTTTAATTTTTTGTTTTTATTTTAGTTTTAGTTGTTCTTGTTAAATAATTCAGTATTTCCTGCCGGCTTTGTGTACATGGCCCATTTTCAATTATTTGCTTAATGTAAAAGTTACATTCTGTGATGGTATCTGATTTGTTATTTTATTATTCTGCAAGTGCTTAATATGTAAGTGACGAATTCACAATACCTGTTCGTAATTTCTGTTTATGTAGGTATGTTTTAGTGGGTAAGTTGTTGAACTAAAGTGCCATAAAATAATAAATAGATAAATAAATAACATGGCATAGAGTCGCCCAAGAACTATACTATATAGAACTAAACAAAATTATGATTTCTCCGGTTACATAGACCAGATTGAGAGTGCGTACGAGTGTTAGAGATGGATAAACCACGTCTTGATAGGAGGTCAATGTATGTGTATTGTATTGCTATCTTGTTGACCAGACTACAGAAAGTGGCGAAATGAAATTGTATTATGGCCTATGCCAAGACCTCCTTCGAGAAGATTTAAGTTTATCCGATAAACTTATGTTTATTTAGCTTAATGCTTTTTTTTTTATATAACTTCTTACTTTACTACATATTCATACTTATTCCTCTTTAAATTGTAACAACATTAGTCTTAATTTACCAAATTATGTAATAGTGTATCTGTGGAGAACGTGGTTGATTTCACATTTGTATAATTTCTATATCTATCTTTTTGTAATTTTTTAATGTGTAATTGTTTGTTTTCCCGAACAAATAAAAAAAAAAAAAAAAAAAAAAACTTATCACTACATATCTATTGTAGGTGTCTTACGAACTTATAATTTATATTATTTTACCTTTCTGCTACATCGCTTAATTTGTAACACTTCGTACCTACTTATTTTAGTATTGATTCTATTTTAGCTACCTACATACCTATATTGTCTTCGCATACCTTTGGCGTTTACAAAGTTTTTGAAACTATTTCAAAAGAACAAACTTTAGGAGTTCTTGCACATTCTTCTCCATACGCAACTACCCGATTAAAAAGAGCAACTAAAATCACTTTTAATTTAATTTTACGAAAAAAGGGTTTTAAGGGTCTAATTGAAATACATTATTTTATTTTGAGTTTTAACTCAACAGTTTCACCTACAATATCATTCGTACCTGCACTTTTACATTGCAAAAACTTAACTATTTTTCATTTTTTATTCATTGCATTCCGTAACAGTGATGATGAAGATGAATGCCTGGCTCGTATACTGATGAATAAGATGACTCCAGCAGTCCTAAGCAAACTGAGGCGATGTTTCAAGAAGAACAAGGAGAGAAGCAAAGCGCAGGATATTGACAGGTGGGTTAAATTAAACATACGACGTCTTCGATGCTGTCGCTTGTAAGAAAGGATGATTGAGCAATTAATTTTAATGAATATTTAAGGCGCGTGGAGGAGGTGATGAGAGCGGCGGCTGCTGAGGAAGGCATAGAGTTTGCAGAAACTGCTCCACCACCACAGGACACACTGTGGCTCGACGAAAACGGATTCGTTACTTCACTTGATATTATATTTGGTAATTTTTTGCAGTTTTTTAAGATGTAGATTGCGTCTTAGTAGCAAAAATATTAAGAGAACTTTGTAACTGCAGGTCACCATAAATATACGACGCATGCACATAAGCTGTTTCAATTACTAGACAGCTTCAGCACCGGCAAGGTATGGTGGAGGCAGCTTATAAGTAGGCTGGTGGCTATCGGGGCTAAAAAAACCAGCACCAGAGCTGAAGTGTGGACACCACTTAGCGAACAAGACGTCAAGAGACTAGAACACTGCAAGGTATGATAAAGTATGTTACACACTTGCGAGTCTATAGGTACTAGGTCTTAGATTGTCTGTAAGAGAGTCGCTTTCAGCGATAAGGCCGCCAATTGTAACAAGCTATGTAGCTCTTAAAGTTTTATACTTGTTGCCAGGATGAAATTTAGTAATGTGAATTAAAATCAAGTAAAATACTCGTAGAACGCACCACGTCGACAATGTTGACGCGCCTGATACGCATGCTATGTTGGCTGGCTTCTTTGTCCTGGACAATTCCTGCCGCGTCAGTAAGCACAGGCTGTTTGTTATGCCTCTGTATCGCACCGTTGCGCGTGCTAATGCTTATTCCCCTGTACCTAATTCAAGAAGCGATCTGTTTGTGGATGAATGGGCGAAGATTCTATTGGAGTCAGAAGTATGTACCTGACTACTGTGAGAGGGATTCATGAAAGAGTTTATTCTTATCTTCACATCTTTTTGCAATTCCATAATAACATGTGTCGTTAATTAGTGTTATTGGTGTTGACCCGTTATAATACAAGTAAAATCAATAATTAGATTACCTATCAATACCTTCTTTTAATTAAAATAAAGATTAACATGTCTGTTTATTCGATCAAATAAAATTAAACATGTACAGAGGGAGACATTGGTGAAGTTAGTTTGCGTGGAGCGTGAGCGTTCGTTCTGCTATGTGGCGGTGTCTCGTGGCGGCCGGGTTGGCGTGTACAGTGGAGACATGCAGCTACTGTATTCTTATGAGGTAATGTTGTATGGACAACTTTGGAATATTCATAAATTGAAACTAAACACTGCCTTTTCTCAGGATCGCGTGGAGGTATCAAATTGAAATTAATATCAAATACGTTAGGCTATAGGCACACAACATCATGCAGCGGGGTGCGTGGCGACGAACACTAAGCGTGAATACATGTGTTTCACTACGCGTGTTTTCTATACAAATACTTGCAAACAAAACATGCACTCCCGCACTACGCTGATGATGCGGTACACTGTGCCAATCGCCTAACTTACGTCCGTACGTAAGTTAGGCGATTGGCACACTGTACCGCTGTACCTTGTAGCTCTATAATAATAAAGATTCTTATTCAACGCAATTAAAACATAGGTACGGCAAATGTCCGTACCTATGTTTTAATTGCGTTGAATAATGCGACTTATTTTGCTTTCCGTAAATACATCAAAACGTAAATACGGTATACGGTAACGGAAAGTACCCCTACTTCCGTTAGCCTAGAATCATTGAATTTGGCAAGAAGCTGGGTCTCATAGCACAAGTCGAAAAATCGTTTTTCACACATACAAAATATTTATTGCGATTACAGACTTACATTTGGAGTAGGAAAACTGACCGTGACGAATATCGATACATGGGATAACAGTATTTCAACTACAAAGTTAAGTTTTGTCATTCGATCCTGATTTAGAAATTTATAGACCTTGGGCCGTAGGCGTGAAGCCCCGAGCGGTCGGACAGTGTTGAAACGGCACCCTCCGGCCGAGAGACCAACTCGCTCTTTGTCTGGTATATTGTTTTTAAACTAACTCACACACACACACATCATCAGGCTGTATTAGTCCACTGCTGGACACAGCCCTCCTAATTAGCGTGATAGCGCCCTGTCTTCAGCTTGCCGCATCCAGTATCAGACTCGCGAAGTTAGAATAGCTAGTTAAGTTTTCTTAAATTTTCCAATTGTTCTATACGGAAGAACCTTCTACAAAGTATTAGAAAACTTAAAAAGAAACATCGATGAAATAGGTTAAGTCATTCTCAAGTTTGGCGTAACCCTTACCTAACCGTTACGTTACCCTTGGGTAACAGGGATCCATTTTTATATGTATTAGGTACCCCTTTGGGTTTGAATTTCAAGAAAATCTTTCTCAGTAAGCCTCCTGCCTCTACCCATCAAACCTTCCAATTTCAAATGTCTACGACCAGCGGTTTAGGCTGTGCGTTTTCCATTAGTCAGTCGTTTTCTATTAGAAACTAGCCGCGCCCCGCGGTGTTACCTTGGGGCGCGAACTGTCAAACCGGCAAAGTTTACTTTTTTTCATAAAAACCTTCTTACTATAACAAACACACCAAAAAGGAATAAGCCTAATAGTCCAAGATCCTAGGGCCACCAGACGTCACGTATTTTCTGACGAAGGAAATGTGGACGATTAAGTAGTGTTAGTATGTACTAAGAACGCATGCCTACCTGCTAGCTTGCTTAGACGGCCAATTTTCAGGTATCAGGTAATCAAGGTACGTGAAAACATTACTTACCTCACGTAAATTCTCCAGGCTGATTTTTACGTATATTCTAGGCAATATCCTTAAAAATAAGTCGCCAATACTCCCAGACACTTTCCGTCGGACGTATTGCTTTGCAGACGCTTTAAAGCTCCCAAAATAATTACTTAACCAACTGTTCGCTAACAATTATATGGTTTCTGACATTAATGAAGAATTAAATCGGAAAAATTTGAAAAACTTCGATGCTAGCAACTTACTACCTTGCAAAAGTGAGCTTTGGCAACAGTTCCGACGGGCTAACTACATTGCTAGTCTTTGGAACAATGCAACTATGAAAATGATAAATATTTCCAAACCCGAAAATAATGGCTGGACATAAAAAGATGGTACATATGATTTTTAGTGGTTCGATGGAGATCAATTACCGGGTTTTGTCAGTGAGTCGCTGGAAGAACAATCAGGTAATTTATTTTCGTTTCTCATATATTTTGTGTTAATTTGGCCGGTTAAGCAAGCTAGCAGGTAGGCATGCGTTCTTAGTACATACTAACACTACTCAATCGTCAGAAAATACGTGACGTCTGGTGGCCCTGGGATCTTACTCTATAATTGGTCCAGCCGTGCTCGTGTTTTATATATAGAAGATAAGAAATATCATAAATTTCAGACTAAGCGAATACAATTAAATGACCAAACCAACATTTCTTTCTGTAAGCTCCCTCCTCGGTAACTATTTTATGTTACAGATGTTTTACCATAGATCAGGGTTTCATGGCCGCGTTAAGAACCGCTGGATAACCGACGCGATATATCTGCCGGTGAGTACCTAGTAGAATTCTAATATTTAAGGATATAGCTACAAGGAAATATACAAAAATGAAAGGGCATACACTATTACCTGCAGCTGTCCGAAAGTAACAGATGAAAGAATGCACTGCTTCCTGGACAGGCCTTCATTGAGAGCATATGAATTGTTTAGTGCAATCCAGAATCCCATTATCATTCTATCATAACTACTGTTAACTGACGGCACGGTTGCAGTGGCTGAGCGATTGGCTGCTGCGCTGCGTGTCGCGGGTTCGATTCCCTCACGGAACAAATATTAGTACCTATGGCCTACAGGTAGTTGTTCTGAGTTTGGCTGTTTTTAAACGCACCCACGATACAGGAGAAATTCCTAGCGTGGGGCAACGTTTTTTAAAGAAGAAGAATTTTTGCATCGTCATTCAAGTATGAGCAATTATAATTACTGTCAGAGCGTTGCACATATTTTTAAAACTGTTTAATGTCCAGGACGCGCAATTCTTGGTGATGTCCGCATCGGACCGCAGCTTGACAATGTACGACGCGACCACGTTGTCGCACACACCTCTTTACTGCATTACAGGACTGCCCAATATACCTACTGTAAGAAGCTTGCACACTACTTCTACTACTTCGCATCATGTAGGTGTTACCTGCGTCATTTATACCCGACTGCGTCGCAGCAAAGACAGGTTTTTTTTTATTTTCACCCGTAGTTTTGTATCTATCGACAATGCAAGGGTCTATTCGACTCGTCTAGATCGTTCCATGGTTGACTTGGTTTTATTTTCCAAATCCAAATAGCCAGCCGTGGAATACAAAATAGTGGTAGTGACAAAAGAAGAATTGCCATACCGTATCTTGTGAAATTTCACTGAATAGTGAATAGGTTCTTTAAAATCAATGTGATGTTTTTCTTGACTACTTAACAGCTTTCAGCTCCGAATCCAAGAATTCACAACTAAAGAGTTGTTTACTTTATCCTGTTACTAGATGCGCGCGCGGTGTTACCTAATTGTTAGTGTCTAAACACACTATGCCGAAGTTACGCGACCGAAGCTCGGCGGCTGATTTTACGTTCCGACGTATTCGGCTGATATGACACACCATAAGTGATAGAAGCGAAATTAACATTACGGGTGGACACGCGGGGCGCAGGCGGCTCCGCGCCGCTCCCCGCCCCCGTATCTTCGTCGCCAATCGAACCAAACTTCGGTCACGTATAATGTGTGCTCACAGAATAAGTCGCCGCTGAACTTACGCCCGACCGAAGTTAGGCAGTACGCTATTACGCGACGTAATTTCGGCATAGTGTGTGAGTGTCGTCAGTAATTCTAATAGCATTGGAGGCGTAATTGTGCTGAACTTCGGTCGCGTTACTTCGGCATAGTGTGTTTAGACACTTATTATTTTATTCTTAGTCCGCGTTTTGTGCAGTCAGTTTTTTAGATTATTTTTTATGAGTTTGATATTTTTCACCAGTGTTTGGCGTACTCCCAGTCTTCACACATGTGTGATACCTCGGAGCTTGCTTTCGGCACGGAAAGAGGTGACGTAACGCTCGTCCGGTTCCTCCAGCCAAAGGTGCAACTATTTCACACTAAGACGCCCGATGCCATCAACTATTACTTTTGGATGGTAAGCTCTCATTTCATTACCTACACAGTCGTTCGAAATAAGGAGCTTCCACTCCCAAAAATCCTGTTCGGTATTAACAGGTAATAAAATACAGGCTAGTGCCTAGTTAAGTCAGCGCAGCGAACAGCTTGCCGGAAAATCACTTTGATAAAAGAGCGAGTAGGTGTTTCACAAGGAACCTCGATTTCAGGAGTTGCCGTCTCCTCCGCACTCGTCGTACTGCAGCATCACGCGTTGGCGGAGGGTACACTCGCGCTCGGTGAAACGCGTGGCGTTCAGTCGTGGCGGTATCATTCTCGTGACGTGCTCACACGACGCCACCGCCAGCGTGCGCATCCGACACGTGCCTGGCAAGATGGATGATTACGTCTTTAAAGTTATGAGGGTAGATATCTTAAAAATATAGGTATAATAATACTTTTAAAATATATATATACAGCGTGCCTATTTAATCACCTGCAGGATTTAAGGCGGTGAATCAGACCACGGTAGGTTACTCTACCCGAATCAATAAAAAATAGTAGGTACCTTAATTTTTTTATCAATATACCGATTACATTTTCTAATGCAGAGTCAAACCTGGAGCGAATCCCGGGCGTTGACCACATGTGCCGATCATATGATGTGCGCACGTTTAAGTCAGAAACACCTCAAGGACGCGCCGGGCAGGTTAATGTACGCAGGGCTGCGTTTACAAACTGCCGTTTTTTGGGAGAAATACTAATTACAAAACAGTGTTAATTTTCAGGCGTCTTGATAGGCAGCCAATTATCCTGAATCAAACAAATAGATGCTGTCTCTGCAACAATCCGTAAAATAATGTTCATTTTGAAAAAAACTAAGGAACATAGCAGAATAGTACCCTTAGTTGTGTGTACTTTGCATTATGCCAAACTATTTTAAATAACTGTACAGGTATATGAGGTAAAGCAGCAAAGAGTCACTTGATAAAACTTGAACGAGCTCAAAGAGGCATCCTCAAGGGCAAGACAAGACAGTCAGTACTACCAAGAATGCAGCGTTTTTAGGGTTAGATAACTTTTCGTGTTGTCTGTAGCATCAAGCTTCCATCGACAGAAACTCTCTACCCATTTGAAATCTACCAGATCATGTAGACAGATTAAATGGGGCATACCCACACCTCGTATTAAGTTTGCCCAAGGATACCCTAGAAATGTAGGTCCATATATCTATAAAAAGCTGAACAAAATGGTGGACCTTGTTGGTTTCTCAAAGCACAATTGTAAAACTTCAACTTTTGAATTCAACTCAATGTAAATTGTTTATGAATAAATGAAATGAAATGAATACTAAAATTATTAAGTAGCTATTGGCTCAGCACTATGCCAAGGCTGAAGTTTTCATGATTCCCCTGCATTAACTCACCCACCCACAATACATCCTACACATAAACATGCGCAAGCACACCCTCACACAGACTAATTTTATCTGTTACCTAATTAGAACCATGAACCACTACGTGCACTTACATCTATCAACTACGAGGATACTAGATCCCAACACAACAAGGGTATCCTAGTGTGGGGACTAGGATTCCATTCCAGTCTATTGTACACAAATTTGTTTTACAATCCAATCCTTGTGCTTTTAGATTTATTTTATAAAAATAGAAGATAAGATATAACTTGTTCATGACTGCAAATATCTAAATGACAGCCAAGACCTAAAACTCCACGTGCTTTCAAAGGTACGGAGAGTTCTCGATATGTAATGGATGGTCACCCATCTACGAAACGACTTTGTATGCTTAGCTTCACTTTAGATTGACCCGTGCGGTTTTTTATTATTTAGCCACAAGCCCATGGTTTTCTATTTCTACACCACAATGTTTTACGGAATTACAAATTACATTTCAGGGAGTAACTTGTTTCCACGTAGTGTCCGCGCTGCATTTGGTAGCGACCGGCGGGTGCGACGGAATGGTACGACTGTGGCAGCCGTGTGCACGCGCCCCGTTTGCCACGCTCACCGCGCCCACCTCACCCGCGATACTTGATCTCGCCATTGTAGCTGCTCATGAGCTCGTCATCGCATATTGTAATAATTGTGTGAGTCCAAATTCAATTTTATCATTAAAATAAAGTAAGAAATTTAATTGACAGCACTCTCATATGCGTGGATTGTAACTTTGACGGCTCATTACCTATTGTTTTGTTAAGTGGTCCTGAAATCCTTTCGACATTATGAACCGGTGTTTTTTCATTATTATTTGTAGCTACCCAGAGACCGCGGGACGCTCGTCCTATACGAGCGTCCCGGTAGCGGTCACGGTCTCTCGTAAACTATATTCAGATACCATTGTTTCCGTTCCCCTGAAATCTCTTCTCAGAAATTATTACGTTTATCAAAGGGCTAGGACTGTCTTGTTGTTGTTACAAGGACGACATTTTACAATTTTATTTATATACTTGTTATTTTATGGTCTGGGGTTTTTACATGCTTAATTTATTTTATTTCATGTTTTTTTTAACTTTACATATAATTTTCTCCACCGTGGAGCCTCGATCACCATCTAGTTTCATATTTACCTTACACTCTCACAATATTAGGTTTGAGTTTTAGATAACTCCATATTGACTACACAACACAACGAAATTTAACGAATCAAATATTTAATTTGATGCTTTCAACGAAATCAAGAACCAACCAAGTCTCCAGTAAACGTTACGTCACATAGGCAGCGGTCGTTCTGTCGGTCGGTCGGTCGGTCTGTCGGCAGCTCATACAGAAAATCAACAGAGTGTAGGTATAGTTTGCGCGCGCACACACAAACGGGGCGTAACGCAACGAGCACCATGACGGCACGAAGCTGATAATATGATGAACACCGCACCTGATAATATGGATAAGATTATCGACATAGTTATATTATGGATAGAATCGTATCTTCCGATTTTCTTAACTTATTCTACTAATTCAAGTATTTTCATCAACAAAATATTTATCCTATCAATCCGACAAATTTTAGATTTGGAGAGGCTCTTCTAACTAGCAGTTCAACATTGCCATTCACAAACCTCCCGATAGCCCCCGCATAATAATAATGAAGTCTATGTCGTGGGTTATATCTCCAAATGAAACACATGCCGCCGCCCCATGAAATTGTATGTTTACGTGACAAATTCTGATAACCAGACGGTGCACATCTGGGACTTGTACGAGGAATGCCTGCTGCAGACCGTCAAGATCAAGTTTCCGTTCTTAGGAGTGCTTGGCAAGAAGGTCGAGTTCGGCCCGTATTGCATACATCCTGGTGAGAAAATTCCATCACTTGGGACAAGTATTTAGGAAGACGAAACATATTGTAATAAAACATGGAGCTCGCAATTTTTTAGGAAAGAGAATTTGAGTTCAACTAAACAAGATTTCATCGCCAAGGATTTCTTCTCAGGTCCAGTACGTAAAGAGGAAGAAGAGGAAGGATCGATATTAGACGAGCCAATACTCATGTCCCGACGCGCGTCCAGCGTGTATCAGGGCTCTACCGGGGGTCTAATGCTGCAGATCGACGACCAAAACGATTGGGATAAAAAAGGACTCGAAGATGAACCGTCAGTGTTACTATTTCTCTGTATTTTAGTAAGACCAACAAAGTTGTTAACTGACTATTTACATATATAAGTTTATCGCTATATATTCACATACGACTGCAGCTGCTGAAACAGCGCCGAGCGAGCGAGTTTAAACGAACTCAAGTCTAAACTAGTTCAACTTAGTCCCACCGTGAGTGCTGAAACAAAGATGTAACGTTTGCAAAAGACTTAATAAGCTAACCCGCAAATATCGAGCAGTGTCTATTAACTATGTGTAAGGCTCGATCAAACTCGCTCAAAAACCATTTGTTTATCAGTGAGTACAGGCGGTACAATCGGTGTGAGCTGTTGCTGTCGTGCTGCGACTTTGTGTGCACGCTGCGGCTGGCGGCGGCCGCGGGTGCCGTGGTGCCGCCACCCGCCGATACGCTGCGCGCACGCCGCCCCTCCGCCTGGGACCTTCCCGACTACCCTGTTATCAGCAGTAAGTTTTTTTTTTAAGGTATTCCCCTTTACCTTCAATACGGGACCCTATTTCAAAGTCTATACGGACTGCCCGTTTGTCTGTCGGTCCATACTTCAGCTGTGCGCATTACAAAATAACATTGAAATCAGTGGCGGACTAACAGGGGGGCGGAAGGGGCTGCCCGCCCCGGGCCTGCGCATTCCCCTGATCAAATCGTAAACAAGACTTTAAAAATGTGTCATAAGTACCTAACCTACATAATTTTATCAAGATCAAAAGACTACAGCCATCTAGACTAAAGAAAACTACTTTTTTTTTAAAGCTGGGGGGGGCCTCATTCATCTTTGCCGCCCCGGGCCTCATTCAGCTTTGCCGCCCCGGGCCTCTGACAGGCTTAGTCCGCTTAACTGATTGAGCAAGAGAGGAACTTTAGTAGATTCCTTAATTCACGTAAAAATGCAAAAAAAAAAATCGGTTCCCTCGATTTTTTTCTAAAGAAAGCACGGCATGCGATTGTTTATTGGGATTGTTTGTATCAGCTAGATAACAAGAGATTTTCTTCAAAATTTACTGATGACTGGTTTGAGCAACTGACGATCAACACCATAGCAGCATAGTTACGAAATCCAAGACCGTTCTTTACGTATCAGAACTGATGGTTTGCGATTACATTGAGATTTTGCTAGTGATTAGATTGTACTCTAAAGTAAACCGAACTACCCTGTTACTGACAGCGACATCTAGCACGCCTCGACCGCGGCCGACACCAGTGCCGACCCCGCAACTACTGTCGCCCTCCACTGCAGAGTTCCCACTCACGGACCTTGACACACTGCTGGAGAATGCTGGTTAGTATGTCTTGTTCTTTAAAAAACCAATCTTTAGTGGACAAGCCTTATGGTTAAGGTAACTACTGATTTTGAGTGACCAAAAAACCGACGAAAAGTTTCAAAGCTGAGGCGCAGGTTGTGCGTACATATCGCTTTCATTCTGTATATGGAATTACGCCATTTCAAGTGTAGGTACTTACCTACATAGATGTTTAGTTTAGACATGGTTATGTGGTATCAAAACAAAGCGCTGTTTAAGTAAGGAAAACAAATTGATTGTATCCTATCCAAAATCCGACTGCAAAAGCAGCAAAGTTGCCAACATCACTTTTCAAGCAATCTGGTGGAGTTTTGTAAGATTTTTCAAACTCTTAATTCTATTAAGAACCAGTAAGAAAAACCGACCCTTCTGAACACGTTGTAACATCAAATGGTGCAAGATCGCCAGAGAATTAACAATCTACGAGCTGAGCGTGGAAAACCTCCAGAAGGCCCGTATGATGGGTCTGACAAATCAGGTTCCCAATCCTTCCACTCTTGCTCCCTCCAGTGGTCAAACACCACACAAAGGGTTCTCAGCCTACAGTCCCTTAATAATTTGAGCCATCCTACTCCTCTTTATTAGCCCCAGTCTTCATACTTACGCACGATCTCTTCCAACGCAGGACTACAAGGTATTTTGGAGAAGGACTTCGTGCTGATGCAAGGTCTGAAGAACGACTTGAACAGAAAGCTAGCCGAAATGGAAGCAAACAAACAAGTGGTAAGATACCAATGTTAACATTTTAGCAGTAAGGACATAGTGAAAAGTACAGTAGTTTCCATTTGGTCTTTGAACATGACGCCATCAGACAAAATTAGACATTTTTTTCTTATATTTACTTGTGTTAGAATTACTGGTATCCCATAAATAATATATCTATTAGATCCAGCCAAACCCTTTGCTGTCCTCTCCCAGCGACGTCCTAAGCGGAGGATCGTACCCTTAGCGATTGGTCCCTTAACAGTTTTTTACGGCCTGGCTGGAGGCCTGAATTTTCTAATTAGGTCCCCACAGGAAAGTTCGGTTAAGCAATAGATATTCCTGAAGGATAAACTGCGGGATGCCAATTCCAAAAAAAAAAGAGTTACTGCTAGTCATGAAGCTATAATATTCTTCATTTAACATGTCTGTCTGCCCATGCCAAGAAAACTATACAAGTACCGCCATCTACCGGTTATTAAAAGCTACTAGTACCTATCGTACGACTTCTCGATACCGCCATCTACCGGTTAATAAAAGCTACTAGTACCTATCGTACGACTTCTCGATACCGCCATCTACCGGTTAATAAAAGCTACTAGTACCTATCGTATGACTTCTCGATACCGCCATCTATGGGCGCATAGCGACACTAAAATGATGACGTTTAAATGCAATGTAAACCATATTTTAACATTTTAATTTTCATGACAATAGTAGTAGAATTTTTTCCTGCAGTAGTGGATGGTTACTTTTTTCTTGGGTTTGCTAGGATGTAGTTTTAGTAATGGTGGATGTACTACGTACGTTGACTTAAAAAGTTATTTGTGGAAGCTTGATATTATTGTACAGATTACATTCGTAAGATCAAACCCAGGCCCAATGTACCTGCTTCTGCTTTCTGTTTTCAATAAGACGCAACACTGGCCACCTAAAGAAATATTAGTTATATTAGTGGCTAGGATATTAAAAAGAAAACAAATTCAAAAGAATCATGTGTACTACCACTACTCCAACTCAAATATATTTTGTATAATCACTTCGTGTGCACTAGTTTTAGTTATTATGTAATATATATTTATAGTATTTTTAAGTTTTACATTGTTAATATAGTATTGTATATATTTATATGGGCCTTGATGCCTGAAATAAATGGATAAATAAACAAAAAAAATCGTTGATGTTGTACGGTAGTTGTTTACCATCCTAATGAATGTCATTTAGGTACAAGTTACATGTCACTGTCATAGTAGTCCAGCGACGGTCAATTAATATAAGGTCGCCTGTGCAGCTATGGTAGCATACATTAATAAATACTATACATATAAATATACAAACACTTCCTATAAAGTAGGTAACAATATAATATTACAGCGCAGACAGAATGCATATGTGATGGTCCAATCTTGTAGATAAATTCCTACCGAAGCGAGATTTTTTACCAATTTTAAACCAATTACAGAAAATAAGGATGTTCTATGTTCGTCTGTGTGTACTTTATATGTTATCATGTTCACCGATATTGAAATCTATTTTTATTGGAAATAATGTTGAGCTAGGTTCTCCCCATAGAATTTTGGTGAAGTTCTGGCGAGTTGTTTTTGAGTTAATCTCAATAACACATATTTAATCATCTGTTTATGATGCATACCTGTCATACTCACTTGCTAAGTGAAAAAATACACGTCAAGAATTTATGTGATACCCCAACCAAAAATTTAAAATAAAAAGTTTTTAGGCTTACACAAAAACACTTAAAAGGTGAAAAAATAACTAAGTAAGTATAGGTATTTAATCCGGTGGCAAAAAAAAATCAAAACAATCAAAGCTACCGACAAACGACGACAACACGGTTGGCGCAGTGGTTGAGCCATCGGCTGCTGCGCCGCGTGTTGTCGGTTCGATCCCCGCACGGAACAAATATTTGTATGACCTACAGGTAGTTGTTCCGGGTCTGGCTGTTTGTGTATGTATGTGAGTTTAAATGTTAGTAAACGCACCTACGATACAGGAGAAATTCCTAGTGTGGGGCAACTAAAAAAAAAAAAAAAAAAAAAAAAAAACCTCACCAAACAAACGTGAACAAGCCACCGTTTGCCTATTTGTTAGTCTGGCGAACCGCGACTACGTTAGACACTCACCAGCCAGCAACAACGGAAACCTGTGCATAATCATTTATCACACCCGACAATGGAATCATTACAAATTATTATTTGGCAACTTTTTCGGATATGAATAGATACTAGATATGATAGATACTAAGCAGTTATAAAAG
Source organism: Phlogophora meticulosa (assembly GCA_905147745.2). Taxonomy (NCBI): domain Eukaryota; kingdom Metazoa; phylum Arthropoda; class Insecta; order Lepidoptera; family Noctuidae; genus Phlogophora; species Phlogophora meticulosa. Next base: position 3,159,041 of record LR990540.1, read on the forward strand.
TAATAAATAAATAAAACAACTTTAACGATGGATTGTTGTGTGTTAACAGATGACAAACGCCGTATCCGCAGGTGCGCCATACTTAGCACTGAAGATATACGACCCCAACAGAGTGGAGCCCGTGGACGAGATGATGGACGAGTACAAACGAGTCATGAGGTTCAATGTATTCTTCTTTTCTAACACCCCACGATAAACAACCAACTTCGAATGAAACCAATCTAAATCGCGACTCGGCTTCATTTTACTGACACCTGTCGTGTATACCAATAGCAACAACAAACCCACAGGACAACAGTCTGTAATTTAGATAATTTTATATTAAAACAACTTTGGTAGATTATTAATAAAATCAAAGTTTTTAATTTGCATATAAGTAATCCCTAAACCTTTAGTTACAAGGTATCGATTCAACAGATAATTTCAATCATATTCTATTCATGAATGTAAGGACAATTTTAACACACATTTATATACATAGTTTCAATATTACAAGGGACAGCTTATGTACAAAGAAGAACTAAAACCCAGAATAGGGTCATCATCATTCAACTGTTGACACGACCGAGTTACTCACAAGCTAATGTTGTTATATTCACTACCACGACGATGCAGATTTTTTAATTACTCTATATTAAAACGATTGTGATACTTTTTTATAATTTATTGTGATATAAATTAGAAGAAAAGGATGATAATATAAGTATGTTTACATGTGTAGCTCACGACGTTATCAACATCTTAAAAACTATATTTTTCTGTTTAACCATGTACCTAAATTGCAATGCCTTCACAGGCAACCAAGTTCTGTGAACCTACCTAGTGGCAAAATGTATACACTTAGTTGGCAATAAAGAATCATCCTTCTGCCCTTATCCCAATGTATTTGGGGTCGGCCGCAGCATGTTTTCTTCTTCCATACATTTTCATTTGCCGTCATCTCAATAGTCACCTCATTTCTAGCCATATCATCTTTCACACAATCCATCCATCTTTTCTTTGGTCTTCCTCTACTCATGTAACCCTGCACATTCATTCATACTCTAAACTTTCCTCACAACATGGTCCTCATTCATTCGCATCACATGCCCATACCATAACAACCGATAATTGGCAATAAAGAATATCAATTCGAATTCGACTTGGTTGCAGACTATTCCCGGGACCAAGCGTGTCTGGCACCCCTACTGGTAGCGAGAAATCAACACCGAGGCACAGCAGGAGTCACCGATTGTGAGACAGTACATTTACTGCGACAAAACATTTTTTTTTTTTAATATAAAAGCCCGATTATATTTTACAAATGAGGTATGTGTTTCATTTCGAGAAAAGAAAAAAGGCCTGAATTAGAGTCTCCTTTATTTTCTTTGCTATGTGTGATTGGTTTTGTAAAGCAGTTTTTTTTTTGTAATTTGGCCCAGTACGAATTTCTCTTGAATCGTGGGTGCGTTTACAAACATTTGAACCGACGACTTATCAATATCTTCTATCTGAATAATTGCAACTTTACAGGAGACAAAAAAACCATCTCATTTTTCCTTTAGCAATTGGAAGTATACCGTACCGTATTAGCGTTTTATGGGATAATAGTTTAATATCGTGTTAGGCGGTTTCGCCAGTTAACGCGAAATGGTATTTTACTTCGATTAGCATTCAAAACCAAAAATCGAAAAAAAAAACGTACCATCGTCGATACACAAACAGCCAGACTCGCAACAACTACCTGTAGGCCATACAAATACTTGATACGTACAGGAATCGAGCCCGCGACAACAGTAGTATTTACATTCAAACAATGCAACTAGGCCTAAGAAATATATTGAATCACCGTGGATAAGTCTAAAAAGGAATCACAATAATCTCTCAGAATCTCTCTGTCATCATCTCTGATCTTCTCCGGTGTGTGCCCACCAAATCTGCATATGCACACATGACTTCACAATTTTCATAGATAACAGGTGATCTGAAACAACAAGACATTGAGGTAACATTAGGTATGATAAGTTCTCAGAGCAAGCCAAAATGTTCACAAACAAAACCAACCAACAATGACGTCCGTGATAACTCAACGACGTCATTCTTTGTTGAGTTATGACACGATATTTATAACATTTTTGACTATAAATCAATAGTTATGAAGTTAAGAAAAGAAAATGCGAGAACATTTCCATGGTTGTTTTTTTCCCTGTTGCTAGGCAACCTGTAAGTTGTTTATGAAATACGCATCGGAGAATGCGTGTTGTAAATTAATTTATGTGGTTGGTACTTATGATTATTTTGCGCTATATTACAGGCCCAAGGTACTTCTTCCATAAGCGCATTAACTGTACTACCACGACTTAAGTCGTCAGCAGCGTCGACTACTTTTGCCTGCGACTACGCAAAATGTTGGCAAACAACAACAGTTTACATTACTTTGTGTTATGTTTTCTATAAATCACCATTCTTACCACAAAATATTTTAGATCCCCCCGGTTATTTTTTACCAAATAAACAGTAACTTTCACACAACAAACTTAGGACGATAGTCATATATTAATAAACTATTTGTACCTATACTCCTGGCTAAGCGAGTACTTACATATAATTATTTGAAGGATTCACTTCAGTATTAGATTATTTCTAATACATTTTTCACAAATAAATATTCTTGGCTATGAAATTCTCGGGTCCGCACAAAAACTCTCTGATCTGCAAAAAAAGAAAACACAATCGTCACTAATGTCAACTGATTTTCTCCAGGCATTGCTTTTGAATCGCATGCCAGTATTTATTGTTTTATTTGAGTATTTACAGCTATAAGAACTCTTTAGTTTACGTCACTTGTGAGCGGGCTTCTTGAACATTTCGATTCCGTTCCGATAAAAACTACTTTTTTTTTTATTTTTTGATAAATTAAGCTCAAACTAAACCCCAAAATAGGTGAAAAAGGGGTAATGAAAAGTATTTTTGGATTTTCAGCTTATGCTGATGAATTCGAAAATTGATACATCTAATATATAAAACTCTCTCTCTCTCGTGTCGCAATGTTACCAAACTCCTCCGAGACGACTGGACCTTTTTATATGAAATTTTGTGTGCATATCGGGTAAGACTGAGAATCGGCCACCATCTATTTTGCTTACCTCGAACTGATAAGGGTGGTCCACGCCAAACATTTTTTTTTTGCTTAATATGGCAAAACTACGTTTGCCGGGTCAGCTAGTATAAAAATAATAATGTGTTAATCCTCAAAATCTCAAATGTACCTATGCTGTACATATGAATACTATGTACCCAGAGTACTTGCCCTCGACAGAAAAATGGAAACGTACCTAAATATTTTTTTCAAAAATCAACCCTGTCATGGTAAAAAGACGTATGTATCACAAGCTGCGTCGCGACTTTTTCCATGTGAACATGAATGTAACAAAACTTGGGTTGAAATGTTTTGCGCGGAACCCAATTCTTTTTTCTAAAATAAAAGTAGCCTAAGTAACTTCTCAACACATCAAATATCAGCCAGCGAAAGTCCCGTCAAAATCAGTCCCGCCGTTTCAAAGATTACCAGATTACAAACAAACCGACAACTATTAGAAAATTGTTTCTTTTTTTATAATGCATGAAGTAAAAAGCTGTTTTGTTGACGTTACAAACACACAGTTAAATTTTATTTATTTGTATAGATGTATAAATGAATAATTTTCCAAAACATGCGAGTTGCAGTTTGAAGTGGAAAGTGCTCAATCAACGCGTACGAAATCGCGGGCGATGTGCTAGCGCCCAAATAAGCCACAACATTCAATTTGGTTAAGACCTCGAACTTGGACGCTTGTTATTGGCAAACAGTACCGCCTCATTAAACAATTTCATTATCATCTTATCGCATAATCACGCTATCATTAAATTTGACGTAATCTTAAGCATTTTAATTAAGGAACAGTGATTTGGTTACATTTTGTCGGTAACGTCTTGACGTACGAACCTGTACTGTTTCGCGAATACGAAATAAATCGGCCACGACGACTAGAAATAAAAAAAGGAATAATTTCCACGTATAATGTTCGTGACTACAAAATTCGGGAAGGTGAACACCGAACTGACGAAGAGGCTGTTCGAAGTTCGCGCAGCCACATTAATTCTGAAGAAACACTTCTCACAGAAAGATGTGAATGTGGATGAATTTTTCAAGTTCTACAGTGAGAACAGTTACCACGACGACAGATACAAGCCGCTGACGGAGCGTGATTATGACAGGTTCCTAAGTACGAGGGCATCGAGGAGGGAACCGGCGCTGACGAGACAAATCAGTGAGTTTAGTACTTAGAACATAAATAAACCTGAGTGAGTGCTTCGTCTAACAGCAGTTCCAAAACTCTATACAAGTAAATAAAATTAAAGTTTGTGTTAGTAATGTCAAAATAACAGCTTTTTACTGAATGCATAGTTTAAGTTTATGCGGTAGTAATACAAAAAAAAAACAATTTTTAAAAGTTTTTGACATGGCTGGACCGATCTTCACTGGCAGATAGCTGATGTGATAAGAAATAACTCAGGTTACTTTTATTTTAGAAAAAGAATTTGGGTAACGCTCCAAAAATCAAAATCCCATGTTTAGTAAAATTCCAAGAGATCAGTCGAGGGCACAGCTAGTCATCAATGAAGCCTCATGATAACATTAGTTTACTTATCTATGTACAAAAATAAAATGGCAATCACAATAAATTAAAGATTTTTTTTTAGCACTCCTAATCATGTTATCAGTTCCTTTTGTTCTTCCTGGGATCGATTCCCAGGTTCAGAAAAATGTTACCGGGTTTTTAATCTGTATTTGTGACCGGATGGTGGCAATAAGCTAGCACTCTATTACAATTTATTACACCCTATTATTTGGAACGAAACTTAACTAGCGAAATGTGGGTGGGAAATGTTACACTTAACCTAATCTTCAGGGAAATACAGACATGGTGTTATGTAAAGAAAAGCAATTAATTCTACAGGTGCAGACAATCTCAAACGGCGAAAATATAACATAGGTTTTGTTTTCTGCATTTTGCATTCTACATTGGAAGTTATATGTTTGAGCCGTTTGGGGTTGAAAACACTAGGATCATGGGGTCCGTGTGCCCATTTAGTTTTTCGAGAAATCGCGAAGCGTTTGGTCGACTCTTCACGTGACCAGGGGGCCTTTTTTTGGCCAAAGAAGACAGTGATGCGGAAAATTTTTATGATGCCCTGTGATTATTTATTAATTTTATTATTTAATGTATTGTTGTAGTCGTATCGTTGTTAAAGATATACAGATGAAGCCACACAATATAACACTCAAGAAGAGAAAAAACTTGAATCTCAATTACAACAAAACAGTATTATGTGCCTCACGGCTGCGCCAAATAAGCCCAGTTCAGTAACTAAGTAGTGCTGGTTTTCAACTGGGTGTTATGTTGACCTTTACCTACCACTAGCTATTGTTTATTTCGGGATTATCTACTTATATGAACTAGATATGATATTAGTCTAGAAGGCGGCGTGGAGGCCTAACATGCCGAGACCCCACTTGCATCATTTAACGCAGGCGGGATTCTGGGGTCGCGGGAGCTCTGAGTGGGGACTCTGTTTGCCCACCGAATGACCTCAGGGAAGACGATGGCATAGTGATCACGTGTCGCCGTGCACAACGAGGTTCAGGGGAGACCTCTTAACCGTCTCCTCAGGGATGTGCCCTAACAGGCTTTGCACAGAGGGAGTGTTAAGAGGTAACGGGGCCCCTTCCATGTGCTGATGGTGATCAGCGGGGTGGTTTTAGTGAGTTAAAAATCCCACACTCTCTGGTCTTTTCCCCAAAAGTCCAGGCGCCTTTTGAAGATTTCCCGCCGTTAACAAAAAAAAAAAGATATAATCGTTGTCTAACTTAAGGGAAAACTTTTGTAGTTTCTTATCCGGCTATTGATATACTGATTCAAAAACGATTGATCGATTTAAAAGACCGATCGTGATTTATCGATACAATACACACGAAATATTTACGCCTAGCTACTGCACGCGACTTCGTCCGCGTGAGAGTTGGCAAATAGCACTTTGCACCACTACTTCACCACGACATATGATTAAAATTTGGTGTATGCGTTTTTGTTTATTTGATACTTGCCGGGTTTTCATGATTTCAAGATGTACGCGAACGAACTTAAGTTCCTCCGTATTGATCTCGAACCTGTATGAATTTTGGAAAATCCTACAGTACATGTCTATCATTCAAACGGTACGACAGCGATATACAAATTTCAGTAAAATCTGTCCAAATTCCTGTGGGCCATAAGTATATATTTGTACCGCGCGGGAAACGGCGCAACAGTCGATCGCCCAGCCATTGCGCCAACCGTGTCGTATTGAATTCCATCGAATCGTTCATGATGATGATACAGGGTGGAAGGGAGATCAACGCACCAACTAATACCATGAGTTCAGAATATTAATTCTAGACCCTCAAGCGTTGAAACGTTTCGTCGTATTTTTCTGATGTATCTTTCAACTGTAAAATTTTTGCCATAACACATATCCTATGTCACTCACCGATAATGTAGGTTTCTATCAGTGACAGAATTTAACTAATCGAACGAGTAGGTACTTAAAGAGATTGCCTTTTACAAACATAATTATGATCAAACAATTTTATGTACGTGCACACATAAACTCACGACTTTTTTTCCGAGGGGGTAAGCAAAATCTACCTACTAACAAAAAGAGTATTCGGTAATAATGTTTAGTCTTTATCATGAGTTCGTGACTGTGTATGCACGTGTATGTTTCCTTATTTGTGTACTTTCATTTTATTAAACCTTCTGCACGTTTAGCTACAGTTATTTACCTACAAAATACAATTTCGTCAACACAGATAGCGAGAATATACGTCAGCGGTGTGTAGATATCATGTGGTAACGCCATTTACACGCCCAGCCGCTATAATAACTGTAATTAGTCATTAAAAAAAAAAAAAGTATAATCTCATTATTTTCCTTGAGAAAAGTCTGTATGGCGGGTATCAAAAGGTTTTTGTCGGCACCAGCATACATGCAAATACCTACTAAAGAAGACTTACTATTTTGATGCCGTTAGAATATTACGTCTGAAGTACAGACGCCAGCACATCAAGCTACCCCAAACTGTTAGATTTTCCCAATTGAACATGAACCATATTCTATTGTGATAAAGTTGAAAACCTGTCAAAGTAATTTCACACATTAGGGTAGCTTGATGTGCTGGCCTCTGTACTTTAATATTAACTAATATTATAACGAAGTTTCGCAAACAAAAACGGACATTCCGTCCTCGCCGCCGAGGCCCGTCGCGACGACCCCGTCAATGCCCCCCTCCCGACCCTTTGCTAGAGCCAGCCCGCGAAGCTGAGCCGATTAATGTTTAAAATGTCCCTAAATAATGGAACAATCAGATCCAGCCTGTCCCTTGCTGTCCTCTTCAGCGACGTCCTAAGCCGAGGTTCGTACCCCGCAGGGGGTGCCCTTAGCGATAGTCGCTTAGCTTATAAGTTTTTATGCCTGGCTGGAGGCCTTAATTTTAATTAAGCCCCCCACAGGAAAGTTCGGTTGAGCAGTAAATATCCCTAAAGGATAAACTGCGAGATGCCCATTCCATAAAAAAAAAAAAAAATATAACGAAGTCATATTGTGTTTCTTTTGTTCATGTTTGTAGTTCTAGTTTATTGTAAAATTTAGACGATAATATCGAATAAGACAATACACACGAAAAATACGTTTATTCATGGCCAACGATGCGAATGCTGTACGCTATTACGCGTCGCATACAGGTAGATGATATTGCATAACGTGTTGGATATTTTCTTCTATATGCTGTACTTAATGTATCTTATTAAATACTACATAGGTACTTGAATGTTATCTACTTGACGATATGGTATAAACACTTTTTACAAAATTTCGACCGACTTAAACAAGCACTAAAAGGAGAACAGCTTTGATTTCGGAGTTCGGTGGTAAAAATGAATTTAACATAACAACCAAAGCTTCAGCAGACTTCCGAAATTTAAGTAGTTTTACGCCTTTTTTTAGGTCGGTTCTTTTTGGAACGAAGTTCCTTATCGCGCGTTGCGAAAGGGGGCGAGACGGACAAAATTAAGACAAAAAGTTGTAACGACACTTTTGCTATAGTTGGAAGCCGTGCGGCGTGCGCGTTTTTGTCTGTCTGTATGTCTGTCAGTCTCTCTCTCTCTCATAAAAAGCAAGCCAGATATTTTCGTTTCGTCTTTCTATTTCGTATTGAACAGTGTAGTGTCGCGACGATTATTTTAGTTGAGTGTATACAGGCTTTTTTACATAATAAATAATACAAAAATATAAAAAAAGGAACTTAGTTTCATCCGGGTGTCCCTTGACACTTCTCAGGTTTTTTTTTAAGTATTTATTTCTCGCTTTTCAGTGTGTCTGTTGATATTAAACATGAATATGAGTTTTAATAGCCTCGTAAGATTGTATAGTGTGCAATAAAGAGTTTGTATTCTAATATCACTTTATATAAAATTCAGTAGGTGAAAAATCAATCATCCTCTATTATCACACTTAGTGGTGGATCTTTTCAAATTTAACCGTGCAGGCTTTGAAGTATACCGTATCCAATAAATTGAGAACCTACTACTTTCTTTTCGTAGGTTAAAAATGGTGGGTGATTCAAAGTGCTAAATCACCCCAATCCATGCAGAGAAAGTCGCGGGCAGAAGTTAATGCAACATAATTACTGTCTGGAACAACAACGTTCGTATAAACAGTTAATTGATTTCGTATTTAAATCAACAACCGTGAAAATGGTCACTTACCTCCAGAACGCTGACATTCTTGGTTCATTGTTAAAATAAAGTGATTGTATTCTGTGACTATTCAATACTGAATTCTTTACTATTTACATAAGTCTCTGACATGAATTAATTGATTTGTGCAAAATTATTTACAATTTTAAATGTTTATTGATATAAGTACTAACGAATCGAAATGACATCATTTAAATAAAATATGATACAATTAATTTGGAATTCCCTGTTCTAAAGATAATGGAAAATATCAATTAGTCCACTGCGGAATCAAAGTTAAACCTTGCTTAAAGATAACAGCGTTCAGAAGATAAACAAAAATATGTAGTTTCCTATTTCCTACACATATTTTCAATGCCACGCGCATTTTCCTTTTTGTTTGTTTGTTGTATAAAATGTGCGACACTGCGCGTTTTTTATCGCAGAATTATGATCTTTAATTGTTATCTTAGAAGTTATGCAATCCGATTATTACGTACAAGTTCAGCAGCCTAGTGTATTATCACGCCCGTGATACTTACTATTCAACTTGATTATTTCCTGATAACTTATAAATATCGTATGGAAAACGATACTTTCTATCTAAATATTATATCTATATATAGAATAAAATAATTATAATAATCAAATAATAATAATGCTGGACAATCCACGCAGCACCATCTAGCCCCGAGCTAAGCAGAGCTTGTGTTATGGGTACTAGATGACTGATTTACTTAATAGAATACATTAATAATAATTATCAAAAGAAAGTTTAGTATGACTGAAAAGAGTTGAAATGGCTTTAGCGATTTAGATGAGCTTAACACCTTCTTATCATAAAAATCTATAAAAACAACTAAAAAAAGGGTCTTATGTAATTTTAAAATGGTAGCGTTTTTAATAAATGCATACGAAAGCATAAGGACCTTGTGGCTAAATAAGAACCGCCGCACGGTTTGATCGAAGGTTAAGTTAAGCTTGCCTAGGTCAATCTGTGGATGGGTGACCGTTCGTTACATATCGAGACTCCTACGTGCCTCGGAAAGCAAGTAAAGCCGTTGGTCCCTATCATTCGTAGATCTTTGACAGTCGTTGAGAGTTGTCAGAAGTCTGACAACCAGTCTTACCAAGGGGTTTCGGGTTGCAGAATAACGTTGTGCAGGCAGAGGCAGTGAGATAGGTAGTGGCTCCATGTAAATTATGCTGGTATTCAGCTGCATCCGGTTAGACTGCAGCATACGAAAGCTAAGCACGGTAGCTTTACCAAAAAAACAATGTTTGTGACTTTTGTCGATTTGTAATAGTTCATATTTTAAGGAGTAGCTTATGATACTTTTATTTGAGTAAAAGAATTAGGGTACCGCACAAAAAAAATATGACCCATGAAACTAAACAAAATCCGATTCAAATCGAGAAGTACCCGTTCAATATACGGAAAAATCATCAGGCCAGGTCGCCGGATCCTCCCGTATTAATGGTGGTACAACTTGTTAACCGCTTCAAAAAACAGAAGAGGTTCTCAATTCCATAGTATAAAGAGAGGAAGTAGGTTATCTCCGGCCCAATCCGCGATATAATTGCCTACTGTCTTACGGTTGTCACTTTTAGCTAAATTTTAATTCAGTACCTATAAATTGGCGAAGGTCGGGAAGTTTTTACTTTTATTGTCTGGGTACAGGGTTTGTCAGGCCTCACTAATGAATTGCTGATAGTACTATTGTACTGTCACAAATTCATTAGTTTAAAACCCGGCTCTTGCCAAAGATAACACATCTCTTATTAGTCAATAAAGTTCAACAATGGTTTTCCTATCAAATATAGAAATGTATTCAAGATACAGAGCAGCATTATTTATAATAAAAAAAGATAAAATAAATTGAGCGGCGTAAAATAAGCCGTGACGCGCGAAACTCGTGCAGTGTTAGCCCTGATTGGCACAACTCGAAATGAGTCGAGATTTTGTTAAGTGTGCGTGCGGCGACGCATAGATACTATGGCGCACACATACAAGCCGCGCGCGGTGCGTTTGTATGAAGATAACTTACTTCCCGCTCTTTAAACTATGTCAATTCTGTACGTATACTGTACGTTTTTTATGTTTGTAACGCGATTAGTCCGAAAATTATAAATTGATTTTGACGATTCTTTTTCGGTTTGATAGGGTATACTCTCAAGGTAATTCCATCATTACCAGGTAAGGATCCTGTAGAAATCAAGGGAAGTCTTGAAATATTCGAGGCATCATTTGCTGAAGTGGTACTGTACTGATGATGAAGACCACTTATTATTGAGTAGTTCCGATTCCATCTACAGGAACTAATCAATAATAAATAATTTACGGGTCGCAAAAAACAATTTTTTGACGACACGGTTGGCGCAGTGGTTGAGCCATCGGCTGCTGCGCCGCGTGTTGTGGGTTCGATCCCCGCACGGAACAAATATTTGTATGACCTACAGGTAGTTGTTCCGGGTCTGGCTGATTGTGTATGTGAGTTTAAATGTTTGTAAACGCACCCACGATACAGGAGAAATTCCTAGTGTGGGGCAACGTTTTTTTTTTTAAAGTAAGAAAATAAAAAGAAATTCGATTTCTATTATATGGTTGCTAAGGAATTTATGCTCGTCACTATGCATATGGTGAAGTGGAGCTGATGGTGAAGTATCAAGACAAGTCCTCAACAATTGTCGTCCATAAATCGGGAAAAGCAATACTTTGTAAAAGGTTATGAGCAGTTGACATTAGGCTATTATATCGATACTCAATATTATAAAGAGAAAAGTTTTATGTTTGTTACGAATAAACTCAAAAACAAAAGGTCCGATTTCAATAATATTTCACTATAAGAATGCTACATTATCCCTGAGTAACATAGACTATTTATTGCAACGAAGTTCCTTATCACGCGTTGCGAAAGGGGGCTAGATGGAAAAAATTAAGACGAAAAGTTGTATCGACACTTTTTGCTATAAGTTGCGTAAAGTTGTAAGCCGTGCGGCGTGCGCGTGTTTTTCTGTCTGTCTCTCTTTCTCTCTCTCATAGAAAGCAAGCCAGTTATTTTCGTTTCATCTTTCTATTTCGCGTTGAACAGTGTGGTGTCGAGACGATATTATTTTTGTTGAGTGTATAAAGGTTTTTCGTACATAATAAATAATAAAAAATATAACAAAAGGAACTTCGTTCCATCCGGGTGTCCCTTGACGCCTCTCAAGTTTTTTTATTATTATATTTTATTTACAAGACTACGCCTTAAAGGGGATGGAGGGTTGTTAATGTTCGAAGAGAAAAGTATGATATCCACGAGGACGAAGACGCGGGCAAAGTGCTAGTCTTACGATAAATTACAACCCGACACACTAAAAAGCGAGAAATAAAATATTAAAAAAAAATTAAACACTAAAAGGTAGCAAATAATTGGCATAAAATGAATCAAACGAAACAAAAAAGTCACCGACTTTTAGTGTTCTCCTAAGAGTAAATTAAATTAGTTTACGATTTATTAGCGATACATTATTGTTTGTGAAACTCCTTGTTAAAGAGACGACTACATTAAGCGAAGTAAGAATTAATACTGAGGACATATTGTCGCGAATAAAAAAAAAAACTCAATCCGTGTTTGTCGCTGTGACAAGAAGCAAGGACACACGCTTTCTGACAAGTTTACAGAGTCTGTTTTGTTTTCATTTGGCTAATATAATCATGACTTATGATGGATGAGTAGGTGCGTCTGCACTGGTAGCCTAAGCAAACAAATCGGAGAGCAAAGATGATATATGACATCAATCTTGCGCTGATAAACTTATGAAGGAAATTGATGAAAACTCTGCAAATGTTTCTTTTCGGAAGCAGAAAGTTTATCTATTGTAAGAGCTATTTTTACGTAAGTGATATAACAACAGAAAACCTCTATTTCTTTGACGGACATTGTACCCTTAAAATTAATTGTGTACTTAGTCCGTTGTCCGATGATATGGCCAATCCATTTCATCAGCAAAAACACTAGGAAGTGGTGAGGAATTATAAAAGTAAATTTGCTATTTTTGTGACAAGTTTACAAAAGACAGTCCCCCAAAACGGGCGTTTTGGGGGACTGTCTTTTGTAAACGTTTTGACGTTCAAAAAGTGCTGATTTTCAGCCTAATTTTAATAAATGAATTTTGATTTTGATCATATTTTATTTCTAGAATATACATGGCACAGTAACGTACGTATGTCCTATTTGGTTACCTTGCACAAAAATAGCAAATTTACTTTTATAATTCCTCCAAAATATGCTCCAATATACATTTTTGTTTTACTGCAATAACGATTAGAATAAGATTCTCTGACTTTCGCTTACGCTTTGTGATTCGCTTAACTACTGTCAGGCAGTTTGTCTATGGATAGTTCTGGGGCTATGTGCTGAAAATATTAAATGCATTTTGATCGTTGCGAAAAAGGGATGATAGCTCCCTCGAACGACGGCATTGGTACTTTATAATACGACCACAGTCTAACTAAACCAAAGTAGTAACGGAAGATTAAATGAGACTCTCACTTGTGCTTACGTAAACGTATAACTTTATAAGTCTCGATCACTGGAATCTTAATCCAAACTACCTACTGCCAAACTTTGACATAAACCACCGATGGCACACGGCAGCTATTATGTATAAAAATGTATATTACATCCGGGGATGTATAGCTATAATTTATCTTAAAGTACACATACACACACATACATTATTCATGTCGTGTTTGGTCTCCTGATGATTTCTATGGAAAGATGTTATGAGATGTATATAATTCATCTTTACATTATAGCTGCCGTGTACATTTTCCTGTGTCGTGTATGTGCATTTTCCTTTTCCCCATGGGAAAAAGGCATTACTTTATTTATGTATATTCCTTTCAGCATCTCTTGCCTACAAGGTGGGCAAGGAGATGATATCTCTGGCGGAAGGCATGCCCAACGAGCAGGTGTTCCCCTTCACCCGCCTGGCAATGGACACGAGGTACTCCAGCCTCGTGCTGGAGGGAAAGGACCTCGCGGCCGCTCTACAGTACGTGCCATCACAAGGGTCAGTACTAACCCATTATGCTATCTTCATCATTCTTCTTTTATCCTAATCTCATATGAAATACGGGTGATATGCTGACCAACTATGTGGGGGTTTTCAATGACAGCATTGTCATCATCTGCCTAGCCTACTGAATAAATGAATTCCAAAAAACGATTCCTGCAAATCTAAAAACAAGTGCAAGTCATTTCAATGCATTGAAAAATAGTTATTTAAACAACATCATCATCATCATCATTTCAGCCGAAAGACGTCCACTGCTGGACAAAGGCCTCCCCCAAGGATTTCCACAATGACCAGTCCTGCGCTTTCCGCATCCATACAACATACGAAATAAAAATGGTTTTTCGTGATACCCTTATAATTTGTCGGCCTACCGACATGGCTAGTGCAGTGGACTGTGTACTGTACGATTACCGACTACGCCGCGTGTCTTAGTTTTGATGCTGACCGGAATTAACAAATGACTCGAAAAAACGACGATCGCATGGCATCGTTCATTCGTTGGTACAATGTAGTTGGTTGTTTTGGGGTTTTGGAGATAATGTTTATTTTTTTATTTAATTAAACGTTTCCCCCCTCTGGATGTGTGGGAAGAGAACCCACAACACGCAGCGCGACAGTTAATCGCTCAGCCACTGTGCTGTCAAAATTACATGTTCGTTTTCAACATGTAGGTACTTAGGTATGTACGATAAATGATAATGATAAAATGTGGGTTTCAATTTGTTAGTTGGATAAAAACAACACATAAAATATGCACGACAATATTACATTTTTGTCACATCAATTTAAACTTGATGAGGTCGATGATTCCAACAACTGCGAAGAGCACGGTAACAACCTCAGAGAGCCACTTTTAAAGTTCATACAACTACACTGTAATGATAAAATGTGCGAGGAGATCGTGGCTAAATAAAAACAGCCGCACGGGTTAATCGAAGGTTAAGCTACGCTTGCCGAGGTCAGTATGTGGATGGGTAACCGTTCGTAACATATCGAGACTCCTCCGTGCCTCGGAAAGCACGTTAAGCCGCTGTTCCCGGCTGTCATTTGTAGATCTTTGACAGTCGTTACGGGTAGTCAGAAGCCCGAAAGTCTGACAACCAGTCTTACCAAGGTGTATCGTGTTGCCCAGTATCTGGGTTGTGGAGGTTAAATAGGCATTCGCTCCATGTAAAATACTGGTATTCAGCTGCATCTGGTTAGACTGGAAGCCGACCCCAACTTAGTTGGGAAAAGGCTAGGCAGATGATGACAACTACATTGTAATGGTCGGATCATATGAAATCATGTAGATTAATGTATGTGGTTATCTCAAGAGACCGAAAAGAAGAATCTGTGTAGATTTAAGTGGGCAAGTCCACACAGTGCACGCATCTGTCAGGTATCGTGTAGCTCCAGTAAGAACTTAAGGAGCTCACTGAACCGAAGCACTAAAAGTGTTTAAACTTTTTGACCGCCAGAGTTACGCATGCGCGTGCCCTCCAAGCCTTTTTAATAAAAACGTTTAATTTTTTCTTTGTCCTTATGAATTTATAAATAACCAATGTGTATTTTAATTTGTTTCATGCAATTAAATACGCACAGTAGGTTTAAATTGTAAGATATATACATAAAAACACACAGAAGTAACTATTTAATAGTTTATTTCGTGTTATAGCACTTAATGCACCGCATTTTTACACGCTTTATATTAGCTTCACTTGTATGTATGTTTGTAACCGACTCCTTTGGACGCTATTTTGACCCACTATAAACGGTCAGATTTCATTCAAATTTTGCACACCTGTCAAAGAACGATGACAATGAATAATTAGAAAAAAATATAGTTTAAAAAACTAAAAAACACGCTTTTATAAAAAATCAACTAAAACATGAAAAATAAATTACAGTTTAAAAAAACACGCTTTTATAGAAAATCCAACTAAAAAATAGAAAATGTAATTTAATAAATTTGGATTAATAAAAGTGTAAATTAGAAAAAAATATATATTAATTGAAAAAAGCGTGGGGTGCATAGTGTTAATATTGAAGAATACACGCCGATACACGAAGCCCACTGTGAATGACAGTAACCATGGAAAAATAGAAAATGTTTATAACTATTGACACTATGCACCCCACGCTTTTTTCCATTAATTTACATTTTTTTCTAATTTACACTTTCCTTAATCCAAATTTATTAAATTTTATTTTCTATTTTTTAGTTGGATTTTCTATAAAAGCGTGTTTTTTTTAACTGTAATTTAAGGTATAAGTGACGTTGGCGTACAGGGCACTCGCTTACGTACTCGCGTGCGTTCGCTTGTCATGTAAATATATGTGACGATGGCGGTCAAAAGGTAAAAACTAAAAACTTGGTAACAGAAACAGCCAATAACTATGTAAATGTATTTTTCAGCCTCCCAGCCTTAATATCAGAGCTGCGCGCGTTCCAGTCGCAAACGCACCGGCCGCCGGAGCTGCCACGCGATATACTCGTCACCAACGGAGGCCAACACGGCATCTACCAGTGCGTGGAGCTGCTGGTGGAGCCGGGCGACCCCATCATCACCAGCCAGTTTGCCTACACAGGCATACATAGCACTGTGAGGCCTATTACGGGATTCTTATCTACAGTTCAAGTCGTTGTAACCTATGTTGTAAATTTAAGTAGTACGATTACTCCCCGTTTTCACTAATACTAGATGACACCTAAAAGACATGTTAATTCATGATGGCCCAGTGGTTTAGGCCTCGCCTCTTGTGCACGAGGTTGTGGGTTCAAACCTGGGCAAGTACCAATGTGAGTTTTTCAATTCATGTCATGTCAGTCAGTCAGTCGATGTCGATGTCGGTGAAGGAAAACATCGTGAGGAAACCTGGACTTATATTTACACATACAGACATATCATTAATATAAGTCTGAAACCGCCAACCCGTCTTGAGCCAGCGTGGTGATTAATGCTCGCGCCTTCTCTGTATGAGAAGAGGCCTTTGCCCTGCAGTGGGACAGTAATAGGCTGGTGGTACTACTACTAATACTACCTAAAAGACTGCCTAAATAAAAGAAGCGCACTGTTGGATTTGTTGGGTTTTCAACGATCTGCTCGCATTTATTCATCATCGAAATCCAACAATCGAATAATTAGCAGTTAATTAAAAAAAAAAAAAAACTATTGTTCGTGTAAAAGGGCCTAAGACCTTAAGCACAGCCTGATAAACCAAGTTCACATTTCTTTTCTTGTACTTAAAAGGAGTTCCCTATGTAAGATTTACTGTAAAGTTGTTCGAGTTTCTGCAATGAACCATTTTTTTCAGCTCAAACCCTACCAGCCAGAAATCATAGGCATTCCAGAGGACGAAGATGGCATGTTACCAGAAACTTTGGACGCAGTTCTTGGTGAGCGGCTGCGGCGAGGTCAGAAAATGCCTAAGATGATGTACATTATACCGACGGGCAGCAATCCCACTGGCACAGTTCTGCCCGAAGATAGACGGAGACAAATCTACGAACTGGCCTGCAGATACGACTTTCTGATCGTAGAAGACGATCCTTATATGTTCTTGAATTATACAGACGTGAGTATATCAAAGTTTTCTTGACATTCCGTTTTGGAAAATGGCACAGGCATGATAACGGCAGTGATCTTAAAAGTACTGCGGTCAATACCATAGAGTTTATATCCATTTGGCATTGTATCTTTCGGCAAGCGTTTTGTTAGATTCGCTGACCACAGAAAGTAAACAATATTTTTCTTATTCTTGTAAGGGTTCCATAGTTACTTAGGAAACTTTTGGTATTGTCGATAATATTTTGACGATGTATTCTATGTTCCGCTTACAATGTTGGTGTAAAACTACAAAAGAAAAATATAAGGCGGTCTTCTCCTGACTGAACTTGAAAGAAAAGCAGTATGGGATCTCATAATGCAACAGATCACGATGTTTCTAAGCGGCTTTATTAAGTAAATAGTTAGTGAGATTATATGCTCTTTTTTTAAGTTACAACTGCAGAATCCTTCACTGTGCGTGACCAAACACGCACTGGGGTTTTATCAATATGTATTACTTCAACTGTTAAAGTAATACGTATTGATTAAAACCCAGTATGGTAAACTTTAACATTAACGTAACGTTATTTCGTATTACATCACATACCTTCTAACCAAAAGCTCTTTATGTTTGTGCAGCGCCACATTCCGTCGTTCCTGTCTCTGGACACGTGCGGGAGGGTGCTGCGGCTCGACTCCGTGTCCAAAGTGGTGAGCGCGGGGCTGCGCGGCGCCTGGGTGACGGCGCCCAAACCACTGCTGGAGAGACTGGAGCTTCACACACAAGCGGAGTTGTTGCATTCCTGTACTCTAGCACAGGTCAGGGGAAGGGAAAATCCAAGCTTGTTCATACACGGCACTCCGTAGTATTTTCACAATCATTGCAAACTGTTTCAACTGCATATTGGAACGAAGTTCCTTATCGCGCGTCGCGAAAGAGAGCTAGACGGAAAAAAATAAGGCAAAATATTATATGCTATAGTTGTAAGCCGTGCGGCGGGCGTGCGCGTGTTTGTCTGTCCGTCTGTCTGTCTCTCTCTCTCTCTCTTTCTCTCATAGAAAGCAAGCCAGTTATTTTCGTTTTGTCTTTCTATTTCGCATTGAACAGTGTGGTGTCGCGACGATTATTTTTGTTGAGTGTGTACAGGTTTTTTGTACATAGTAAATAATAAAAAAATATTAACAAAAGGAACTTCGTC
The DNA here is from genome assembly GCA_905147745.2 of Phlogophora meticulosa. NCBI lineage: Eukaryota > Metazoa > Arthropoda > Insecta > Lepidoptera > Noctuidae > Phlogophora > Phlogophora meticulosa. The sequence continues at coordinate 3,177,631 of LR990540.1, forward strand.
CCATCCGGGTGTCCCTTGACACCTCTAAGTTTTATCTATTACGTGCTCCACCGCGATTAGCAGTTACTAGGTCGGTACTGGTACCTATTCGCTACCTTAAGACCGGCCCTCTGGCAGCAGGGCACGTTAAGAGATTTTTGTAATACAGATAATTTCGAATATTATTTAACACGGTTAACGTTCACATTTCATTAATACGCCAGCTTTGAGATCCTTCGGCAGGTTCTGGCATGCCGTGGCATACGGGAAATGTGAACGCTAAGCATCATAAAATAAGATCTCAAATTCCGGTTACAGAATATTTGTTATTTTTGTAGGTATGCAAGGGATAAAAAGTAATTCCAAATCGTACGGAACCTCTTTCAGGCGATCCTCCTCCAACTGATCCAGTGCCGCAAGTCGCTCGCCTCCCACCTCACAGGCGCGCGAGACTTCTACCAGCACCGCCGCGACGCACTGCACACGGCTCTCAAGCCTGTAGAACATCTCGCACATTTCTGTGTGCCCCACGCCGGCCTGTTCTTTTGGCTGCGAATCAACGGCGTCGATGACGTGCACAACATGGTAAGATTGAGAAAATACTTGATCAAGTTACATTCTTATTCAACCAACATTCGACCCGGACGTAGCGAAATCGGCCCTGCCTCATACAGAAGGAAACTTCAAGTACCTACAATTTTTTATAACTTAAATATCATCCAAGCAGGCGAGTAGTACCACTATATATTACAATATTTCACAGAAAATAAATTATTATATTATGTACCTATTTAGGTTTATTTACCATTTCTACGATTGATAATTTTGGACCTAGATAGGAGGACCTATCTAGGTCCAAAATTATAAGTCGCTTCATTAGACAATTACCGGCACGGATCTTGAGCGCCGACCTTGGTTGCGCAGTAGTCGACTTTTTTTTAAAACTTTGTCTAACGCTACGAATTTCTCCTGTATCTTAGGTGCGTTTACAAACTTTTAAAGTGACATATAACAGTCAGACCCGGAACAACTACCTGTAGGCCATACAAATATTTGTTCCGTGCGGGAATTGAACCCACACGTCGCGATCGCTCAGTCACTGCGCCAACCGTGCCGTCGACCTTATCCAACAGAAACGCTATACTCCGCCGAAAAATTATTTTATGGATCGCAAAATTATTAATCTATACATATAAATAAAATTGGAGTGTCTGTCTGTAATATTGAAATAACCGTTTTTTCTTACTTGCATATGAATATATATACGGTACATACACCAAAATAACATTTTTTAAAATTTTTGTCTGTCTGTCTGTCTGTCTGTCTGTTTGTAATCGCTAATCTCTGAAATGGCTTGACCGATTTTGACGGGACTTTTATTGGCAGGTAGCTGATGTAATAAGGAGTAACATAGGCTACTTTTATTTTACAAAAATTCATTTATTTAAAAAAAAAAATGCGCGCGAACGAAGTCGCGGGCACAGCTAGTCTATACATATAAATAAAATTGGAGTGTCTGTCTGTAATATTGAAATAACCGTTTTTTCTTACTTGCATATGAATATATATACGGTACATACACCAAAATAACATTTTTTAAAATTTTTGTCTGTCTGTCTGTCTGTCTGTCTGTTTGTAATCGCTAATCTCTGAAATGGCTTGACCGATTTTGACGGGACTTTTATTGGCAGGTAGCTGATGTAATAAGGAGTAACATAGGCTACTTTTATTTTACAAAAATTCATTTATTTAAAAAAAAAAATGCGCGCGAACGAAGTCGCGGGCACAGCTAGTTAAAAATAAAATTTAAAAACAGATTTTGCTTTAAACTCGTAATATTTTTATGAAACAAAATGAAAACTTTTCAACAAAGCGAAGAATGTGTGAGTCACAGTCCATAGGGTCTACAGCATTCTCACATTCACAAAATAGAAAAGGTGTTAATAGAAGATTGAATTAATTTGTTTTATTAATTCAATCTTCTATTAACACCTTTTCTTTTTTGCGAATGTGAGCATGCTTTTTTAACAAAACATTTGTATTAATTGTTATATTGTTATTCCACTGTAACAAGTCTAAATGGATATCATAATTTCAACAAATTTTGTTTTTAATTTGTTTAGGGTATAAACTTTTTTTTTTTTAGTTAAGTTAAAAGTTGTATATGATAGAATGTAGTAGAAAGTGGTGGGACACCTTGGTTGGCTTCCTTGTGAATTGGCAAGAAAAGCAAACTATTGAGAGAAGTGAAAGTAATGGGGATAGGCCTTTGCAAAGGAGTGGGGCAACACGGGCTAGCTAAAAAGCTGATATTGAATTTTGTAAGGAGGTTATCATACAAGCCTGGAGGCAATGCACTTGTGCCCCGCGTCTATCTCTACCTATTCATTTAATGCTTTCGCTGCCCAGTTCAAAAATACGAATTAACTTGTATGTCATAATGTTTGGCAAATTACATAATGCATAGGTACATGGTAGGGGGTGATGGGCATGTTCACATCACATCTATAGCTTTCTACATGTATGAATCAGGAAGCGAGTTCTGGGTACATGAACAAACTCTTTTTCCTTTGGCACTAAAAGTGGTAAATTAGGGCATCATCACATTTAAAAGTTAACTTGTTTATTTTAGACAGAAGACATGTGTTATATGTTATGTTATATTTTCAGTCTCATAAAGCACAGAGCAGAGAGCATGTATAAGATAGTTCCAGCATTAGCTAATGTCTTTACCTATTTAGTTCCTTCATATTTCACATAATCTGCATACTCTTGGCCCAGGTGTTGTAAAACATTAGTCTTCTCTTCCGGTGATTCCAAATGTTCCTGGAATTTGAACAATTTGGGTCTGAGAAGCAAGATTATAGGAATGATTTCATCTGGAATATTTTAAGTACCTACTTTAAAGGTGCTCCCTCACCGGAAGCATTCGCCTGTAATGTATGCAATTCATATTTTATTTTGAGCATTACATTACAGCTTCCCTGACTAACGAGCATTCGCTTGTAATGTTACGATTCAAGTTCGGCTCTGCATTTACCTGTAGTTCAATTTAAGTAGTAGATGTTACAGGTTTAATAAGAATGTTACAGATTGTACCATTACAGGTTGCGCACTGTAATGCTCGGTTTTCTTCACTCACTGATGTAAAGCTCGACTCTGTAACGTTACATTACAGGCGAATGCTCCCAGTGAGGGAGCACCTTAAGGTTTTCCAAGAGCATTTTAATTGCATTACATCTACCTTATGTCGTAACTTTTAATGTGCATGTCATGTGTCCCGTACATACTGATGTTTAGGGTTCCCATCCCCCTTGATCTCATATTATATTTTAATAGTGTTAAAACTTATTAAGAATTGAACCCTATTTACAGGGAAATTACATAAAAAATTTAGGAAGAAAAAGCATTTATTAGCATATGAACAGCACATTAAAAATAATAGATAAGAAAGCAAACTATGCAAAACCAAAAATTTTTTTATAGTACCTACCTACTACAACAGGAGCTAAAGAAAAGTGTCTATTTATCACGTTAAACGCCAAAAGATGCACAAACACTACGTTTTCTGGCCATGAAGGTGTTAAAAACATAAATTATTATGCTTTCTAATCGTAGTTTGAAGCGTTCCTAGATTTCATTACACTTTAAATGTAATTAGTTTACTTTCTACCGCTATCCGAGGTGGGTATCGCTGTCGGAACTGAAGTAGTTTCGCCGTCGGTCATTGTGGCGTTCGCTTCGTCGTTGGCATCATCAATACTCCGTCAACATACAGTTTTTGCACTACCTATTATTATTTAATCCAAACGAAACTATTCTATTTCTGCCGCCAACCGACAAACGAAGTGTCAATGTCAATTGTCAAAAATTCAGCTGTCAAATCATAGTTGCCATAACAGAGAGATATAGAAAACGTTTACTTTCAACTAGCGATCCCCCCTACTTATAATGGGTGCAATTTACTAATACAGTAAATTGCACCCGTTATAAGTAGGGCTTTATTATTCCGAATTTTCGAGTCAGTTTCTGAATTGCACTAGAAAGGTGTTATCATTTTGGTACGGAACTACAAACATAGAGTCATGGGAACGGACCAACAGGAAGTGAAAACTTATAATTACTTACTTATTATTTCAGCATATACTTATCATTATTGTGTTTGTTTTGTTTTGTTTTCGTCACATTAGCAAGTCCATAATACGAACCTAAGGCCACAGTGGTGATCCGAAGGGGTTCGCAGGGGTCATGACTTCCCCAAAATCATATACCTACGTCAGATAGATCAACCATAAAAAATAGACAATTTACGATTTTTTAAATATTTTTTTTACATCAAACAATGAAATCAAAAATATACCATATAATCAAATTCATGTTTAATGCCTATAGTCGTATAAACGTTAATCTTATTTTTTAAACAGCTGTTATGAGGACAATACAAACATACAATTTAATATTATTTATTTGTATAAATATGTATAGACTAATCTTCGAAAATAGGCAGTTTTCCGTATGTAAAACTATAGGCATAGTGCTTAACGGAGTAGGTTCCTGCGCAAGGGGTATGTTTTTTTAATTGTAAAATTTCAGAAAACTGAGCCTCTATTTTAACTTCGCGCGTTTGATAAATGTGAATTTTTATCGAGGGTAACACCGCGGGGAGTAGCTAGTTGTAAAAAAATAATGTGTTTTGTTATTTATAGGTATTCCAGACAGCATTTCAACGTGGCCTTATGTTAGTACCCGGACAAGCATTTCTATACGATACCAGCGCCCCCTGTCCCTATTTAAGGCTAACGTTCAGCAAGATTCGTCTCGAAGATATGGATGTCGCGGTACAAACTCTAGCGGAAATAATCCGCGACGAGCAACAACAAACGTTGCAGAAACCAAAAAGACTCGCTACTGAAGGATAGATGGCGCTGTTTGAAGTTTTATTAAGCCATATTTTTTGTGAGAACTGCTAAGCAACATTTTTATAAACTAGTTTAAGAGTAAATATATGAAATTGATGTACAATTTTTATCTTATAATCTGAGATATGTTGTACTTAATAATTACTTTTAAAATATATGCTTTAATAATTTTTGTTTGTTGCTGAAATTTTAGCTATTGGACGCTAGATGTCGTGCCTTAGAGTCTCTTTTATAACATGTTGGCGTATTTTTTAATTTATGTAGGTGTTTCTAGGTCATAAGTTATTTTTATATTAGCTATCATCGGCCTGGGCGTTTTCTTTAATGTATATAAAACTGGATTGTAGTATTGTAGACTAGTGACGCGCCAAATCTAAGTGGAATACCTATAAATGTATGATAAACATATTCAAGCCCTCTGGAATAAATACTATCTATGAATAGACGATCCATTATCGAGTCTAGAAGGTCAAAGAAGAGTCAAAGCGTTAACACAGACTGACACGAATGTTATGAACGACATGGTTTTTACAACAGCTAAAACATCGAGAGTTCACTATCATATTTTTCAGTTTTACCTTATTCGATTAATAGGTACACAAGTACACCAAACCCTTCCGAATTAAATTCTCTAAATGATGGTTAAACCGTATTAAAATTCGTTGCGTACTTTACCATAACACACAGATAGACACAAAAGCGACACTATTTTATAAAAACTACAGATTTACACTTATCTATGGATTTTGTATTAATGATGTACCTAGTATAATAATATATTATATTAAATTAGTATTGTTTTGTTTTTCTTCTTGTTTTACATATTTCCCAAACGAAACGAAAGAGGTAGGTAGATACTCCTATCAATTTCCTGTATATCGTCTCACGTGTCGTGCACACTCGTGCTTGCTTATGACTTACTGATATTTTTTCCTATGCAATCGCAACAGAAGAAAGTTTTAATCTATTGAACCTGGTGTCTGACCACCGATTCCAGCTTTTGTCACCAGCTGATACAAAATGCAAGATTGTTTATTTCTTTATTTCATTTTTAGGAAAACTAACAGCTACAAAACAGACATTCAGTAATAGTTTTAACAAAATATGGCCAGTTACAAGTTTCCACATGCAGCACAAGCAAATAATATGACACAAAAATAAGACTATACTTATATAACACCAAACAGAAAATTGACTAAATACACACGAAGAACCTATTTGAAGCAGTTTTCTTCAATTTAGCGGTACTAGTATTGAAAATGTCGATTTCAGCTTCCTGGCAGGTTGCGTTGTACATATGACTCGCATCCCCCTATTTACGAGTTCCTTCTGTACGTTATGGCTACTACTGGGGTGTGCAATTAATTAGGTCTATGCAAGAACACAGACGGTACTCGCAGGTAACACCGGGTAACACCAGTTGTTCCATTGGCGATCTTAAAAGGAAACTCAAGATTTGATATTTTTCGCCTTCCGTATAGTGGAAGGAGATAAATTGTTTTGCAACGGTAGGTATAAATCGTTGAAAACGTTTTAGACCGATATTGAATATGCCTTCAAAACCTTTTCTGTATGATCTCAATACGATTTATGTAGACTTTATTATTGGGGTTCCAGCATACTCCAAATGACTAGTAGTATAATATTATAATGGTCTTTTTTGTTTTTGAACTCCGAGGACATCCGAAGAATGAAACCAAGTGCTTTTGAAGCTTTCTTGCCCACATTGTCTATGTGCGCATCAAAGAGGAGCTAAGGGTCACAGGTAACTCCCAGATCCCTGATAGTATTGACTCTATTTAGTGCAGCATCAAATAGCGTGTAGTTATGGACGATCTGAATAGTTTTCCGTGTAAAGGAGCAAACATAACACTTGGAGACATTCAAATCTAACTTATTATTAAGACCATAGCCTTCAAAACTACTATGGTCTGCCTGTAATAGATGAGCACCCGCCATGGAATTTATTTGTCTCGTTATCTTCAATAAACAATGATTGATTTAATCTAACAATGTTGAATACCGGAATGAAGAAGAGAGTTTGATAAATATATTAAAAAACAGCGGCTTCAGCAAGGTTCCTTGGGGTATCCCCGATGGGCTTTCCTAGGTTTAGAGCAGTATCCATTCATAACATCTGTTCTCCACATAAAACAAATTTGTTGGCATTAGTTATAATAAAGGCCTCCCGCGTTCCTCCAGGCCGAATTTCGTTCACAGCCAGCAAACTCGAGGAAGATTAGCCAAGGGACCTACGCAGAAGACATTAAAGACCATAGGTGTGTTGCGCAAACGCAGGTGCACTCCCTGTTTCCTCACTCTAATAGTCAGATGGGATGGCAATCCGGCCCGACCAAGGAGAAATTAGGCGCAGGACCTACTGCTTCACGTGCCCTCCGAGGTGTCACACCACGAACCTCCAAACTCCGGAAAAACCCAATAACACATCCTGACCTGTGAATGGAACCAGGAGGAAAAGAAGAAGAAGAAAGTTATAAGTATAATTAATTTAAAAGACCAACAGCACTTAGCTACTTATATTTATAGTATACTTATTATTTTAGTAAATTTATATAATTTAGTATATTTATACCTATAGGTATAGTAACTTATTTTCCAAAGGACAAAATTTGAGTAATTGAGACGTTTTCCTACTACTTTCAACGCATGCATAGGTATAGAGTAGATGGCCAAATCACAGGTATCAGGAGACAAAGGTAAATAAAAGCAGGCCTGACTTCACTTAAATTCTAATGGCTGATTTTTTAATGTTTTGTAGAATACTCATCATCTGCCTAGCCTTTTCCCAACTATGTTGGGGTCGGCTTCCAGTCTGACCGGTTGCAGTTGAATACCAGTAGTTTACATGGAGTGACTGCCTGTCTGACCTCCACAACCCAGTAACTTGGCAACACGATACCCCTTGATAAGACTGGTGTCAGACTTTCGGGGTTCTGACTACCCGTAACGACTGTCAAAGATCTCCAATTGACAGCCGGGACCAACGACTTAACGTGCTTTCCGAGGCACAGAGGAGCCTCAATATGTTACGAACGGTCACCCATCCACGGACTGACCTCGGTAAGCGTAGCTTAACCTTCGATCAGCCGGTGCGGCTATTTCTATATAGCCACGATCTCCCTGTTTTGTAGAATACTATTACAAAATAATATTCACCAGTGCTAGTCATCGAAGTACACTTCCAGTCGGCCATAACTTCCTCTGGAAGCTTTATTAAGGTTTGTTTTGGGGATCTATTAGTTACATGACAAGTTGATCAGAATACCAGCGAGTAAACAAGCAACACATGCACGAACCAACAGCAAACGAAGTAATCAAGCAAGAAAGCAATTCTTGTGCCGAGTGCACATCCCTAATGGTTAATGTTCGACGTTTGATTCAGAGCGATCTGGTACACAGAGTAGCCTGAACGTACAGACTTCGTTACTAAGCACTTGGGTATCTATACTAAATACTCTATAATCTGTGCTAAAGAGTTTGTTTGTTTGAACAAGCTAATCTCTGGAACTAGCAGTCAGATTTGTTTGTTTTCTGTAGCCGAGGAAGGTTGTAAACTATTGAAGCTACCGTTAGAACCATTAGAAGAAAGTGACACCGCGGGGAAAAGGTAATCATTGACCCAAAGGTTTTCTGGGGGTGTTGATTCTGAATCAAAACATCAATCATCAACAATAAAAATCAAACCACTGTTTGGGGACAGTGGGACGAAACACAAGAACATTATGAAAGGATAAATTATCTCATTTAGGATAGAATCGTGGGTTAGTACCTGTTACGTAAATGGGACATTATTCTAGCCAATTAAGAAAATATATAGATATCTTACAAGTCTTAGCGGGAAGGGTAAACAATCAGCACGCATAATAGGTACCTAGACTTACATAATTCCCATTTCCCATTTACCAAGGATTGGTTGGTTGCTGTACGACACTACTCTGTGCATTCTTCCTCATTATTAGCGCAAAGAGTTGTTTTATTCCGACGGCACGGCGAGTTAGCGCACAATTTCCCATTTACGTCACCTCATCATCGTTTGCTTCACAACATTTAACCCTAAATCACTCGAATAAAGCTTATTTTTCTTCAACAAACATTGATAGGAAAATCACCTCTTAAGTCTGTAGTAATATGGATTTTAAAACTGTCGGATAAGGTCGGAATTCGTGTGAAATGACAGCAAAGGCTCTTTAAACGTCCGATTGCTCTGAATTAAGGAAATAAGCAGTTTTAATTGCTGAACGATTATTTGAGAGCGATTTTGTGTTTGTCGTGCATTCGTGTTGCTAAATTAGTCGTCAGTCTGTGTCAGTGAGGGTAATTTTGTTTCGACGGCCTTCTGTTGACTGAGTCATCGTTTAAATTACTTAGGTATGATTGGATGCTTAATTTGCGACGATTTTCAATTGCTTCAAGTCATCACTCTGATCGGAGCGGTATTTAAATGAAAAACAAGAAAATGAAATATAAAATCTGGAAACAAGGATTTTACTATGTACGAACGGTTAAATTATTATATAGGTACGAAAATCTTAAATCAAAACGGGAATATCTACTTATTACTCATATTATAAATACCTATTCAAGATAATAATTTTTCTAAGTTAATGCTCCTAAGTGTTTGTGTTCAGTGGTGAGAAAGATTAAAATAAATGTTCTCCCAACTTAAATAAAATAATCAACATAGCTATTAGATCCTACTAATGCACAATGTACGAGAGATGTAGCCGTATCGCAACTTCGTTCGTACAGTCTTAAGCAACAATTCAAGTTACGACAATATCCTTGCGATATTATGCCAAAGCTGCATTGGATTAGTTCCCACTTGAAGATTACAAACAAACAGATCAGCGTCAAAACATGCCGAAAGCATTATTTTGACACAAAAAATATTAATCTTAACACCCGACACACGTTTGCAAACTATCACATAATAATACACTCTCGAGATTTGCGCAAACACGCAGAACACGCGCAAAAACATTTTGTGTCAAAACTAACACCCCCATACAATAGCACTGTCAAAACCAGAATTTAAGTGCGGTTTGGAAAACTAAATTCTAAAGAGGTTACTTGAAAACGTTTCATTATCAAACGCAAATGTAAGTTTGTAATTTTCTGGCGGTTTGCGCAAATGGATTGTTTTTTGCGGATTAGGAATACATACAATAATATAATCTGCGATTGTGATTATCTTATTCGTTTGTAATAAGGTTGAAAATAAAATTAAAGTGTGAAAGGCGCTGTATTAGCTGGTTCATAAAATAGTTTGAAGTGTTATACAACATTAGGTGCGCCTGTATGAAATACAAGGAAACGGATATATTTCACAAAGAGGTTTTGATCGAACCGCATTCTTATCCAGTAACAAACGCCGTCTAAGATGAAAGGAATGGTGTTCAGTTTTAATATATTTTGGTCTTAAATTGGAGCCTCTCATACTTATATTTTTAATTTTGATTGGTTTGGGGTACCTAGGTACCTATTATTTTATTTTTCGTCACCAATCCATTACTGCCAACGCTGGACAAAACCAAAGACCTAGATCGCAACAACTTATTGTATATTTTGTTGATTGTTTTAATGAAGATAATACAAATCTAAAAAAAAATCATCTTTCCGCCTGCGACGCAGGAGGTTGCGGGTTCGATTCCCGCCTCGGGACAAATGTTTGTACGATCTACAAAGATTTGTTCCAGGTGTTCTGGGTGTTTGATATGTCTAATAAAAAAACATTTATCTATGTAATGTATTGTATTAAGTATATCAGTCATCTAGTACCCATAACACAAGCTCTGCTTAGCTTGGGGCTAGATGATGCTGTGTGGATTGTTCAGCAATATTTATTTATTTATAACTGGTCAAGGAGAAAATCCTTCGTCCAGCCCTTTGGGCTGACACAGGGTAGCAATATCAATATCACCATAACTCCGGAAAGTAGCCGTTGCCCGCTACTTCAATTGCATCCCACGGGATTTGTTTTCTTTTCAGGATAAGTTTTTGTGTCAAGGGGGGGGGGGGATTACTAGACTAGATACTAATTACACCCTAACAATTCTATATATATATATATATTTTTTTAGAAAAACCGTTGCACCACACAGGAATATCTCCTGTATCGTGGGTACGTTTACAAACATTCAAACTCACATACACAAACAGCCAGACCTGGAACACTTGCCTGTAGGCCAAACAAATATAATAGATTGTTATTGGTAAAAAATTACTATATCCACCTATGCTGGCTATAATATGGTTGGCACAGACTACTCGTAATTTCGACTTCGAGGATTTTTTTTTATACACTTCAACAAGCAACGGTCTACCATACAGGAAAGACAAACATATTTCCGAACTTGTGCTAAGTAAATTAGGTAGGATATCATTATCGAAAATCCATGTTAATATTAGTCTCATCTGAACCAAAACCAACTTGGAACCATTTCCCGTGACAATTGAGTTCCTGATACACTTTAGTTAAAAGATAATTTCTGGTCGGTAAATAGCTGCTGCAGCTGATTGTGAGTGGAATGGAAAGGAACTGCCGCCGAAGACGACTGGAAATGGAAAATATAACGCGATTAACGATACTCATTCATTTTAACGATGTGTGGTACAAGTTATGAGGTTACAGCTAGTTGCAAATATTAGAAGGAGCACTATACTTAGTAAAGAATCAATATTATACAATACGACGGCACGGTCGGCTGCTGCGCTGCGTGTCGTGGGTTCGATTCTCGCAAGGAACTAATATTTGTATGGCCCTACAGGTAGTTGTTCCGGGTCTGGCCGTTTGTGTATGCGAAAATATTTTTTTGTAAATGCACCCACGATACAGGATAAATTTCTAGTGTGGGGCAATGTTTAAAAAAAAAAGAAAAAGAAAAAAGAATACATCGGGTTTAGTAACAGCCGCACTGGTCCGTTTTCAAGGTAAAGCAATGCTTGCCGAGGTCGATTCATGGATGAGTGATAATCTATTACATAGCAAGATTCCTCGATGCCTGTGAAATCCCAGTCGTAGTCTGTTGGTCCCAGTCGTTATAGGCAGAACAAGAGAAACTCGAAAGTTTTACAACCAGTTTTAACTAGGTGTACTTATCGTTTTAATGGGTTGTGTGTAGAGGTCAAATAGAGAGTCGCTCCATGTAAAATACTGGTATTTAGGTAGAGGTCGTGATGATCCAGTGGTTAGAGCCTAGCCTCTCATTCATCAGGTTGTGGGTTCAAAACCAGGCAAGTACCATTGTGATTTTTCTATGTATGGGTACCTATGTACTTTTTTCATTCATCTTAGCCATCATTAACATCGATGAAGGAAAATATTGTGAGGTAACCTAGTGGTATAATTATTATGAGTCCGAATGCCCAACCCGCTTGCAATTCGACAGGGATTCGATGGGACAGTAACAGGCTGGTATTATTATATGTTAATTATTATTAATAAAGTCTATGGCTCAGATCTTTTTACTTGCACCACAACCCAATTGCATAGGAGTGAATGCATTTTCTTTACAATTTCCGTGTAAATTAGCGCGTCCTATTTTACTTATGATTAATGTTCTATTACGGAAGTTATATAGACTGTTTCAAAGGGTACTGCAATAAAATAAATACAATCTACAGAATCATAATCATGCAGTGGATATACTGTCAGATTAAAAAAAAAACCAATAAAATCAGCGATAGTAATTTGGCAGCCTCCCAGTAGTTAAAAAATCGATGTCACAGTAATAAAGATCTCCACAAAAACTCTCACAATATGAGGGTTGATCCACAAACCACATATCCGTGACCTCCCGCTGTTAGTCGCTCACAGTATCAACGGTAAACCGTAAAATATGTTCTTTGAATGAACCGCTACGCTCGTGAATGAATGATTATTATGATCCGTGAATGAGCGGATTATTTATACGAGATGCATTATAATACCTAATGTTGTACTTATTATTATAAGAATGTTCATGGAATTATGAGTGCTAATGGCTCCGATGTCATTATTGGATGTAAATAATCGTATGGCGATTCCATTGGATACAGGATGATTTATAGAATTATGACAAATGTATCACGGACGAAAAATTTCTTTATGTAGGTTTGTCTATAAAAAAATACACGGAGTTAGTTGCTCATAATAATTAAACATCGTCAGTATAAAATTGAGGACAGAGTGGGAAACGGATTTTAAGGTTTAGACATTCTAATAATAATCATTGTTACGACAACTCATTAATGAAAACCATTCACTGAAAGTTTTGTGTTGTTAAGTATTGAAATCGTTACAAAACCGAGCACCATGTATATTCCCGGCGCAAAATGACAATAGGGCACATTATGAGTACGCATCACAGCGTGTAATTGCCGAAACGCTGCGGTTCGCCGCCTTGTGTGAAAGGGGCTTAAGGATTAGCTAACATTAACACCTTTTTGTCACTGGGTAGTGTTCTGTTGCTCGGGATTCGTCAAGAGTAGGTTCTGGCTTTGGTTTCTCAACAATAGAGTGTTCACCCATGTGCGTGTAGTCGTACAACATCGAGGTAGCACACCACAAATCCGAATCAAAAGCTTGCCTTAATTTCCGACTTTGGACTTTGGTCGATGTCCAGTTGGATATGGCACGGACAGGGAGCAGAAGCACTGGGCAAGGACGGCATCGAAGAAAATGCGATTTACCCATTTATGAGCTCAGTCGTGTCACTTGAATAGAGAAAGTAGAAAGAGACCGTTCGTATCATGTATCCTTATCGTTTCTAATTTCGTTTCCAAAATATAATATTCGCGAAAATATAAACCAATATAGTGTCTTGGAAAAATACCTTTAAAAGCCACACATTAAGTTGATATTGCGCTACAACGTAAAAAAAAAATGTTCTAGCCATTATGAAATCAACATTAATTTAATACTATACAGTTGATATTTGTTTAATTGAAAATAATTCATATGAAATAAATATGGAATATTTTTTGTTTGGATCCTGATCTGCAGCAAGAAAAGAAATGATTATAATTAGATTTGATTTTGATTTATAATTAGACTTTCATTAAAAAGAGCAGAGGAGGAGGAGCTTGTGGCTAAATAAAAACAGCCGCACGAGTTGATCGAAGTTTAATCTACGCTTGCCGTGGTCAGTCTGTGGATGGGTGACCGTTTGTAACATATCGGGACTCCTCCGTGCCTCGGAAAGCACGTTAAGGCGTTGGTCCCGGTTGTTATTTGTAGATCTTTGACAGTCGTTACGGGTATAGGTAGTCAGAAAACCGAAAGTCTGACAACCAGTCTTACCAAGGGGTATCGTGTTGCCCACAACTGGGTTGTGGAGGTCAGATAGGCAGTCGCTCCATGGTATTCAGCTACACCCGGTTAGACTGGAAGCCGACCCCAACATAGTTGGGAAAAGGCCTGATGGTGGAAAGGTTGGATGATGATTAAAAAGAGCACAAACTATTAAAGCGGAATTATTTTTCAGCTTTAGAATGTAAAGAAGCATTATTAAATATCCAAATATAAAAAAGTAAGTAAAGTCTTGTTAACTTTAATAAGGTGGCTTATTAAAGTTGGTATATAATATAAAATTGGCAGGCTTGATTAATAACTACGCAGGCAGGTAGACATCAAGCGGCACTTTACACCGAAAAATAAATGAAGGGAACCAATTTAAAAGAAATCAGGGTTTTCCCTTGAGATAAAAATATATTTTGGTAACTCGACAAAACTAAATTATCTTGGAGTCCGATAAATATAAGGGGGAACTTAGTAATTGCTCTTTAAACGGTTCTCAACAAAACAAATTATAAAGAACTGAAAGAGTTTTTGAAAAATTATTATACATAATATTTCTGTACCCGTGAAATCGACGCCGAGGTGTTCAGAATTTTTTTGTTGATATGATGAGCAGTGGTCTCCAACCTGCTTTTATGAAAACTTTTATGAACATAGGCACTTTTTGAAGTGAAACTTCTTTAGAATCGTTGTGATTTCAAACCGGATGCAACGGAAAAAAGGAAGAAACGATGAAGCCGGCAAAGAATGAGACAGAAATATACATACTTTTTTATATTATCGGTCTCTCCTCTTTGTTTTTTTATGATCGTGTGTTTGTTTGAATTTGGAACAGCTTTTTTATTTGGTTTTCGTCTTAACTTTTTGAAGTGAAAACTTCTTTAGCATCGTTGTGATTTGAAATTTTATGAAACGAAAAAGCGACAGTAATAGACAGACACATAAATTCATAACTTTTAACTTGGGACAAAATGAGATGGGAAGCATTATACAGTGTTTCTTATGTCGTAAAACATTTATAAATTAATTATCAAACTTTGTATCACTATGATCATTACTAAAACCTACAATTATCCTCTTCCCAAAATATTACATTCGTCTCATTATCTTTAAGCCAAAATTTTGAAGGTTTCACTTCTACCACGTGTGAATTGCACACATGTTTTTTTTTTAACTAGCTACCTACTTAAAGAAGTAGAGACCTACTGCGATAGTTTGGCGATTATTGTAGCATGGCCTTCTATGACCATAACTTAGGGAGATATCCCACTGCACACCGGAACGCACACCGACGCGTGATGGCTTCGGTTTAGCGTTGCTAGTAAGTGCCAAAGTCTTCATCAAGACACACATTATCTATTACATTAACACCGCATTCCCGTATGCGGTCGGTAAGCACGTGAACGTAGACCGTAGAGGTATGCGATCCAGTGTGAAATCCGCCTCAATCGTAACGGTCGGTAGAAGCCTGTCTTCGGTTAATACATTAAAAATTATTAAAGGACTTTGACTGGACATTCTTTATTTTTTTGGGTCCGCTACACTATTTTCAAACCACTGCAACTCCTGAAAACCAGAATAAACAGTGGCGACCACCAGAAAAGCGTCGCGACAAGGAAGCCCGACGATACCCGCAGAAACGATTCAAACGGCTTGGATCAGAATAGAACAAATTCGAAAAATACATCATTTCCACTTCCCTCCATATACACAACAGGGCTAGGACAATAGGCACAAAGGGTCACTTACAACTGGGTCAAGCCCAGTTGCCTAGCACCACGAATCAAAATGAATACTGATATTATTGGGTCCTAAATTATGAGCCGAATCTGATTCCAATTGTAAGTATGAGAAAAACACTTGAACGCACGGAAATTTGATTGAGTTTCTACAAGGTCCGTATAGATACATTATATTGCGGTTATTGAGCCAAAGAATACACTCTTCCAAGATAATATGACGAGCAGATTGCTCGTAGGTATTCACAATCTGATGTAGAAAATTTATACAAAGGTTCGAACAAGCTTGATAGAAAATAATTTACTTGGACTGGGCATTTGCTATGTGTTTCTCGCAAATTATTGTGGGCTGTGAATAACATAACTGGTAATCGCGTTTATGATAGTAGTATGAAGATCCCATCAATTACAGTGGGCCAGTTAATAAACAAGTGTCGATGTAAACGGTCCTCAATTGAATTCGGTCGCGTAATAACAGAGAAATGATCGCTTGATACGTCCGCGTCTCCCGAGAAATACTTTAATGTTTAAACTGTAGTGATGGACCGAGTTTATCGATACTTTTATTTGAGGCGGGAGATTAAGATTCTTCGCCACGTGGGTAATGGAAATATGACACGGACTATAATGCCATCTGCAGTGGCTGATGTAGTGTGTATAGACATCAGCCACTTAAAATTGTATTATGATAAAACTATTAACACATGAAAAGATAAAAATAAAATAAAGAATCACAGGGCATCGAGAAATTCAACCGCGTCACTGTTAACGGGAAAAGTGCCCAGATGCATGGTGGCATTGCTACATTGAATGGCAATGCTGATTCTTTGGACAATAAACCAGCCCTCAGTTTTTGTAGCTTATAAGGTTAATGAGTTTGATTTATTTCAAAATGTGCAAAAATGTAATGTAACACGACAAGCTTAAAAATAGTTTGGCTGTACTCAGCACATTAAATACCAAGTGACCGATAAAACAATACATTTTCTTTTGTGTCTCCTTGTCTGGCAGCTGAGGTGCTAAAGTGAATTTAAATTCAGAATTTAGGTAATGTCTATCCCTATGTAGCTCTTAAAATGAGTTTAAGAGCTACATAGAGGTATACGTATTTGTAAGTTTCCATTGTGTACAATAAAGAGTATTCTATTCTATTTTCTAGCAAGTTTAGACCAATAGGTTTAACTTGTTAGAAAAATATTGTATTAACCACAATAGTGGTTAAATACTTTTTGTAAAATTACGCCCATGGTTGATTTCAGTATTTTTCTCTATGACCTGCAGATTAGAACTAACTTAACTCATACTGGCTAGAAAAATGTTTATCTGTGGCTCACTGTCCCGCACTAGTGCGGACAAGTAAGTTAAAAACCACGCGTGCTAAGTACACTGCATTGTGGACCTAAAAGTGGTGCAATAAGAGCCATTTTTCAGAAAAATAAATATCATATCGATAGGTATTCTGTGCCTTGATTGTCCCAACACTAAAAGGGCGGGGGCGAGAGCGCGAAATTGGAGGAAAACTTTCGTAAGGGGAAATGAAATGGGATTGATAAAAATTGGAACCAAGCCGCCTCTGCAGGGACGAACTCGGCTTATGAATTTAATTGTGCATTTTGTGCTACGGTTGTTGAAAAACAATATTGGGGTGGCATACATATTCATGAAACCGAGGGAGGAAAAAATGTAGCGCACTTGAGCGTGTCGGGTATTGTCGAATCCCATAATTAGGAAGATTATGATGTTTCCGAAGAAATGAAGATGAGTAAATAATCAATTTTAAAGAAATCACTTTCTCAAATATGGTGATAGTTGTTGAGATACGGTTATGGTTTACTAAAGTCGCATAAGAGGTAAGTCGTGCACATTTCGAGATACGCAATATTTCCGCCTACAGTGGCAGAGAGTGGTTTTTGAAAGAATTTATAATAAAATAAATAATGCTGGACAATCCACACAGCATCATCTAGCCCCAAGCTAAGCAGTGCTTGTGTTATGGGTACTAGATGACTGATATACTTAATACAATACATTACATAGATAGATATTTTTATTATACATAGCAAATACCCAGAACACCCGGAACAAATATTTGTAGATCGTACAAACATTTGTCCCAAGGCGGGAATCGAACCCACAACCTCGTAATTGTTGAGAACCAATTAATAAATTTGGAGTAAAATAAGTAAACAAAACATACGCGCCACGGACACGCAAGGAAGTAGGGAGCGGGTGCCATTTGCTGTCACGGCATACGAGTCGGTTTCCCAATCCATCCATACTATAATATTATAAATGTGGAAGTAACGCTTTCTGTCTGTCTCTTACCTTTTTACGCTTAATACATTGAACCGATTTATTTGGAAATTGGTATGGAGTAAGACCTCCAGGGTCCCCGATAACCGACTTTCACAAGGATGAAATCGCTGGCAATAGCTGATTAAGAATAAATATTCACCCGGCGACGGAATCCTATCACTGACGCGGGACCTACATTATCACACGAATTCGTCATCACAACTTAAGTACTAATGATAAATAAGTCATTAGTCATTTTGTTTTGTTTAATTTATTTTGTGAATCTCGACTTCCGAAACTCAATGCAACTTTTGTAAAAAAAGTTTCTTAAAACCAAATACGGCCCTTGCTTTTCCGAGGGCTCGAAATTCACTTAGCTTCGTTTGTCGAAGCTTTTCGCCTCTTGAAACTTTTCAATAGCCCGGAATCGAATTCAGGCACCTCCCTGTTCCCCGCCCGCCCCTCCCCCCCCCCATGTGCTCTGACTCTATACCTTTGAACACCTGGCAGTGGAGTCCATGTATGTACATACACAATATATCTAAAATTGAGCGCCTGTAAATATGCGTCGAGTCGGTTATTCGAGTTTTCCGTTAGGAAAAATAATGGTGTTTTTAATTTGGTTGTGGTGTGGGTACAAGATCTTACAATAGAAATATTTTTATTTAAGCTCTAAAACTAAAATTCAAACTAAACTTCACTTGCCGAGGTCGGTCCGTTGATGGGTGACCATACAATACATACTAAGGTCCGAGAACACTCCGAGCCTCGGAAAGCACACTAAGCAGTTGGTCCCGGCTGTTACTCTTAGGTCGTAACGGATAGTCAGAAGCCAAAAGAACTCTGACAGACAGGCTTGTTAAAGGTCTTCCTAAAGTGTATCGTGTCACCACAGATAATGATGATGATGACCAGCTTCATCACCATCTTCCTCCTGCCCTTATCCCAATTTAATTGGGGTCGGCTCAGGATGTTTTCCTCTACCATACATCTCTATTGCCGTCATCTTAATAATCACCTCTTTTCTAGCCATATCATCTTTCACACAATCCATCCATCTTTTCTTTCTCTACTCTTGTAACCCTGCACATTCATACTTATTTATGAATGAGCGATTATTGCAAAAATAACCAGCTCATTGCAATTATGTAATTTATTTTGTGACATCAGTAATGTCCACTTGCAAACTCAGCTTGTCACACTCCAGTGCTCCAACTAGGCCTGGCGTACAGAAGGACCAACCTTTTTCAAACGACCGTCTTGCTACAAAAATATTATCACAACCATCAATAAAAGCATCAATACAATGTGCTACTTCAAACGCATAATCCGTGCAATGGTCATTTCACGACGAAGTTTTTGCTCCATTCGTCTCATTGTGCATCACACTTACACAAAGTAATACGAGCTGCTTGAAATCCTAGACAAACGACAAAACCGATCTGTGTTATTGTATCGTCTCAGCCGCACAGTGGTCACTACTCAATATCTCTGGAAAAAAAAGGTTCTTCGAAATTTTGCGGCATTATTAGTGGTATTAGGTTTTTGTTGGACGTATAAAAGGATTTCGTTCACGTTATTAGATCGGGTACGGTTCAAAGGTTTGTTCGGATTGTTGGAGGCGTTCGCGTTAAGCTTTTTGTTTTCGAGTGCGTTATGGATTAAAAGCTTGTGTGCTTTATTGAATGTTTGTTTGACGACACGGTTGGCGCGGTGGTTGAGCCATCGGCTGCTGCGCCGCGTGTTGTGGGTTCGATCCCCACACGGAACAAATATTTGTATGGCCTACAGGTAGTTGTTCCGGGTCTGGCTGTTTGTGTATGTGAGTTTAAATGTTTGTAAACGCACCCACGATACAGGAGAAATTCCTAGTGTGGGGCAACGTTTTTTTTAAAAAAAAAAAAAAAAAAAAAAAAAAAAAAAAAAAAAAAAAAAAAAAAAAAAAAAAAAAAAAATGTTGGCATGTGGATTTGTGTAAAATAGTTTTTATTTTGTGATAAAAGCCATAGTTTATTTTGATACGTTTACACAAGAAAATAAGTTCAATATACAGTAAGTAGGTACTTAAACTTAAAAAATACGGTCGTAATTTGGATCAAACTTAATGCACTAAAAAAGGTCGTAAACATTTAAAGCTCTGATGAAAAAAATCCCGAATCCATTCAAAAAGATTTTGTGCGTAATTATTAGTTACACATCCGTTTCTATTGACACAATGACCGATTGTGCCACAAATATCAATGTTTGATCTCATACAGATTGTGTTTCACAAAGATGGCCGATCGGTGATATATTACGACTATAGTTTCTAAGCGCCTTTGAATCGGCCGGTGGTTAAATAAAATAACAGCGCACTTGAAACACAATATAATATACTTTGTGGGGTAGCAATCAAATTGCAGAGTATTATATATGTCTTGTCGTCAAGCAAAAGTCAACAAAGACAACGACAATATTTAATTAAAATTAAAATAAAATCACGTGAATATTATTCATTTAGGGCCATGGGGTCCGTGTGCCTATTTAGTTTTTCGAGAAATCGCGAAGCGTTTGGTCGACTCTTAACGTGACCAAAGAGCTGGCCATTTTTTTGGCCAAAGAATCAGCATTGCCATTGAATGTGGCAATGCTGCCAGCCTTCTGGGCACTTTTCCCATTGACAGCATGTGGATGAATTTTTCGATGCTCTGTTATTAATTTATTTTATTTAATTTCTTCATATATTAATATTTGTATCGTTTTAAGTAATACTTTAATAAATTATAGATTAATTAAAAAAAAAAACAATAAAAACACGTGAACCAAATCGTGATGTAAAGTTTTTGAAAGTAAGTAAGTAATAGTCGCAAAGCAACTGTCCTGAAATCGAGGCTCGTATTGCAACACTAAAATGTAAGTTATCAACACCGTACTGAACATAGCCCTAGCCCTCCAAACTCGTCTATTTTATTGAGTACAAAGTTGTAATTACTGCTACAAAATATCTAGTTAAAAATAATTTGTTTTCGCATTCATCTCCCTTCATACACAAAAACTTTGCACCAATTAAAGATAGAAAAATACAATTTTATTTCTCTATAGCACCATATTGGGTGAACGCCTCAAACAAATGTCACTCTTAGCACGCAGTGCAAGCTCAATAAAACACAAAGTCACGCAATAGCAGTCCTTACTACTTGGCAATAAAGCTTCTATATCGGCACTGCTATTTCTGCAACAAGTATTTTTTACACTATTTTCTGTTTTATTGTATTACAAGGTTTATTCGTCGCTAACGAGTCTGCGGGGAGCCTTTGCGAGTGAGAGGTCCGATGCAGAGAGAGCACGCAGTATGTAATATGATTTGTTTTGTTGCATTGTGGTTTCGGTCCGTTCACGATTGTCAAAGTTTTTGTCGCTCTTCTTTTCTATTCAAACCACTGTGCACTGAAAACTGCGTTCATTTGTTTGTATTTTGCAAAGTTGTAGGTACAAATATTTATAACATTTATAATGTTTGTGTACAGTATTGTCAAAGATGAGAAAGATGCTCTACAATCAGTACAAGATACAAAAGAGATACAATAAACGACAAAAAAAAAATTTAAAGTTTACATTCCTTGTTTTAAGAGATTTTTACATTTTAATAAAAATATTTATTCTTGCTTGTTAAGCAATCAAGTAACTCGCGAACTTTTCAGAAGAGCTCATTACCCTCCCTTCTGAGCATAGCTGCAGTCGGTCAAAATCAGATAATATTTGCGGAACCGCTGACGTCATTATATAGGGTAAATGCCACAATGACTCTCTATTGTTATCCCTACACATTTAAGAGTATTATTTGGGAAGTGATTACAGCTAATAGCTGTTATGTAGAATAATTATTGTTGTTTTGCAAATTGTTATAATGTTTGCAACTCCACCATTTTCAAACCGGTAAATTACTTTTATTCTGACAAGCCCGAACTGTCCCACTGCTAGGTCTTCTATCCATTCCTTTCATAGGTCGCTATGATCGCGGTCTAAGAGTGCCTCTTTAAAAGCTTTTATTTAGCCTGGGGTCGGCTTCCAGTCTAACCGGATACAGCTGAACATCAGTAATTTAAATGGAGCGACTGCCTATCTGACCTCCACAACCCAGTTACTGGGCAACACGATACCCCTTGATAAGACTGGTTGTCAGACTTTCGGGCTTCTGACTACCCGTAACGACTGTCAAAGATCTACTAATGACAACCGGGACCAACGGCTTAACGTGCTTTCCGAGGCACGGAGGAGTCTCGATATGTTACGAACGGTCACCCATCCACAGACTGACCTCGGCAAGCGTAGCTTAAATTTCGATCAACCCATACGGCTGTTTTTATTTAGCCTGCAGTGTATGTTATTTTTTTGTATTCTCAAGAAAGACATCCCAGTGGTCCCGCCATCTCCTTCGTGGTTTGCTGCTGCCCTGTGTCACTATTTCGGGGCCCATCCCTCTGTTTTACGGGCTCGCAGCTCGTTCGGTATGCGGTAGACATGTCCTGCTTTCTCCTATGTCGACAGAGCGTTCTGGAGCGCATAACACGATCTGTTAATTTAAAACCTATGATACTGTGCTCCATAGCACGTTGGCAAATTTTCAGTTTGGGCCTTTAGTAGCCAGAGACGAAGTCTTTGCACTATAGGTCAAGATGGGGACAATACACATGTCCATTGGCTCACGCTTCAGTAACTTAGGCAAAGCGCCCTTTAACCGTTCCTTCATGGGTCAATAACTCTTCCAGGCAATTTTCGTTCGTCTTGCAATTCCCTTATCTTGCATTTCCTTATCCTGGAACTTTTTTTCCAGGCAAGACAAGATATGGAAGTTGCAAGATATAAAACAGAACTTAAATCTGACGTTGCACAATTTTATAGAATACTTCAACAATCACAAAACCATCGCCAGCTGTCGCATTCTCGCAAAAAACTAACAATATCTTGCAAATAGGCTCTTATTAGGATGTTATCACACGATCGGATTGTTAAGACTCGAGCAATTTGCCGCGAACAATCGTTTAGGGATCGGGTCGTGAGTTTAATCGTTGTGATAACATCTCTACTGTTCGTCTTTGTGTGCGTGTAACGAAATAACGAACATATCATCGCGGGGCTGTTAAGACAACTTCGTGAAATACTTGATTTTTATACGAAAAGGCGGAGAGAGCTGCAGCTATGTATTAAGAGTATGAAGGTTACATAAATATTTATGGTTTGAATTATTAATAATAAATAAATAAATAAATAAATAAATATTGCTGGACAATTCACACAGCATCATCTAACCCCAAGCTAAGCAGAGCTTGTGTTATGGGTACTAGATGACTGATATACTTAATACAGTACATTACATAGATAGATATTTTTATTATATATATAGAAAATACCCAGAACACCCGGAACAAATATTTGTAGATCGTACAAACATTTGTCCCAAGGCGGGAATCGAACCCGCAACCTCTTGCGTCGCAGGCGGACCTTCGCCCGCCGCGCCACATCGGTCGTCAAATAATAATATTGTCTGTGTAATGTGACTGTGTATGTTTGTATTTTTCTTTTATGAGTCAGGGATACTCTAAATAATATATATAAATATTTAATTGAAAATACTTGGAAAATGCAGCTTTAGTCCAGTAGCTCGGTCCTAAGTTATGCAGATCGAAAACTTCAAACCAGAGCCTCGCACTTCTAAACATATAATAAGTACTTTTTCTGGGATAACATCGGAATAAATCTAAGCTATCTTTCAGTACCGAACCCTCGATTGCTGTACTCTGGGTCCCAGTTTTGCCAACTACGTACTCTTAGATTAATATCTCTTAAACGAATTAAATGGATCGCCGCGTGAGCTCTCGCAGTTCTCATTACCAATACCCTCTCATCTCACAACTGACACGATACAGTGTATGCCTTCAGTTCATTTAAATTTAAAACTTAATTCCCCCTCAGCGTTTCATATTATAGAGTTGATTTGAACAGTTTGCTAGCCCCGGGATATGATCCCGGCAACAGCGTCAAAGCTGGCCCCGCCCCGGCTGGGATCGAACCCGGGACCGACCGCTTACCACCCGCTGGCGACATCCCGTCTCTAATATAGTTACTTTAAAGTTATTAAAGTTTTGTTTAGAATGGTTCAGTACCCATTTCATGGAGAAATAACTTACTTATGAGCCTCTACTAAAAAGTCTTCAGATTCGTACATGTTGCGTTCTAAAATGTACTCTGGAAACCAGGCCCTCGCTACCTGTGTTTCTAAAATTTAAGCTATACTTAATCTGCAAAGCGGGTAAAAGCTGCCAAACACTGTTCCTAAGGCCCTGATCCACATTCTTTACTCGGAGCCCGGAACCCTAATAAAATGGGCACACACAAAAGAATACAACAAGGAGATTGTCACGCGGTGCCCCGCTGCGTAAACGACACGTTTGTGCGTAATAACATGTTCAATGTACCCACGACTGCAACATGTCGCGAGGTCGCCCCAGCAGCAGCGTGCAGCGCCCAGGGGCGCCCGGTGGAACTACAAATATCTCTGAACAATCATATTTTGCAATTATTGAGGTAACACTAAATTAACAATTTCAATATTAGTTATCATTTAGAGTGTGTACTAGCTGGTCTGTCGCCAGTGAGTTCGTTAGCAGACTTCATCCACACTGCACATGGCTTCCGTTTCTAAAATTCTTTACAAATTAGTCTACACCTATTTCATAACAGAGATTTAAACAGTACCTAATTCGCGCTCAGTACATACTTACATAGTTCTTTATCGTGAGATGATACAGAGTAGATATTTTTATTTCGATACGAAACAGTGATACAAATAAAGAAACCGTTATTAAAGTTAAAGTTAGATTTTTCGCCAATCACCTTAAGGTAGACGTATTTAATTATTGATACGTTTTATTTGTCTTATCAACAAACAAGTTGTTAATTCTTACTAATTCTGGTATACCTACTTCGGAAGACATTTTGTACATTTACTAAAATATTGTTATTATACTTATGTTCTCATATAGTACATCACTCAAATGTTATTGTTTTCGCGGCGTGGCGGCGGGGTGAGCGCACCCGTTGTTGGCTCGTACGCACGATCATTCGATTACTTCAACGAAAAAACACGGGACCTGCGTATATGGACAGTGGTGTGCAAGGAGACTGTTCTTGAAGAAGTATTTATATATGTGAAAAAAAAGTTCTATATTAAATAAAAAAGAAAAAAATATTTACACCTGTAGGTAGCGAATAAACGTTTTTTTTCCTCAATTTTTTTTTTTTTTAATAATTGTAAATTAATCTATGTAATGTGTAAAGGAGTTTTCCGTATATTCCGTCGATATTTCCATAGTAATGGTGGTTTTCAGTTCAATGCTGATACTAACGGTGTCTTTGAAGCAATCGCCCATCTCCATAGCTTTTTATAGCCAACGTTAAGTGATGTAAAACGGCAAAAATTGCTCGCCAAATCACTGGCGTTTTTTAATAATTGTTTTATGCTCTAACAAATGAGTTTGAAATTGGATCGGGCTCGGAGCGCTTACAAAAATGGATGCTTAATACGATTAGAGTGGGTGGGACACCGATATAGCGAGTGAAAGGGATGGAAGATGCCCGCAGTGTTTGAGAGGTTTTTGTTCTCTTTGATAACATTTTGTTATTTAGATGCATTATTCGGTTTTGTTAGTTGTTACGATTCAATTTGGCATTCATTTTAAAGGCCCCGAATCATTCTGTGACAAATTGCCGTATTATTTTTGTAATTTGGTTTTTATTTTAAATATTTATGTTTTCGATTTGAATTTTTAATTTGATTCAAGTTATAATATTTATTTTTGTTTCGTAATTTCGTCGTTTAGTGAATTATATTTCACTTGATGGAAATGCTCATATGTTATTTTTGCTGTCCACAGACAACTGCTGTGTATCTTATACTGCACACTGTTATTTGATAATATAATTTAACTGTGGTAGATAATTGTTTTTTCTTAATTCTGATCTGAATAATGCATACCTACCTTAAGTTTCCAAAATACTAGGTAGGTAATACTAGGTGTTAGACTTCGAAAAAGAAGTAGCATTAAAATACTTCGCTACCAACTACATACCAATTTATAACAGTTTCATTTAAAGCAACAAATACGTAGATAATAAGATAAAAGTGATTTCTTAGAAACAAATTGTGAAGGTGCTAAATAACGCTATTGCCTCCTGACTGCCGAGTCTCAAGGCGTCGGTAATTACCGCCCGCTGGACGCCAGAGTGCTCCGAGAGGTGGAACGGAGGGGGGGCGCGGGGTGCGGGCAGGGGAGGTCCACGAAGATTATATTGTTCCAACTTAATAGGCTTTTTATTGTTTTATATTGTGCTAGAACAACACGGCCGGCTACTGGTTAGGTAACAAATGTATTTGGGTTACTTTAGCTGTGGTTATCGGTGAAGCGTCGTGAACAGATTTATAGGTTGGTAGGGTCGTATCGAGATGTATACAGGGTGCAAGGTATACTGTGGCACAAACTGATACCATGAGATCAGTATTTGATTCTCTACTCTAGACGAAATTTTTCGTCGTTTTTTGCATATTTTTGTTATTTTTTTCTGATGTGTTTTTATACATAAGTATACGAACATTAAAAAGTAATGTAAAGACAGATACCTAACAATAACATCTCCGCAGAATAGACAAATTGAAGTAGTGAGTACTTAAATTTGCCGATACCTTGTTTTGTTAAATAAAGAATAATATTTACGAATAGCGTAGCAGCGCATGCGCTATCTTGACGTAGGTACTGCACGCTATGTTCGAAGTGCCAACACTCCAATAATAATTGATTTCGGTCATTATGCTCCTATATTGAAGATCTATTATATCTCGCTCTCATCGACATATTCCTGAGTTCGCACTTCGGATGTGTCCTTATATAATATATATATTTTTTAAATCAAAATTGCTGGAACAATATGTCCTCCAAGTAAACGAAATTTAGTAATTTATTTTTCTAGTAACTTTTATCTTAGATAAATTACAAAGCGACCCACTAAAAAGCTAGAAATAAAAATACGTGTGGCAGTCGGGGACTGCCGCGGTAAAGTTATTGCATAGCATTTTTTACCAACTTATGCAATTATAACTCTATTCTTTCATTTCTATCGACCCGTGCTGCTGCCTTTTTTTATTTTAGCCATGAGCTCCTTGCCATGCGAGCGTATGGCCATGTATATACTTTAATTTCAATTCTACTGCTAGGTAAGTATCGATTCGAGTTCGAGTTATCAACATAATGTGCCACCAATGAAACGAAGCCGAACTGGTAGCAAGCCTCAAGCTCCTTAACTCTGCAATTGTCTACAAATTAGTCTGTGCTTTTATAAGATTAGAGCGAGATGTTCGTTCTTCGTTATAAACAAGATTATTTCACGTTTCGCTCGCTCTGTTTACACTCAATTTATCTCCGTGAAATCATTTTGATTGAACGCCAACTGCTTAACGAGGGAGCCTCTTAATCACGTTTCAATTACATCAGACACATTTTAATTTTAAGACTTTATTATACCATTTTTATCGCATTATTTTTATGTGCTGATATTTGGGAGTGTTATTAAAAGCAACGGTATTATGTTATGGCATGCTTGCGTTTTTATATAATATAAATAAGTACGACTATTATCTTCAAATTGTTACTTCTCAGTAAGGCGCCGAATTGTCTAGTTTTAATGTTGCACGTGCAACAAATACCTTGACTAAATCTCTCTCAAACCCACGAACCAATAGGTTTATTTCGTTCTTAATCCTTTTCACAATTCAAATAATACAGCCACATTCAAAACTGTTTTCAAACACCATCCATAATATATAATAACACTTACTTGTATACTATTCAAACAAGATTAGATAAAATGTCCAAGTAGCACTATTGAATGAATGACCATTCTGTGAGTCTATCATTATTACGGCATTTTTCCGTACAGATATTCCACGAAATGTTGATAAACTGCTCACTTTGTATTCATAGGAGTCATTTTCGGGATAACACAAATCATGAAAGGTAAAGTTGAGATCGAGACTCTATTTTTTTTTTCTTTTACAGAAATATCTGAAGAAGACACACACACGCACACACACAGACACACACACAAGGTGTCTTAAATATAGTAGCCATGCGGTTATCGCAGCTCATAAATTAGATGCCTAGTGAGTTGGATAACTGACTTACGAGTAAATTATTTAATTTTTCGCTTAACAAACGCAAATTATTGCTACAAGGAAATGAGTAATGTAACCAATTTGTTAACATTTACGTATTGTACAAAACTATAAGTAGATACCTACTGTATATTAAGAGCATCTACCAAACGCTTGCAGAAGCAAAATAGTCGACAATCTGGTCTTTTTGTACGCATCGTAATTGCCGGCCACTAACACGCCGACAGCTGGGCGCTTCACCCTGAGTGCTGTTTGATTCGATTGTGTAACCATTACGTACCTATTGTTTTATTACATTTGATTTATCATCGCTTTGTTCGTTTTGTGTGTTATTACGTTTGTTGAGTGATTACCTCGGTAGGTATATATATTGTTATCTTCATTAGGAGGTGCTGAGTTTAATTAGCGTCTGCGTTGTTGGTCTAATGATCACAAGCGCTACTGCTGAGCATAAGGTCCTGGGTTCGATTCCTGGGTCGGCAAAGTGTTATTGGGAGTTTCCGTCTGGGAATTCCCAGTTGCTGCCCGGATTCTGGATCTGTGCCCCAGTGATGCCAATAGGCTCGCCCCCCATTACATGAGATAAAAACATAACGAGCAAAATGTTGGTGTGCTTCTAGTTAGGTACATCTTAGGTGAATTCAAGAGTGATGTCATGTAATTTAGAGAATGTTATGTACTTACCAGAAAGGTTTGATCCTGAAAATGAGTAAATAAGAAACAACGTTCTGCTGAATGTTTACGATCTGTTTTCTATTTAGGTACGTTTTTGTTGTTTGTTCAGTTTTTAGTTTTCTTTTTCTTTTGTGTTTTTAGGTATTACCTGTGCGTCTCCCAAATAAATGTTTTTTTCTTTCATTCTTTCTTTCTATCTATTAGTAAGTTAAGTACCTTTTACAGTGCATTCCCTAGAATTGGCTGTAAAAAGCTACTTAAAAAAGAATTTTAGAGATAGCTCGATGATCTAAATTACCGATAGAATCAATGAATTTCCATTAAAATATTCAGTCGCACACAACTGCCGTTTAAGCAGCCATATCTATTAACCATCCGCGAAAAAAACTACACACAAATGCTAGCAACTTATCAACTCCCAAACTATCAATTTAAACGTCACTACTACGCACAAAGTAGCCAAATGATAATAATTTGTACAATAAAACTACGAGTTTGTACGTAAATATATCGATGGCGGTTCTAAAAGCACTCTAAATACCATTCGAAACTTTTTTCACTCGAAACAACCCAAAAATTAACATCAGTAATAAGCCCGTATTAAGATGTGACCAGTTTAATAAGACCCGTCACCCTTCTTCTGTGAAAAAAATGTTTGAGTGTAAAAAGAATGGTGGAATATTACGAGGGCTCTGATTACGTTGGCCATCAGTTTTTCAATTCTATTTTTGAGTGGGCAGGTATTAATTTGAGTGAGTGTTATTACGATCCGCGGTGATGGATTGGATGAGTAAGCGAATATTTGCTTTTGGAACATTTTAGGCTAATGTTGGTTCAAATGTTTGGAATAAGTATCAGGTATAATTGACATGGATTTTAGTACCAACCTGACCTGATATTTTCAACCAGTAACTAAGATAAAATGGCTTAAAATAACCATTTTAATGTGTTTCCATATTGGAAGATCATTTAAGAACCAGGCTTTCATCGAATTAAGTACCTAAGACTACTACAATAACTAACATAGTATACATACATACATAAACGCATGCCGTTTGCCTATGGGGGTAGGCAAAAACTACAGAACGCTACCCCCACGATCTTTACATATTCCTTTCGCTTCGCGCACGTTCATACATCTGTTCATACACGCACGCCGGTTGCGAGGACTACGTACCTGATCTTTTTAAAGAACATCACCAATAAGGTCAGTGTATATCTTTCTAAGGCGTCCCCTCCCGACGCGGCGGCGCCGGCGATTCCGCGTACATCTGCCTTATAAATACCTTTTATTACTCGTCTTTGATTTCATTCATCCTCTCAACGTTTCGTTTTTTTTTCGTTTAATTAGGCTATTTTATATTGGAATAAAATATAATACCAGCCTGTTACTGTCTCACTGTTCTGTCAATCGTCTGATACAGAGAAGGAACGAGCATTAGCTATGGTTGCTCTGGGCGGATGGGCATTTACCGAATGTTATTAGTTTAAGTCCAGATACTTCGCAGATTTGGAATATAGCTTTTCCATGACCTTTTGAAATGAAACACGATCTAGATTCCGGTGATATGCATCTTTATAAAAAGTTTTAAAAGTTGCTGAGCCATCACTGACAACCAATTAGTCCGTAAATGAGAGTGTCCTTATCTACTTACTTCCACAGATTACGTGCAATTTTGCTATCACTTTCGTTTATTGCAAAAAGTCTGAAGAGGCAGCACGAGCTCGTTTTTGAGGTCCATAAAAAATAATCTATTGATCTGTGCACCGTTAGGACCAACATTGATTCAACCAAAGAAAGTTTGTAGGTTTACTAATAGAAGTTACCAAACTTAGGTAAATTGGGGATTTTTCTTTATGCAACTACTATCTTAGATCTTAACTGTACTTGAATCTTTCGTGCGTAGGATCTGCAGTGAATCTTCAGAGATTCTACGAGAATTCACGCCTATGCCACACACAAACAGTAAGATGTACTTGACTTGAAGCAGGCAGCACATGTAGATGTGGGCGCCGTGTGCACGTGTTAGTGTAACTGGAGCAGTAAACTGAGTTAGGTGAGTTGATAGTGTCCAGCCGAACACTATTGCAGCGGTCAGTTAGTTACTTGTTCTGCGTCTTGTGATTGCATGCCGAGGCAGCACAGAGCTGTGAATGGTACAGATGCTGCTGGAAGAGAGATAGTCTACGAGTTAAAATAATTGTAAGTAGGTAAATGTCGTTAAGACGGTTAAGATTGCATATAAAGACTGAAGAAATATAAATAATAAATAAATATTGCTGGACAATCTACACAGCATCATCTAGCCCCAGGCTAAGCAGAGCTTGTGTTATGGGTACTAGATGACTGATATACTTAATACAATACATTACATAGATAGATATTTTTATTATACATAGGAAATACCCAGATCACCCTGAACAAATATTTGTAGATCGTACAAACATTTGTCCCAAGGCGGGAATCGAACCCGCAACCTCTTGCGTCGCAGGCGGACCTTCGCCCGCCGCGCCACATCGGTCGTCGAAATATCACCTGAGGACTAAAGATGGAGACTTCTTCTTATCAGTAAAAACCTAGCAAGTGCTGCAGTAGGTACAAAATTGAACATATTTATTGAAATGAAATGATTATCATCGTGTATTGATACAACTATTTTTGTTTTCTATGACGTTATTATGTTAAGTATTTATATAAAAAATGCCTGGGAATTGTAATGATTTTTATCGAGGAAATATTTTTACTTTATGTGTCTCTTATACAATTTTCACAACGCCTATTTCATGTAAAGACAAATTTTAGATTTTGGTTTATACCATAACCATTATAATCTTGGCCTATGGTGTACATACTTGATCTCTGACTAACATCCAATAGTCCAGACTGCAGGTTTTCCAATGTGCAATGGAGCATTATCTTAGCTGTTAAACTAAACCAAAACACCAATAGTTGACTGTGCTCAAAAGGTTGCCCAACTTAAATGGGACAAACAAGCTGTGGGGCCGTAAAACCAGAATTGGTGCCCTGTAACAGCGACACCAGGCCGTGGCAGACCACGAAGGGCACCCCCTTCGTGGTCTGCCACGGCCAGGAAAAACTGGAAGAAAAATTTAAGAATTGGAAAGAGGTGGCGCGGAATCGCGATCGATAGAAGGAATGGAGGAGGCCTTTGCCCAGCAGTGGGACAGTTTGGGCATGGCAAATCAGGCATGTATTCCCTGAAGGGTTGCTACGGTGTAAGTTAGTACACCCACATTTTAAAAGTTATGTTTTCAGACCCATTTAACAGGGGCGAGTCTATTGCCACTGATCGGGCATGATGCTGGTTCCAGGATACAAGATGGACAAACCCAATAACACTTTGTTCGACTAGGAAATCGAACTCAGTAGCTCATGCTCAGAAAATAAGTTAACAAACCAATATGGGACCTTTAAATTTTGCTTCACGTTTTCTCAAGAGATTTGTGAAAACTTTTGACTCGACGTGCTCTAGGCTAAAATAAAAGGGTAATTTGACACCACTCGACCACGTTATCCCTCCACTTTGGTTGGCTGGAAGAGAATGCCTAAGGCATCAAATCTGACTTTGTACATTTCTTACACACAGTTGAATGATATAGTTTTGAGTTTTTTACTTCCCTCACAAAATCATGAATTAGTTTTCCATTAGAATCATCAATATCTATAATATAATCTTTTTCTTTTCTTTTGCACACCTTCATTCAATCAATGCTTTCTACATTTTCTAGGTGCAGAAAAATATAATTAACCTTATATATGTTTGAGCCGTTTAGTGTTGAAACTCTAGGGCCATGCTGCCAGCCTTCTGGACGCTTTTCCCGTTGACAGTGTTGCGGATGAATTTTTCGATGCCCTGTGATTCTTCATTTTATTTTTTTCTTTTCATTTGAATATTTTATCATTGTTGAAGAAATAAACATTAAGTAAGAATGCTTTTTTTTAATATCCTGTATGTACCAATCCTGTTATACCTCCTGCCTCTATTCGTGCCAATGCTCTATGCGTGTGTCCAGGCGACCACGTAGCGCGTAACAGCGCGGTAACTCGATTGCCAGCTGAGATGAGCCGCTGTGTCTTGCCTCGGATGAGCGGCGAGCACCTGATTGGACCATTGTATACTATGGCAACACCATTTCATTACTGCCAGGCTGTGTCAGGTTATTTGAATTGAAATTGTCAGACAGGTCCTTACTAATTGTTGTTGTCATTCCACTGTGGATTAAGGTTGTCAGATCTATATTTGATAGTGTAAAAGGCGACTTAAGATTAATACTTTACCAATTACTGCATATCGTAACTTCATAATCTCAACAATGCAATCACAAGCTTTGATCCTTTATCAAAATTTATTCCTTTATTTAAATTCTTATCATACAATTCTTCTGTTTCAAAATCATGGACATGTTTCCAATATCATAAAATACTCTACTCTTTCTAGGTGAACCAAGTTGTAACCAGATGCCCAAGTTCGCTTCAAACGCTCATGAGAGCTTATTATAAAACAGTTCAGCATAACTGGTGAACCCTTTGAGCAGTCTAAGTGGTAATTAGGTAACGGTAATGAGAACGTCAACAATCACTACTGAACAAGGTGCGCGTAATGAAATGGATTTGTTCTGAGGACAGCAAATAGATAAAGGATAATTCACGAGATCAAAGCGTGACAAACACAGGTGCTGTACGGCGACCATGAGTTGGGCACGGATGGCAATACCGATAACTACAATTTTACTGATGATTTAGAAGAAATAATTTATGGATAAAAAGGTACTGGTTAATTATTGTAGTATCTCTGTTATATTTAGATTAGTTTGGATCAACCTTTTATCATAAATGGGGCTTTAATAGCCACCAGCAGCAAAGCACATCCTAAAAAGAATATTTCAAAAAGTAAAGAAATTCAAAAATGAAGGGAAAGGCGATTTCGTAAGATAGGACAATTAATGATACTCTCTCCTCTTGATAATCCAGCATCAGCTTTGTGTTCAGTTTGTGTTAAGCGTTTTCTCGATCTTCAATATCGTGATTATTAAATTTCATACAAGCCAGATTATCCTTGCAACAACCACCGTTTGGTCCCCTCACCGCCCGCTGCGTCCACCATTAATAGATCACGAGCAGCTCGCTATATTAATTAACTCAAGGGTACCTCTGTGGCTCTGTCCCTTTGCTGGACAGTGGACACTCCCGTGGCTACTGGACACTGGCAGATTGCAGAATTGTTATTTTAAACAATTGCAATTTTTGATTGATCCTAAGCCGGTAAGTTTACGATTTATTTTGCTGCTGATATCTTAGGAAGGATCACGTTATTAAAACTTGTGTGAAACCACCAGCTTTTGTTTTTCGGCTAGACTATTTTGTTGGTTTGGTTACGTTACAATTTAAATGATGAACCAATTAGACGTTAGTCACTGGGTGAAACTTTAAAGGTTACTTCAAATAAACTAGATAGTGAAATTATTATTGTATAAGGCTCGTCGCCTTTGTTCGAAAACAGGTAAATAGAATGACAAACTTAGACCTGAAATAATACTAGGCTGTTATCTTGCAATTATTAGTTGTTATTGGATTGGATAAGAAGACTGAAGGTATAGAAAAGAGGAACAAAACATTTGTTTTCTGGTAACCCAGAAATGCGAAAAGGTGTATGTCGGAAGACAAAATTAAGTAAAAACGCTGTCCTAAGCGTTTAATAGACTAGAGTGGGAAAACATTTAGGTACATTTTGCCAATGCTGGGAAAACCGAGCAGATTGTTGTGAACACTATAATAATTTGAAAATGGAGTTTTGACTTCTGAATCAGGCCCTTGATCTAACCATATGTTATTACTGTCGATAATGACGGTGTTACCTTATGTTGTGTTGTACTCACTTATAAACAAATTCACCATTGTGAAACTCAGTTTAAATAGTGTTATTGGTTCGTCCCGGGGAATAAATCAGTTAAAGTAAGTAGGCACTGAAGAATTGTTGAAGAAGAATCGAGAAAGAATGGTAAGTAAGAAGAATAATTTCTTTGTATTTTTGTATTTTAAAAAAATCTTTGCCCCGCACTACGATTTTTTCCTGTTACGTGGGTGAGCTACATTTAAACTAACATAACATACACAAACAGCCAGACCGTCTACTTGCCTGTAGGCCATACAAATATTTGTTCCGTGCGGGAATCGAACCCATGACACGGCACAGCAGTTCATTCTTTACTTCTTTCTTTTTTGTTAAGAAAAAACGTTGCCCACACTAGGAATTTCTCTGTGCGGTGCGTTTAAAAACATTTAAATTCACATACACGAACAGCCAGACCCGGAACAATTGTAACCTGTAGGCCATTCCGTGCGGGAATCGAACCCACAACACGCGGCGCAGCAGTCGATCGCTCAGCCACTGCGCCAACCGTGCCGTCATTACTAATAACATTATGTATGAAAGGCATATCTTTAAACATCAAGGCAAGCCCGGGTCCTGCCCATCCACGCTAGCCCTTTAATCCAGAATTATCTGGAACCGCAGCGCGGGTCACAGAGGGATGCGAAGGGTGGCAGGGGAGGGGGGTGTTCAAAACCAATCAATGTTGGTTAATTGGCGCTTTAATGCTGGCTCATTCAACAATTACAGAGGTCGCTGTCAGCAGCCAGGTGGCCTAGGGATGCGACGCTGTCGATTAATATAAATATACGGTAGATGACTGATGCTGGTTATAAACATCAAAATAAGATAGGAGGAGAGGACGGGTGAAGCAGTATTTTCCGCTTGAGTTCCAAGGAAATGCTGAACTGCTTTTGTGGACACGCAAACTGGCATTGAAACTAGTTAAAAATTGCTTTGGGTTACAAAATCTGTTGCTTACATTATCTTCTACGTCTAGTGCTTTTCGTGGGAAACGATGCCAGGGTTCGAGATATATCTTGCGGCCCTTGTTTTTCTGAAAATGGAGTAATTATTTCAGTAGGTACCTATTATCCAACCGACTCAACGACAAGTCCTTTTCAAACGTGATAGGTAGTTAAATACATCCATTTTGTCTGGTTTAATTGTTCAACTATAGTAACATATTTTTGTTCAAATTAAAGTCTTTTAACTGTTCGATTACAACGATCACTTTAGCCATTTCCGAGAACTCTTCTCAAGCTCAAGCTGAAAAACCCCTACGTTAAAACTTATATCAAAACTCGTAGTAACCTCCCCTAACCCTATGATCTAATTACTCACATCGACATAACCCATCACTGTCAACAAATTGTTATATGGTCGTACTAGATTAGCGTGTCCCGGACTCGTACCCTCCCCCCCTGCCCTCTGATCGCCCCCTCCCGCCGCCCCCACCCCCCACACTTATCCCAATCAATCTCCAGCGCAAACTCGCTTAATTTAAGCATCAATCCAGCATTAGCGGTCGTTATTATATTTAGTCTCGTTATTGAGCTTTGAATGAGTAAATTCATGTCTGTTACCTCGGAGAGTTTTAATTGGTTTTCGGTGCGGGAAAAGGTTTGTGGTTCCTTTTCTAGGTTATTTATTTATTAGGTGACTTGTTTTTTTTTTCAATTAATCTGTTTTTACCGATCCTCGTATAATCCAAACGATACTTAGGTACATACT
This sequence comes from Phlogophora meticulosa, assembly GCA_905147745.2. Taxonomy (NCBI): domain Eukaryota; kingdom Metazoa; phylum Arthropoda; class Insecta; order Lepidoptera; family Noctuidae; genus Phlogophora; species Phlogophora meticulosa. The sequence continues at coordinate 3,214,365 of LR990540.1, forward strand.
TTTGGGTAAGTATTATCTATAAATCTATATATATACTAATAATTCAATTTTTTTAATTATATTAAAATTGTTTATTTATACAAGATATTCACATATTTACAAAAAACAAAAAAATAAAAGCCGACCAGGATACTAATAAATAAAATTGATGTTTTGGTCTGTTCTTGATGTAAAATTAAAAATGAAATAAAAAATAGCAGCTTTTTACTACTTAATTGTTTATATTTTGTAGTAGGTACCACACAACTAATTTTTGCTTTCTGTCTGTTTGTACCGGGTAATCTCCGATTTGGCTGGACTAATTATGGCGGGCTTTTCACTGTCAGGTAATAGTTATTATAAGGAGTACCTTTTTTTAAACAAATATTAAGGGCTCTGCAATCAAAAAATGAAAACTCATGAAATTGTGATCAAAATTCATATCAAATAGGGAAGTATGTATGCTAATTAAGGAATTATATGGAAAAATCACCAGGCCAGGTAGGAGGATCCTTATGTTTAAAAAAAAATCTTCAAGCGACACAATGTTATTTCCTGACATCTTCGCGAATGAAGTCGCGAGCACAGTCGATTATACGATTGTCAATCGGAATCGGAGCTGTCTTGAATTTTAAAAGACTCGTAGAACATGAAATACAATTTTTTTTTCCGTTATAAGTACTATTAAATACAAGTTTTTTTTTACCTTTTGACCGCCAGAGCATAAACGAACGCGCGTGCTATCCACTCCAAGCCTTTTTAATAAAAACGTTAAATTTCTTATTTGTCATCCTGAATGTATCAAAATACGTGGTATATTTTAATTTGTGTCATGCAATTAAATACGCACGGTAGCTTCAACTTTTAAGATATGTAAATAAACACACACAGAAGTAATGATTTAATTTTCACGACATGTTATTGTAGGAGCTTGTGGCTAAATAAAAACAGCCGCACGGGTTAATCGAAGGTTAAGCTACGCTTGTCGAGGTCAGTTTGTGGATGGGTGACCGTTCGCAACATATCGAGACTCCTCCGTGCCTCGGAAAGCACGTTAAACCGTTGGTCACGGTTGTCATTTGTAGATCTTTGACAGTAGTTACCTACGGGTAGTCAGAAACCCGAAAGTCTGACAACCAGTCTTACCAAGGGATGTCGTGTTGCCCAGTAACTGGGTTGTGGAGGTCAGATAGGCACTCGCTCAATGTAAAACACTGGTATTCAGCTGCATCCGGTTAGACTGGAAGCCGACCCCAACGTAGTTGGGAAAAGGCTAGGCAGATGATGATGATATTATAGTACTTGAGAGTGCACTGCATTTTTTGTCACATATTTGGGACGTTGGCGTACCTACAGAGCATTTCTTAGCTTGTCATGTATCTGTGACAATGGCGGTCAAAATGTTAAGTCGCCTGTGGCTTGTCCTGTAACAAAAGAGAAAGAGAAAACTACGTTGAGCGAAGTAAGACGAAGATCGACTCGAACATATTATGTGTGCATCTGATACAGATGTTTCGATCAATTCTCGTCTCGCGTAGGCACTCTAGAGCACAGATGTACAGAGTCCACTTACATCCATCACCAAAGCGTCAAAATTGAATACTGAATCACGAGTGCTGTAACGGTAGGTCCATTTTGATGCAAGTGTTGAGGATTCCGTCTCAGAGCAGTAGATACCCGGCTGCCTACATTTTAATTCAAGATTGAATGAAATACAAACTGGATGATACTTACAAGATATAGCCCAGGATTTTCTTTTACGGATTGAAGAATGAACTTAAAATAAAAGTTCCTCTCATACATGGTTCTACATGACAGTCGTTATTTTATCTGCAAATCTTAGTTTGCAAGCGCAAGAATAGACATTTGGTTTTTTCCCATACTTGTGCTGCAAGGCCTGGCTCCTTACCAAATATCATGCTGCTAGGTTTTGAACGGAAAACGGTTTCGAGCGTGAGAAAATAAAAAAAATGTGGCATAACTGACCGTACTCGTCTCTAGATTGCGCCGACTAACTGCCAATTTCAATAACGAATCTCAATCCCAATATAGAGATCGACCTTTATTTAAAAACAATCAATCGAGTTTGCGTTTTGTATCCTGGAGAGGGCGAATAGGAAACAACAGTTGAAGATCGCGGATTGAGATTGGTATTTAGATACGTTATTGAAATTGGCAGTTAAAAGCTCGACAAACGACCGGGGACGACGTATGACACGTTATCTTGCAAAAAACCTAGATTCAAAGAGTAAAATACAGATAACTTTTGATCAAATAAACCGATTTTCATCAAACATAGCTAAGAACACTCCCAACTTATTCAACTTTCAAACAAAAAACAAAATCAAAATCGGTTCATCCGTTCGGGAGCTACGATTTTACAGAAAGACACACAAACAGACACATCAAACTTATAACACCCCGTCGTTTTTGCGTCGTTGGTTAAAAATAAGGTTCTAACAGACGGAAGCATGAAGAAGAAAGTGATCCTTTAAGATACGTTAAAACACTCATGTAATAAGTTGACAAAAATAAATAATTTGATGTAATATAATGTTTATTTATTATATATTTTCCCAATTTTCAATTAAACTAATTATTTATGTAAATCACTATTACCTGCCAACATGCAATTGTCCATAGATTTTGTGCACGGCAACATAGTTTCACTCTAGATCAAAATCAAATCATTAAACAAATTGATTGATACCGGGAACTTGATTAGGACAACCCATTAGGCAATATTGCCAGCGTAAAAATTGAAAGTCTACGACATAATGATTAGTTGCGGTGTGACAACATTATGAATGCTTTTAAAACATAAAAACATGGAGTGTGCAATTAAAAGTCATTCAATTGTATTAGTGGCGTGCATTCAATCAAGTGAAGAGGTTATACTAATTGTTAGCGCATTAAATATTCAACTCCAATCACTATAGTGTATTGATGCACTGTGGGCAACATGCACGGTATAATGTTTTTGCATTGATTTTTCCTGACTTAGACAAAAAATATAATTATTCTTAAAAACTACGTATACCCACTACACTAATACGTAGTTTTTAAGAATAATTAGTAGTTTGGGTATACTTATTTGTTTCAAACGTTACTTCCATCTTACTTAATAATATTATAAATGGGAAAGTGTGTGTGTCTGTTTGTCCGTCTTTCACGGCAAAACCACTGAACGGATTTCGAAACAATTTGGCAGAGAGATAGATAGCATCCCGTGGAATGACATAGGCTTTTTATCAGCCTACCAAGCGGGCAAAGTCACGGGCGGAAGCTAGTATGACATAAATCTAATGAACATATTGTGTCAAGTACAGAGGCCAGCACATCAAGCTACCCCGATCTGTCAAATTTCTTTAATAGGTTTTCAACTGAAACTGTTTTCAAAAGAATAAAGTTCATGTTCAACTGCGAAAATTTTACAGTTTGGGATAGCTTGATGTGCTGACGTCTGTACTTATAGACTAGGAAACCAAGAAGCGATCAGCAGAGATCACCACAATACTTAAGTTAGCCAGTTAAGTACAGTTAAGCCATTAAATCAGTGCAAGTGGCACTGCTTAAATCCAAGGGGTTTAGCAGATACGAGCAGTTTGTAATAGTAAGTCGGAGCAAGACTTAAGTTAATATAAGTATACATTAGTATCTACTTTAATATGAATGGGTAAATAAATCAAGAACTAAAGTTTCATGTCTTTAGGTAATTACAATACAATTTAAAAAATCTCTTTTAGCTGGCCATAACCCATAAGCGTAGGGAATAAACAACAAACCTGCGGGTACAATGCGTATAATGACAGCGGTTTGTGTTTTCTGTAGCCCTATCGCTCTCTTGGAGGAGAGTGATAGGATCATCTGGCTCTGTGAGTGTATGTCTAGGTCTACGGACTGTACTTATTTATACGCGAGGGAGTGTATCGGGCGGCCGATGACACTGAGGGGTTGGGATGAGAGGTAGAACAGTCCATGAAGCGCTGGGTGAGGCGTACATACTTACTTAAATTCAGTAGCTTAAGTAGATTAGTAAACAATTATTTGGGTGTTACATAATAATCAGTAGGTATAAGTATTTTAAGTTACAAAATTGTCATTATTAAAATTTTAAAATTTGAGTACTTAAATTAATCATTTTCTATAGTAAATATAAGTCTTTATTTCATTAAAATTATACAATTATTAATATATGAAGAAATAAAATAAAATAAATAATCATAGGGCATCAAAAAATTCATCCGCATCGTTGTCAACGGGAAAAGTGCCCAGAAGGCTGGCAGCATTGCCACGTTGAATGGCAATGCTGATTCTTTGGCCAAAAAAAAGGCCAGCCCTCTGGTCACGTGAAGAGTCGACCAAACGTTTCGACCAAACTAAATGGGCACACGGACCCCATGGCCCTAGTGTTTCAACCCCAAACGGCTCAAACATATAAATTTACACATTTTCTATAGTCGTTCGTCTTTCTGAAAACAGTCTTGATGCATCCACTTGAAAAGTACTTTTGGGTGGCGAATTGGGTGGTACTTTTCCAGGGTATGAAAGTAAAGCCATGTTGTGCTCATCGTAGTCATCAAGTACCTTACTGGACCAGTACAGATATTAACATCACTTGTTGGATTATATCTTAAACCCCACTATTTACACATACTTAATTACTTACTCTCACTCATTAATTGGCTTTCAGATTGATCGATTACAGTTTTTTTTGGCAATTATGCCAACTTCAATTTGGTATCCGAAAGATTACATGCATCCCAAATTAAAGTAGCTTTGATTTAATGAGAGTGTGTGCACAAACAAATTAGGTATAGTTACCTATTGTATTGTTGTATTGTTAGACGGGCCGATTTCCGCAACTCCACGGCTCAGCGCGTATTTTGCGTAAAGGGTGGGAAAATACCTTATTCTATCCACCACTGTTCCCCGAGAAAGGCCAGCAGCGACCTGACGTTGCTGGCGATCTCTCGGAGAGTAACCTTAACCGGTTACCGAAGTATTTAGCCCTGTATGCAGTAACCTCTGGGCAGTAGAGAAGCACGTAGTCCGGCCTCATCCACCTCCATGCAGGCTCTGCACAGCACATCTGTAACTCCTATAGTAAAGAGGTGTTTGTTAAATCACCCATAACCGGTAACGGCGGCTGTGACTGTGCGCAGCTGCTGCTTAGTCAGTAGGAGAGCCTGCTTTGTATAGTTACTTAATAAAACGAAGTATGAAAACCCACATTTCTATTCTTGGTACTTCGCATCTAATCTAGATGGTTTCAGCTCCTTCATCATTAAATATCTTGAAAAGTTTAGTATGATCTGGAGAGATACTGTTTAGCTATGTAAATGGATAACAAATTACTTGTCTCGAAACTGCTTTAATTGAGTGTCTTATTCGGTATGTATTTTATTGATAAGTGTCCAACAGAAAATGGATTTTCAGTCGAATACGACAAATATGCTTCGGCTTTAGACTTATTTTTGGCAGAAAACGTAAATGATTGAGGTTTTTTGGTATGACCACCGTATAAACTTTCATACTTATTCATTTAGTAAGAAGCTGTCATTCAGATATTACTAACAGACATAGGTATATATAAATAAATAATAATTTAAATAAAAAGTGTTGGACAATCCACACAGCATCTGGATGATGCTGTGTGTCCAACATTTTTTTTAGCCCCAAGCTAAGCAGAGCTTGTGTTATGGGTACTAGATGACTGCTATACTTAATACAATACATTACATAGATAGATATTTTTTATTATACATAGCAAATACCCAGAACACCCGGAAAAAATCTTTGTAGATCGTACAAACATTTGTCCCAAGGCGGGAATCGATCCCGCAACCTCATGCGTCGCACAGTTTCGCCGGCCGCGCCACATTTGTCGTCAAATATCAGTATCAATTTCATTTATTTATATATCGATCAATCGATACAACTCCAAGTTTTACGAAGGCGAGTGACGCGCGGAAATACACGAACCTCTGTTTGTCGGATTGGCCGAAGTTTCTGCTGGTTTATGGCCGAAAACGAAAATATGGCCGAATAGAGACTTTTTGGCAGAAAAAGGTCGGAAACTAACACTTTATTAATTATTGTTGGTGTTTTGTAAATTAAAGGAGGCCCTTTATACTTACAGAAATAGTTTTAACTAGATGTGCCCCGGGGATTTACTTCATGATTTTAAGTTTTAATTTATTTAAGTATTCACATCCTATATACAATTATACCATAAAACTAACTATATAGGTACATATTTACAAAAACAAAATAAAATAAAAAAGCCGACCAGGACACTTAGGCGTCAAAGTATTCCTACGCATCGCTGTCATCTGGAAACGTGCCCAAAAGACTGGCAGCATTGCCACGTTGTATGGCAAAATTATGATATTATTATCTATAGAAGTATAAATGAGTAGAAAGTATTATTTTTAATACTACTAGTATTCGAACATATTATTATGTAGACCAACATATTAATAAAAAAATCTTTCTTTTTCAATTAAATTACTCTTACATCAACAAACGAGCGTATTAAATTTAAACTAATCTTAACAAAGTTTTTATCAATTTAAGAACTTAATGGAGTATCTCTAGCTGAAAGCCGGTAGCTTGTTATTCCAAAACTCAACCCTGTAACTGCCGCCCGCGAACAATCACTGAACGCGCCGGACAAAAGAAACGCATCGACAATACAAGACGCGCTAAGAAAAAAACAAAATCCAACACACGATTGGTCGATCGACGTGTGACGTCACCGCGCGCCCCGCCCCCTAACAACCGTCGCTACACCTGAGATGAGAGCGAGCGAGATCTTTGTAAGTGTGAAGAAGACAAAATTATATTGACGGTTCCCGTGTTGATGCTGTAACGACTCATGTGCCCAAATCAGCGCAATTAATTTTCAGCCTAACAACATTACAATAAGGTTATGTTTCCTGCACTGGCTGGAGCTTATAAGTTTCATTGCATTCATTGCTCTGGTCAGTTGGAAAAGCTGTTATTGTTTGGTTACGGGTTAACCGATTTGGTTAAATTTGTGTGTTAACAGGCAGATGTCCGGCGGTGCTCTCGCTCCCTCACTCCGCGCTCCGCTGAGACAGGTAGCATCTGATTGGCCCCGTATTGATTAGTGTGATTAATTAGAATTGAGTTCATTAGCATTTGCGTAATTGGGAGTTTGGACTCACTACTATACCGTGCGCTTAGTTTGTTTTTTGCTGCTTTGTTTGATCGCGGGTAATGTATGCAAAAACATGAATGTTAAGTCGTTGTTTACCTTCATTTCATTAGTGAAAGTTGTGTGTTTTAAAATGAGCTTTCAATACTTTTACGTTATACTATTTAATTGAATGTTAATCGAGGAGCAAACTTTAAAGTCAACCTAACTACACAGATATTATTAGAAATCTATAGCCTTTAAATTAGGTAGGTAGGTACTCTGATCTCATCAACTTTAAACTTGTTCAAAACATGTAAAGAAGCAACAAGCGAGTAACAAGCCACGAGCACGTCGAGAACCCTCAAAGAAATCGCTAACAAACTCCCGGCAACACTCTAACACCTAGCACAATCGACCCAATCAAACAGAAAAAAAAACTATTCAACCATCACCAACTCTCAATACCGTTCAAAGAAACTCCGAGGGGAAAATGCTAATACGCCGCTTCTTGCTTCTTACCAAACAAAATCACTTCGCGACCCCAAATTTCGCACTTTCAATGGGCAATTTCACTCGCCCCCCTTCCAATAGGCCCCGCCTCTTTCTTCCCCGCCGACTCTAGTAGTAGTTTCAGAGCGCCAGTGACGTACGCGTAACGCTGCGAGATGGACGCGCCCGACGACCGATACTACGGCAACCAGACGCCGGACCGCTCCGACACGAACAGTCCGCGCTCGCAAATGAGCAGTCCCAATTCAAACTCTTCTATCAATGTGACGGATCAATCTATATCACTCTCCCAGCACCAACAGAACTTAGAGACACTTAATAGAATGGGAATGTTTTTTCACGCGCAACAAATGCATTTGAACCAGAGTTTTGATGCGGTGAAGTCTAGATTAGGGTTAACACAAGTGCCTTCGAGTGGTAACCCGGGCCCGAGGCATACGATAGACGCTATCTTAGGACTGAACGGCCAGCGCCAAGTTACTAGAGTGCAGAGTGAGTTTGAGCAAAGAAGAGAGGAGAGGGAGTGTGAGACTGTGCCGGTGTCGCCAGGAGCCGTAGAAAGCGCTGGTAGGTGGATCAATAATATACCTTTAATACTTTCAAAGCTTTTTTGTTTAGTTATCGACGTAAGAGGTTTTATTCAGTCAATAGTAAAGTATAATCCTATTGCTATAAGTTTCTAAAAGTAAGCATTGAACCCAACTGGTTATCAACACTTTGGCATCGAAATTTGGTTGACTTTCCATACATAGTGATTTTTAAACATCAAATAATCTATAAACGGATTAAAAAACCAACATAATCTATGTAGCCATCGTCTGCCTAGCCTTTCCCCAACCATGTTGGGGTCGGCTTCCAGTCTAACCGGATGCAGCTGAATACCAGTATTTTACATGGAGCGACTGCCTAACTGACCTCCACAACCCAGTCACTGGGGAACACGATACCCCTTGTTAAGACTGGTTGTCAGACTTTCGGGCCCCTGACTACCCGTAACGACTGTCAAAGATCTACAAATGACAGCCGAGACCAACGGGTATACCGTGCTATCCGAGGCACGGAGGAGTCTCGATATGTTATGTACGAACACCCATCCACAGACTCACCTCGGCAAGCGTAGCTTAACCTTCGATCGACCCGTGAGGCTTTTTTTATTTAGCCACGAGCTCCTCCATGTAGCCATAGTATGCATAATCTATGTAGCCATTAGTGGTAAACCCATTCATTGAAGAACGGAAAATATTTTAATACCACAACCACAAACACATACAATCAAACCGCATTATGTATTAGGACTAACAAAACACTGCACATTGCGAATAGGCGTTGCATTATAAGCGCCGCCCGTCCGTGCAAAATATCCCGCCCGCCGACCGCGAGCCGCCGACGGGTTTGTCTTCACTGAGTTCAGGAAAATTTTGCGCGAAAAAGTTTTATGTTTAACCTTAATAGCTGTTTTAATTTCAATATGTTACGTTGAGAAGAATGTTGTTACCCTAATAAAATAAGAGCATACAAAATATTCAAATGATGTGCATATAGGTAATTTGAGTTTATTCATTATTTAATGAACACTCAGTGATTTAGTTAAGTAATTTAAAAAACTAAGTACCTTTTTAAAAGTGGATTATTCAAAGTACCAAATGTAGCTGCAACCTGAAGTCTTAGATATACCTAGACTTCCTTAAAAGCCAAAAGTTATTTAGCAGTTCTAGGTATATACTCGTACAACTACAGAATTTAGGAGGTGTTCAAATAATACGCTTCAAACAAATGAGAAGCATTAAGTATATTATATAATGTAGTAGGAAAGGTGATGAAAAAAGTTCCTTTATCTTTTCTTCGGCAGAATAATAATATGAACTAGATAAGTACATACGCAACGTAGTCCAAAATTTGGTGCCCCGGGCCACAAAGCTTGCCGCAGGTAAACTTATAAAAATCAAAAATCTTTGATACCTTATGACTTGTTGTGATTGAACGGTGACTTGAAAAAATACTAATAAAATGCGAGAGTGAGTGAAGTGATCTCGATAATTTTATCACTTCCTATAGATTAGGTTTTGACCATACATAGGTACCTACTTATAAAGAAAGTGGTTTAACTTTGTCTAGTTATGCAGAAAGACATATTCAGAATTAATTGAAATACGGATGCAAGAGCAAGAAAGCAAGCTTGAACATTTTGAAATGCCCCGTCAGAGATCGTATACCTAGATTATCTAAATCATATCAAATGCACTGTTGCCCCTGTGAGACTCTAAAAAGTCCCAACAACTTCTAAAGAATACCCAAATGATCTCTGAGCAGTTTTAAATACTACTTTTAAGGTTTAATATTTTTGGGTTACGTTTACGCTACGTTTAAGGTTTGAGGCCTATTCTCCGGCGTGGTTCCTCGGCAGGTTAGCCGTGGGCAGTGTGGCTGAGGCCGCAGCGCGCCATACATATTGTATGACCGGGTACACATGTCACGGTAAACACAGCCAACAGCCTACATTCGTAACACGGCACAAGTAAATACCGCGGCTCACCTCGTTTACTTTTGAAACTTTAATTGCCAAATTGTAGATACGTTAGCTTTGTTTGTTCTCGTGTTATTTTTGCTTCAATATGTCTCTGTATTTTTTGATAGTGTTTCTTAGAGTTGTTGAATGTTGTGTCTGGTAACCTGGATCATAAATGCAGTGGGCAGTCGGCAGTGAAGTATCCTTGACAAAATCACTGATGAATGACAAAGTATCTTCTTACGTCAGCACTTTCTAGTCGTACATTGAACAGAAAATATTCATTTGATTGCATATTTAGGCTAACAAACTAGGTACCTACTACCATCTGAATTTATAAGGGCGCGTTTTTATAGTCTGAGCCTGCAGCTTTCAGCTCGAGAACTTGTAAATAAAAAATTAGACAAGTATTTAGTATCTATGCTTAATAGCTACTTGACGCCCTCCATTATATTCAAAATTGTTAATTGACATATGAAACTGGTTAATTTAAAATGACTTTAAGCTTGTGTAACATCCTATTTATATTTGTACGCCGTTCAGGCAAAACATGATTGTGACATAATTTTATTTAACATCTTGCATGCATGTTTTAGACAAATAAAAACTATCTTTATCTTTCTCCCCTCAACTAGAAATGAAGTGCATATTTAAACAAGCCAGATCCGCTTCCAAATATGAATTTACTGTTAGTATTTAGAGTAAATTAAATTTACTATCTGCGCAATGCATACAGTAGGTATCCTCTGATGGCTCCTGATACATGGTGCAGTAACTGAGCAGGAAAGGCGTGAAAGAAGATAGGGACAATGTAACACAACTTGGCAGAATCCATGTACAATACTTATTAATTCTATAGGCTATCTACATTAAAAATACCTAGCTATTGTTTCCAATCAGTAACACATTGCCATCAATGTCATAAGTTCTATCCATATAGAACTTATGACATTGCTGTATATCCGAGTATGCTACTCGGATATACAGCAATTTCTTAAAATGATTGAGTCTTTTGTAGGTGAGACAATATTTATTCCATAGAGTGAAACATTTGAAGAATATGAACGTCCATGACGTTCCAATACTTACAGACTTCATGACGTGCGGCATCCCGAATCAAGGATAAAATTAAATGAAACCTCAATGTCTTTATTGCAAAATAAACAGACTTTTAATTACAAATCGAATGGCAACTGTTCAATATAGAGATTTAAATATAATTTATTTTTGGGTCGCGTCTAGATTCACGTCACAGATTTACTTGTATGAAGTGCTACATGTATTAGACATTAGGGTTCTGCAGACGTAATAATCATTAACTAATAAACTAATCTTGCCCGAGTACACTAGGCGGCACCTAAATGAATGCCTAAAAAATCCCACTCTTGGATTTTCAACGCTCGGCTCAGCCCCAAGTGTGGAAAATCAAAAAGTAACATAATAATATTCCGTTATTTATTTAGGTGAAACTTATTGTTCATGAAAACGCATCGTAATACTTGGAATGCTGACTTTATTTGTTAAATTGCAACGGAGCTACAATGTTAGAAGTTTGAGCCAGCGCGACCGCCGGTGGTGGAACGTTATATTAAATCGTTTGTTTCCTTCCTACAGTACCTACTGTTAAGATTGTATGCCAATGGGAACCTTATTGTGCACGGGTGTATCCAAGACATAGTGACAAGAAATGATTACGTTGGTATGCTACAGTTTTCTCGTTCAAACTGTGATAAAATGTGTGGCTAAAGCCATGTCACAGTTGCCCCTGCTCGCCCCGCAGGCTTTTTTTTTCTAGGTGGAATGGGAGGGCGTGACAGACTTATACTGACTAAAACCCATCCGTGTTTCGTCCTTGCCCTTTACGTCCCGGGGTCACGGTAACTCTTTCGAAAATCTCGGCAGGCTTCGGCTCCCTATTGGGCGCCAGTTCTGCTGACACGTCTCCTTGAGGCGCGCGCGGAACACGATGTGCCGTTGACTTAGGCCTGGTCTTTGATCGGACGGCGAGCTACCCAGTGCTCGTCGCCCGCAGGCCCGCGTCGACCCGCAGGCTGGAAGCACATTAGTTCTCGCTGATGTCAAACACTTAAGTAATGATCGAAGTGTTAATAGTAAATATCGTACCGTTTGTCTAATGTCAGGCCGATTATCTTAAGTGACGTGCTAATGCAAAGACCTATTATACTCATAACAAACATATAGGTACAAATCAGCGGATCCCTACCTATAAGTAGTAACAGTAAGCTCCCAATCTGATCCGGTAGAAAAACACAACTTCTACAGTTCCTAGTAACTTGAAACGAAAAGGTTCTAATGAACGTCGTTATAGGTGTGAGATAGATTATCCGACGTCGCACCGTGGCGTAGGTAAAGAGACGTTTTACTAAATAGCACCTGTATCCGAATATTTGTTCAAAAGAAGAGAGTTCATGAAACTGTAAAAGATATCCGACCTGTTACACGCACAAATCGGAGTGTTGGCCTCCACAGTTCCACCAACAGATCTCCGACGTGCCAATCAAGTGTAAAGGTGCAAATAAAACTGGACAAATGTAAATAGAACTCGCGGCTTTGGGTTCCGTCTAAAAGCTGTGCCCAGCTTCCCGCGGTTTCACTCAAGTGACACGAACTATGAATTTCTGATGAAACAAAAACTGCTCTCCGTATTCCCGTCGTACATCATTGTCGATGCTCCAACAGGAAACTTTAGGTTTGTAAATACTTTTGTGATGTATAAGTGAGCACTTAACCTAGAAATGATCAAATTTTGCACTTTTTCCTTCGTAACGCCGTAAAGATATTTCCTAGTGGCGTTTTTATTTGATTTGGTATTTGGACAGAAATGCGCTTTTAAAGTTACAACCTCTTTATTAACTTTTGATATTATGTAATGCAACATATTTTTTCAATCGATAAAGTCAAGGTTTACGCGTAAATATTCATACGGACCACGGAAATCTTCACCGTCCGTCCGTTTCTACGTTTTAAGTACGGGACCCTAAATATGTACCAGTCACAATCGCATTAATAACGGCTCTCAATGCAACTGAAGTTTCACAAGCGGATGCGAAAGTATAACTTATCGTATCGATCAAGTAATGCGCTGAACGCTAGTTTTAACAAACACGCGTGTCTCAATGATCACCGGAGTGGTGTAGCGTTGACATGCAGTATCCGGTACATTAATGATAGATTAGTGTTTCATTAGAACATTAATGAAATTAACATTACGAAAACTTATCGAGCAAATGCAATTTGTTAAAGATTCTATAATCTTTAACAAAATTTCTGACTATTTAAAAGTTGTTCGCAAAATTTAAACCAACTCTCCAAACAGTTTTAATTGACAAATGCTATTATAATGTAGACGACTTTTTAAATGAAAAATTGTAATGAATATTAAAACATACATTTTCAATTTTATGTATTTAAAACTTTATTTTTAACGATGATAAACTATTGCTATAGTTAGAATGTATAAATTACTGCTTTTTTTCTTCTACTTTACCAATAATATTTGTATGTCCTACGGACAAAACATACAGATTAATGTCTTCTACATATATGTAAATAAATAAATAAATAAATATTGCTGGACAATCCACACAGCATCATCTGGCCCCAAGGTAAGCAGAGCTTGTGTTATGGGTACTAGATGACTGATATACTTAATACGATACATTACATAGATAGATATTTTTATTATACATAGGAAATACCCAGAACACCCGGAACAAATATTTGTAGATCGTACAAACATTTGTCCCAAGGCGGGAATCGAACCCGCAACCTCTTGCGTCGCAGGCGGACCTTCGCCCACCGCGCCACATCGGTCGTCGAATGTATATAATATGTATAATTTAATTACCAATTACTGTACCTATGTTATACAAATAAACCAGGATTTGATTTGATTTGATCGATTTGCCCTTCGACCAGCCCGCGATCGATGCCACTAGTCACGATGAAATTGGCTCGCATTGACCATGTCTTTATGGAGTAGTTCCTACTCGATACATCAAGTTCAAGTTCAAGTTATTTATTTCAGAACAAAAATACATTTGTGTTGAAATATTTGCACAGTAGGTACATAAAAATATATATAGTAGTATAAGTATATATAGTAGTTACATAAAAAGAAGCAACATAGACAATTATTACATTTACAATTAATACATTACAATTATAGTATACAAACAAAACAAAAATTACAAACATATTAAATTTGAGTTTTAAGATTTTTGTCATTACAAAATTCGTCAATGCTGTAATAGGCTTTATTTATTAACAAAGTCCTAAGCTTATTTTTAAACATATGCACATTCTGAATTTTCTTTAATTCTGGTGGCAATTTGTTAAACAGATTGACAGACTGTACGCTATCTACTCTATTTTTTCTTTCGACGTCTGTTTCAAACTCGTTTAAGTTCTTGTTCAAATGAGTAAGTAGAACTAAAATATAAAGACATGGTACCGTTAAAATTCTATGTTTAATAAAATACTCCTTACATGAATCAGTCTGATTTAAACGAAGCATGGTTCTTAATGCCCGCTTTTGTATAGTAAAGGCCGCCATAATATTATATTTATAGCTGTTGTGCTTTTGGTCCAATGTGCCAAAACTGCCATTGCCATGCCATTTTTACAAGCTTTTCTTATTCAGTTTCACCTGTCCAGGAGTCTGTAATCAAATGTTTAATTTGAACAGCTTCCTCTTATCCTACAGAGTTGAAAAATTACACGTTGATTCAGTTAAAAGGTAAATAGAGTTTTACGGCAAGCGCGATCTGATTCGACACACGATTGGATAGAAAACAGAATTATTTTACGGTCAGCAACTCAGACTCGCAATTTTGCTATGCCAAAGTTTGTAGATCTTCGATAGTCGACGGTAATCTGAAGACTGAAATTCTGACAAACAGTCTTACTAAGGGTTATCGTATTACCCAGTTACTGGGTTGTGGAGGTAAGATAGACGGTCGCTCCATGTTTAATGCTAGTTTTAAGCTGGTTAAACTGGATGCCAATCTCAACATGGTTGAAAAAAAGATAGGCAGATGGAGTTAGTTTCTTCCACAGGCAATTAATTGCCTTATTATTAGGATTTCTGTCTTTCTTCATGTCAATGTCGAGCTACGTTAGAGAGTATTTAAAAAGATTGTGCAGATCTATTTGTGCTTATCTTCTATTGCGTAACGTTTAAAAGATGACAAAAATTGAAAAGAGTATGCTGAGATGGTTTGTTTACGTTGAGAGGATAAATTAAAGGTGACTAACAAAATTTACAAGGCAGATATAAGAGGAAACGCCGGGAGGGAACGTCCTAGAAAGACATAACACTGACCTTATTCGTGATGTTCTTCAGAAAGGTCGGGTGTGTAGTACTCGTAACCGGCTTGAGTGTATGATCAGATGTAGGTATGAATGTAAACGAATAGAATAGAATATGTCTTTATTTGCTTAGAATACAGGTACATACAAAATAGGATGGTAAATAACATAGTAAGATCCGTGTATATTCTGCCTTGTTGGCATGCCAATACAAAACTATTACACAAAGTTAGTTATAGGTCAAATAGGTTATTGGAATATATATCATCTAGGAAATCCTGAACAGAATAATAACATTTATCTACGAGTAATTCTGCAAAACATTTTTTAAATTTCATCAATGGCTAGTGTTTTATTTGATAAGGAATTTTATTTAAGAAGCAAAAGGAGTATCTATGGATCGGAGCAGGTTGCCTTCTGTAGTTTCTGCCTACCCCCATGGGCAAAAGGCGTGAGCTTACGAATTATGTTCTATGAGATATTCTTCTAAAGCTATCACGACTTTTGAGTTTGTTTCGACAGTGCTTCTTAAAGTCCGAAAATGAGAAATCATTCTAGGTTTTAAAAACTTTAGTGACTCGTAAAAGTGTTTTCAAAATAGGCAGGTGCAATGAACAAGTACTAGGTGGTATTAAATGTTATAATCAAGTTATGTAACGCAGCCTGAGTTTGTGTTTGCATCAGTAAAACTAGTTTCAATACTGAGAGACGTTATCAGTCTCGGATCTGTGCTCCACTCTTAATGGACCGCATACATCACAAGGATGATCTTATTTAAGGGATGTTCTCTTTTGTTGCTCTACATTTTACAAGTGAATTCCTCTGGTTTTGGCAGCTCTCTAGTTTTGGTTTTTGGTATTTTGTTCCAAACCGAAGAAAATACTGTTCAAGAAATGGCTAAAATATTTCATTTAATTTTTCAAACGCTACTGCTGAGTGTGAGGTCCTGTAGTGCAAAGCGTTATAGGGTTTTATAACTGGATTTTCTTTGGATTTGTGCCCGAATGATGGTAATGCCCTCACCCCCTATTCCGTGTTCCTTAAACATAACTGGCGAAATGTGGGTGTTCTAAAGGTACATCTCTGCTTTCCTCTTCGGGGTTTACAGGAGTGATGTTTGATCATTTTATACGCTTTCTTTTTATGTGAAACCTCCAGATACGTGGCTCGTGCCGTCACAGCAATCACGCCCTCATGCCCGTTCTACGCCACCGCTCTCGACTCCTTTGCGTGATTGCGCGCGCATAATAATAATAATATACTTTATTAATTCAGACCGTGGTGTCCATTTTGTTATTAACAATTAGTGTTATAAATGCTTAAAAACTGTCAACACAAACAAAATAAAAACATTATCTTGACATGCTCAATCACTGCAGCGCCATTCCATGACAAATGGCGCTGCAGTGATTGACGTAAGAACAGTCTAACCGACTAGCGATCATGCTAAGGATGCTGTTGGCGCTGCCACGTACTCTATGCATAAAATACACGCTTCTATATCTGAGCTGCTTACTATATGCCCCGTAGGGAGAGCGCTGGCTAAACTGACCAGCAACAGCTTATAATTTTACTCCATATTTATTTCTTAATTTTCTTAAAACTTTCTTTCAATAAGCACTTACATCATTTTAAGTTTCGTATTACGAAGACTAATCCTTTAGTAATGTAAAAGTACACTACAAAATATAGTTCATTTTTAGACAAAGATATTAGCCAGTAAAAAAGTGCTAGCGTGGCTGACTGCCTAAGAAGTGAGGAAAGAATTGGTTTTAATTAAAACTTAATTTCGTGGCCAGCTTCTCAATAAGCCAAAAACATCTATAACTTCTCCATTTTAAATAATACATCAATGGGTATCGTTAATTGCGGAAATACAACACGCTATACAAGCGCCGCGAGCCCGCGCCTGCTCCCTCGCCTGCGCCTGCGCCGGTAGCAACTCGCTAATGCACCTTGTAACATGAGTTGTGACGCACAAGATCGTATCTCCGCATTAAACACTTTGTTAAGCGGAGCTGTTTGCTTTTATTTTACACTGGAATAAGTGTTACACGCTACACTTGAGATACAACACTAATTATGTTGAGTGTATAATGTAAACTAACTTTGCAGACAAATGAAAACCTTAGTTTTTTTAATTACACGAAGATTTATATTCCCTGATCAATCAGGGAATATTATTCTTTGGTTGGAATATAATGCTTGGGTTTAAAAAGTGACAGTTGTATAAGGCGTTTGGTTGTGACAAATGTTGTTAATTCTGCGCAGGTTGCAAAACAAGATTCATATTGATTCCGTTGTGAATAAACAAAGATGATATCTAAAGCACACTAAAGATTCATTCATTCAAATAAGAGATGACAATGCCCCGAACAAAATACAATATGACTACAATACGTACGGACGAATGATATGTCAAATGGCCAACAACAAAAACCAATTCACGACTAACACATAACTTCAAGCCTGCACGCCATGAAGAGTTCGGTATAGGTGTACCAATAGTACCCACATGTCACCAGTTCCGAATGCCTTCAACTGGGCACAAGTCTGGGATGGGAAAACACCCAACAACACTTTGCCCGACCCAGGATCGAACCCAGAATCTCATACTAGACAGAGGGACAGTCAGCCTAAACCTACACAGTTATTACCATTTACGCACAATAATTGAACAAAGCTTCAGTGACGCGCAACGCCGCCGCGCCGTACGTCGCCTTTGCACCTGCCAGGTAAGGTCAAACAATAATTCAATAGAAAAAAATATTTTGATACCAATAAAATCCGTTGCTCGAAATAAAAGCTAACGAGGTCACGAATACTTGGCTACTATAATTTGTGTGAAATTATTAATTAGCTAATCGAGTTAGCGCGTTATCGGCACGATCAGCGGTGGCGTGCTCGAACACACACCACAATATTATGAGGGCTCGAGACTTGGGTTAAGGGACTCCTTAAACTTTGTAGTAATCCAAGAAATACTTTCAATTTATGAGGGAGTAAAACATACACCTTGGTCATAAAAATGATTCTATTGCAAAGCGGTTAAATTTTAATTGCAATCCAAAACCTTAATTACTGAGAGAAAATTAGAATTCACATTGATACTATACATCGATAACCGCGAGCTATGCCTAGGAGCCATTAATAGTGATCGAATGATCGTTTAGCGTTGCGGTCAGCACCGCAGGGGGACATAATCGAATATTGGCTCGTAATAGCGATTGCAAATCGATTGTGAGCCGCACAATCGAGTACCCGTAATCGAGCGGTTGTGATGAAGCTTTCATTGGTCCGTAACTAAACTCGTTTCGTTATATCTGTGTGAGATTAAATATTGGGTTGTATATGTGTGTATGCTTTTGAAATTGTCGAACACACATTTGTATTTAGCTGTCATCCAATAATAGCATAGCACTCTCAACATGTTTGTTGTTTAGATAATTAACGATTACTGTCATGTTACATCATCAGCATTTTTGTGGTTTATTTAAATACTTTTGATTTCTTCCAACCATTCCTTGGTACGAGTACATAAAATGTTAGAATATACCCAAAGGAATAAAAACCGTGAGTGTTGTAATTTGCGATTTTTTTTAATATAACGTATACATGAGCATAATTAAGACAACACTAATAAATTTGTAACCTCAATTAATCTTAAAAGCATCAATTAAAGCCGGACAATCAAATTATAATTAACTTTTCACTGAACATTCTCAGAAGTTGTACTCGTATGTCAAACCGATACTTAAGAAGGTGAAGCAAAAACAAAATCTACTTAATCAATATTAATTAACGAACAAAATGAGAAAACGTCGGAGCGAGTGAACGGTAGTTAGCGGTTCCGTATCAATTATTATAATTTATTTAGTTGATAACTTTGGAGTTCATAACAAGATTTATGTTCACCAAAATGGTTGCATGGAGTCTATATATCAATACCCTATTAAACATCTTACGCACACGAGTCTCATAAGCGAAGCGTTGAGGTGATGCTCTACTCCCGATATATGAAAGTCAAAGACTTTTCGAAACTATAAATGACTGTACTTTTCTCACAATGCATTTATAGGATAATATTATCATACATATATCAAGAAAAAACATTCCTTTAAACATATTCGATATTTTTTTTGAACAATTATTTTGTTTAAAGTAGAAAAAAAATAATTTACAAAAATGTTCGAGGACGTCCGGATGTCGTTCCGTATGGATCTGGCACTCTCACTACCGTAAAAATAAATGTATCGAAGTATTTTTTTTTATACCTTCATAGTCGCGGCGCGCTGTTTGCTATTGAAAATCTCTGTGTAATTCGTTGTCGTTTAATTACAATAAAAAAAAAAACTAAAAAATATGAAGAAGTTAAAAATGAGATTATGAGGCGTGCACTTTTGGATTTCCAAATTGTGTTTTATAGTTTATATGGAGAAGAGGTGTAGAAAGCTAAAACGGACGAATTTCGACTACTGGGTGGCCGCACACGTATATTATTATTTTAGGGCAAATATACTAAATAGTGAAGAAATAAAATAAAATAAATAATCATAGGGCATCAAAAAATTCATCCGCATCGTTGTCAACGGGAAAAGTGCCTAGAAGGCTGGCAGCATTGCCACGTTGAATGGCAATGCTGATTCTTTGGCCAAAAAAAAGGCCAGCCCTGTGGTCACGTGAAGAGTTGACCAAACGTTTCGCGATTTCTCGAAAAACTAAATGGGCACACGGACCCCATGGCCCTAATGTTTAAACTAAATAGTTGGGCAATTACAATAATTTATGAACGTAAATGTGATCGAGGCCCACTCTGAGCTGCAAGCGTTTCTATAAAATAAAATCCCCTTAAAGCTGAAATTTGTATACCTACAATTTATTCTATATTTTTAAGGTTTAGAACAAACTGAACAAAATGTATTTCTGAAAAAGATTATTTAGAAAGTAAAATGCAAAACATAACATGTATTTGGAGGCTACCGTAGGTACTTATACTATAATATTATTACTTACAGTAAAACGGGGTGAATCCAAAAGCCGGGGTGAATCGAAACAAATCTTTAATTGAGATTTAATCGTTGATTCAACATTATTAATTACTGACAAGGTGTTGAAATTATTCATTTCAATTCCTTAACAAAAATAAGAGTCCTTGTAGTAACAAACAATGTTAAACTAACGCCAAAATGCCCTTCCAATTTTCGTTCCTACTACACTAGGTACTACGGTACTTATATATTTGGTCTGCTCTGGTTGGCGAATCACATTCGTTAACATCCGACTAAATGTTGCGATTGACGTCTCGATTAGGTACATCTTTTTAGTTCTTCGTATTTCCTATATAATCTTCTTTCTATCTTTTTGGGACACTATTTATACAATCGGGTTTTTAGATTTAAAAAATAACCTTGTAATTTACCTCTTCTTAGTCGGTATTACTTTAATAATATAATGTCGTACACATCGTAGGGGGTTGGCTTGATTTCATTATAGAAAAGGCAGTAAATTTGATATTATTGAAGTTTAGCTTCAGAAGATTAAGGATCAGCTACTTCTGACAGTGCTCAAGCCAGACTCCAAATAGGGGCTAGTTTCAGTCCAGTAAAATCAGAGCAGTGTTATCCGCGAAATCTATGATTTTGCAGTTGGTTCAAGATAACCGACTCAACTCATATATACAATGTGAAGAGACCCTCCTACCCAGGGGGTCAGCAAAATGACTGTATCTTGCTTGCCTAGGCAGATTTTAAGTTACGTTAGTACCTACTCTTCGACCTGTCAAGTAGCTTTAGAAAATATTGACATTGACCCGTCCCGCGGATACCAGTATCATCTACATCCGAGAGAAATAATATAGGTCTTTTCAATTCATACTTATAAACTTCTTATGTGATGCCTAAGATAAACTTAATCTTAGGCATCACTGACGACGGTGAAGTAAAACATAAGTTAGTATGGACGTGTGGACTTTTCTATACTAATATTATAAAGAGGTAACATTTGTTTGTAAGTTTGTATGTAGGGAGTAATCTAAGGAACTAATGATCCAAATCTAAAAAAAAATTCGCTGCTAGAAAGCCAGATTATTCCTGAGTGCTATAGCCTATTATTATTTGCAAAACTACGCTTTAGAAGATAAAAGTACGAAATCTACGCGGACGAAATCGCGGGCGAAGTGCTAGTTATTAATATAAGTCAGAAATCGCCGAACAAACATGCTGCTTCATTGTTGTTTTGTGCCTTGTCTGTACTTGAAAATGCATTTGGCCTGCAATAGGACAGTAACAGGCATATTATTTCGGTTTGATGGGGCTGCATACTTATCGCTTTTGATTTATTCCTCTCCTGCTGAAACTCGGAACGATCGTATTGAATGTTGACTTTAAAAAGGCGCAATGAAACCCGAAAATCAGCTCGTGTCGCTTCTTCTGGATGCTTTAAAAAATTAACTGATTCAATTTGATTTCTTTTCCAATCTAAAACCTTCCATTTGTAATTCAATAATGAATCCATTTATAAAAAAATCATTAATACTGCGAAGAGCATTAATATATACGAACACGGCAAATCTGACACATGATTAGGGTTACCACATTAAAAAAATCAACGAGACAAGCCATTATAGACGATAATGCTCGCGAGTGTTGCCAGATTATCGATAATTATTACAAAAAGGAAAAAATACGGTTCCAGATCGTATCGTGATAAGTGTAAAATGTCTTAATGCGTTGCCCATAATATTTTTATTTGTTTTGTATGCCTCTTGTAATCTGCTTCAGTAATCTAAATGTGACACAACGCTCTCTTTCGCTGGACGTTAAAACCTATGAGAGTGACTGAGATGGCAGAATGTTGTGACGTTTGATCGCTCAATCTACTGAGACGTGCAGGGATGTTTTGTATGTCTTGTACACTCTTGATTTCTTAATCGTTTTTACAACTGACAGGTGAAGTATCGAATATTTATGGCGCTATCCTCGTTACAAATGGGACCAAGAAATACAGTAGTCCTTGTTGAACAAGTAGACTTTTGAAACATTTGCTAACTACTTACATAAATATTTTAAAAGAATCATAATATTCATTGACACGGAACATGCACCCGGTGGGCCACTCAATCACTCACCGCGGACAAAATAATGGAAGTTATAAATGCAGAGTTTCCGCAAACAATTACCCCTCTAGTTTCCCGCGGTGGAACATGATTTTCACCACGTAATATGCTGTATGAATATTTTAGCAAGTTTCGAATGCGATAAGAAATTACTTTGGTGGAAGTGGTGCTACATTGTCACGTATTTATTTCAAGACGGTGGTTGACGTCACACGTCCGTTTACCTGAACTATTTGGTGATGGAATCGGTTTCAGATGGAATATTATATGATTTAATTTAAAGTAAAATGGTTGCAAGGGTAGCTTCTACCATCCCGAAGAGAATACTTTTCCAAAATCAAATCATAACACTATTTCGGATTCCTTGTAATGATTAAACACCTATCAGTTCTAAGGGTATTTCCGTTAAAGCAAAATACTTAAATATATAACTACCTTAAAGATCAAAATATGAAACGATCATGTTTTCCAAGTCAGAAATAATTGCCGTGTACGGAAGGCCTTGGTTTGCAGATCATGCGATACGCGATGATATATGATACAAGTTATGTTAAGATTTACTGTCGGGCGAGGATTGCTTTTAGCCCACTGTGCGATGGTATCACTTACAGGCTTTGTTGTTAGAATTGGAGATTATGCTCTAAATATTTATTTAGTAATTATAATTTCAGACTTTCCTGTCTATTTCATAACAGTTATGATATGTTTTTTTTTGAAGAATAAGAAATAAAATAATTATAATTTAAACGATTTTCAACTACTGATATTATTTTTACGTCATGTTAAGTTATTAGCACTCATGCTTCTTACAACCTTCTTTAAATAATACTTTTAATTGTTCACTTTTGTCCGCATTTCAACTTTCCCCAGCTTGTCCACATTCGGTGCACTGTGCGTTTACATTTGAATATAATTGCATTATCGGCAAGACACGGCTCAACATTAGCATACGCAAGCTCAAATTGTTTCGTTTGATTTATGACGCCGTTCCCTTGTTCGCTCTGTGTAATTGCGGTGCCGACTGTACGTAGGACTGTATGCGACATGAAATAGAGCTCTGTTTGTTTAGATAACACGTAAGGGAATAAACTTTGGGAAGAAATACTTTGGTTCACAAACACTTCTTAATATTTTGGAATAGGAACAAAAAAAAACAGTTATAGGAGACATAAACAGCCCAGTCAAATTCTAAAGAAGCTACTTCACTGGTAGCTAATTGTATTTTTTTTAATCAATGGAGAGTGTTACGAAATCTCATGAAATTTTGTACTCCTTGTGAAATTTTGTACTCTGTCACCATGTAGGGCCTTGTAAATTTTGTAGGGCATTCTACCATTTTTTATTTTTTTGCAATAGGCATCTCGCAGTTTATCCTTCAGGGATATCGACTGCTTAACCAAACTTTCCTGTGGGGAACTAATTAGCAATTAAGGCCTCCAGCCAGCGACCAATTGCTTAGAGCACCCCCTGCGTGGTACGAGCCTCGGCTTTAGGACGTCGCTGGGAGAGGACAGCAAAGGACGGGCTGGATCCAATAGATATAATATTAAGGGACTTATTTAAACAACAACTGGCTCAACTAAGCAGGCTGGCTTGAGCAAAGGGTCTGGGGGAGCCTTGTCTACCAAATATCTTTACTAATTAACCGTTACCCGCCCGTTCCAGGTGAAGGCTCGTGCAACAGCAACGACGGCTATAGCCAACGGACGCCGACGGACGACAAATCGCCCCCCGGCAGCGAGGACGAGTCCGCACGACCGGGTTCTGCAGCCGACAACAAGAAGAAGCACCGGCGGAATAGAACCACCTTCACCACCTACCAGCTACACGAACTGGAGAGGGCCTTCGAGAAGAGCCACTACCCTGACGTGTACTCCAGGGAGGAGTTGGCGATGAAAGTTAACCTGCCTGAAGTTAGGGTGCAGGTTAGTTGAAATACATTATTTATTTGATTTGGTGATCTTTTTATGAGTTCACGTCGGATAGTATCTATCATTATCGAATATTATATTCGTATCTTTATTTGCATTCCATAACGTGTGAGGATCTTACTTCTTAAAGCTAAGTTACAATTACGGACCCTGTGGGGTAAAGCAAAAGCATAAAATTAATACTTAATTAATAACCAATTTTTAGGAATTATCCTTTAATAACTTAGAACAACACGTGGATTAAGAACTAGAGTAGCGTAAGTCCAAAAATACAAAAAATATTTTTTTTCATTATTCGCTTTTTTAATCCCCATATTTTTATGTGCCAAAAAATTGGAGCGATGTAGTTTGTAGATTGCTTAGTACAAAAATAACGTATACAAAAAATGATATTTGTTTACTGCCAAAATGAAGTGTTTCTACTTACAATAATGTTGACATTATTTTGTCAAAAAAGTTACGAGCACAACGATCGAAACTCGATTTACAGAGCGAATAGGACACCGAATATGCCTTCAATGTAATCGCTCAAATAACGTATCTTGTCGTACGTTTTTAACGCAGAAAGTTTGATTATGTAGCCTAAGTTTGTTTCGTGCCAAATAAGCGTAAAGTACCGTTACTGCATATGGGACCTTGTTACGTGCGCTTCCGTCATTTTTCTCCCTGCCAAAAAAACGTAAGGGTGTGATACGCTACTATGGCACTAAACAATTAAAGTAATGCAATCATTTTTTATGTCAATAATAGTGTAAAAGCTATATACGTTCTTTTAGCACGTAATAAATCTCTGTTGGTCTGATTCAGTCTCGACTCTAATACTACTGTACGTTAATTTGACACCAAAAAGTTTAGGCAGGCCCAGCCGGTTGCGTATGAAAACACGAAGCGGGTCGCTCCTCGCGATTGTTTAATACCTAACCTTTTCGCATTTTTTTTCTAAAAACCGTTGCCTAAGCTAAAATTTGATAAGTTTTAGTGTCAAAAACAGTGAAGATGAATAAAAGAGGCTGCTTCAAAAAACTGTCGGAGACAAATGTGGTTGAATCTGATGCCAGGGAAGTGCTTGATCCACACAATAAAACTACTGAAAGAGCTAGCTAGACTGAGTACGTCAAAGACCACACTAACTCTTTTCCGCGCACTCACGCCAGCTCACTATGTTAGAAAAGATACCAAAAAAGAGAACTATATGTTGATAAGTGTAAGGAAGATGAGGTGGAACCTGTCAAAATAAACATATACCGCGATATTTTAAAGAAAGATTTTAATATTGGTTTCCATAAGCCACGGAAAGATATGTGCGATGAATGTTTTGCATATGATAATATGAATGATGAAGAAAAAGAAGCCAAAAAAGGTGAACATGAAGCTCATTTACAGAGAAAAATTCAAGCGAGAAGACATAGAGATGAAGCTAAGAAACTTGCTCTGGATGATGAAATTTATTTCGCCGAATATGACATGGAAGCTATTTGTCATATTCCTACCTCATCTTCCAAAAAAATCTTTTATAAACGAAGGCTGCCTGTGTATAACTGTACTTTACTGGATTTTGGCAAAGAAAAGAGGGAAGTAACATGTTATTGCTGGAATGAAGGTGTTGGTAATAAAGGTGCTAACGAGGTTGGATCATCTTTGTTCAAATACATGACAGAAAAAGCAGACGGCAAACCGCTCACTTTTGTGTCCGATACTTGCGCAAGTCAATGCCGAAATATGTATATTTCTGCCTTGATGTTGTATTGTGTGGCTTTTTTGGATATACCGGAAATAAATCAAAAATATTTGGAGCCTGGCCACAGTCAGATGGAAGTGGACAACATTCACGCTACTATAGAGCTGGCCAAGAAAAGTATACCAATTTTTGATCCGTCCAGTTACTACACGATTATTAGAACTGCGTCAAGAAGAAATCCTTACAAAGTACAAGAAATGGGACAGGAAGATTTTTTTGATTTGAAGAAACTGAAAACTGTTATGATTAAGAACTGTAAAACAGATACTGATGAGGAGACTGTGAATTGGTTAAAAATCAAATGGCTTCAATATCGCAAGGACGACCCAGAACATATCTATTTTAAATATAACTTGGACAGCGAAAACTTCAAAAAAATTAAGGTATTCAGAAGGGGCAAAAGAGTAACCTCGTCGAGAGTAATTTTGAAAAAAGCTTACAGTGGTCCAATAGCTATATCAGCAGATAAGTACAACGATTTGCAAGAGCTGTGTCGATCTGGAGTTATTCCTTCAACATATCATGATTTTTACAGCCATTTGCAGGTCGACCACGAATAATTATTTTTAATTACATTTTTAAAGTAGCCACGAGGGATTATTAATTTTAGAAGATTTTTGTTATTATTTTTAAGTCCATTTTAACGGAAATTCCGTTGCATTCCATACATGATTAAATTTATGTAACAGCCAAAATGACGTATGTCAACCATTTTTGGAAAAATAAACTTGATTTAAATGAAAACGTTTTTTGATTGACCTAAAAGTTACACTATTCTGTAGCCGATAAATAAAGCTTTATTATTAGTAAAAATCAGATATCTAACTACTATAGATTTTGCCATAAAAGAGCTATAAGATAATGGTAGGTAAATTTGAGTTGTTTTTCGGCTCTCCAGTGAAGTTGTCATTTTGCCCTTACGCTACTCTAGTTCTTAACCCACGAACATATCTTAGCGTTATATCTTAACATAAGGAAAATACCTCCGAATGCGTATGTTAGTAATAGATGATTTTCGAAAGCACTGCAAATATCTTACGATTTTGCTGCTGACAATACAACTATACTTTTTCATCTATTCATCGCAGTGTCAATAAATTATAGTCATGACACTGAAAATCTTTAGTCAACGCGTTCAACGAAATAGAACGTTAAATGAAATTTTCTCTTATATTAAGTGAAATAAGTACACTTTGCAAACATTGAGTGAAGGGCCCTACAGGGAAGGGTAAAGGGGCAATAATGAACCCAAGGGGCTTATGCCACTCAATCCCCTTTGGCTTTGCAGGCCGAACATATGTCAGGCGTATTGATGCCCCACCAAATAACATGACCCTCCCCGCATCGCCTAAACGAACAAAAACTAATGCATTACAGAATTTTGAAGATCTTATTAAACTGGTCGTTCCTTAATTGCTTTCTTATGCCACTACAAACTTTTATGTTCACGGTATTGTAGCCCTTATACGCTTGGAAAAGAGTCTCTGAATTCGCATTGATAAGTTTGTTGTACGGCTATTATTTTGCCAAATAATGCGGTTGTGAACTAATCTGACACTTGGTTTTCAATATAAGATAAGCTGATTTTAATAGTGTGTAATATAAATGTCATGTCCTTTGTTAACGACAATAACTTCTGCTTGTTCAGTTGTTGAAACGAATGTAGTTTTTGCATTAAGGTCCATGAGATTGTCGTGTCAACCTTTAATCCTGAGCATAACGACTACATAATGTAACATAGTTGCATTCAGCTGCTTACCTGCCTATCATTTGTGACAAAATGCAAAAGTATGGGCAGGTGGCTTTAGTTAAATATGGCCACTTCATATATTCCTAACGTCTGAGACGAACTGATATGTATACTTACTCATTTCAAACTGCCAGTTCTGCCAGCCCATTATCACTGATTTAGTAGATTTCGTCGTTCAACTCATTCGTCGTTCAAAATTCTAAATCGATGTTCAACTAGTTTCAGTGTTATTCGCGTAATCGCGTAGTGCCCTGGCACGTCTGCTACGGAAGCGGCCGGTAATTCGCTTAAACTAGCGCCCAGACATCGACACCCCACTACGCGATGTAGGTGCTACTCTGTTACATACTCACACGGCTATCCAGTTCAGCGCTCATCTCCGATTTGATCATATTTATTTGGCTAACGTTATTAATCTCCCGTTACCTACTGCCAGGGTTCACTTCTCTTCAAAAGGCTTGAGGATGGACTTGCGATCTGCGAACTTGGTTTGGTGTGTACCATGGTAGTACGTGGATGGGTAAGCTGAATGATTTCAATCAGAATTACAGTTTTTCCCACTGAAAAACAAATGAGAATACTTAAGTAATCCTTGTATTTAACCGCCGACTGTCCAACAGCGTAGGATCGTCTAAACGAAAGGGTTCCTAATTGAAACGTCACGGAGGACGCGTCGGTAATTACTGTGTTTTTGACAAACACTCCGCGTTACAGTGTGAGGATAAAATAAAGGTTTTCTATCTTTTACTAAACGTTAAACAGGGGACTTAGGAGCACGAGGAGTTCAAATCATTTGTAGTTGGAGGGAAGATGTGATGTGGTTTTACTTAAAGTCTTGTAACAACTGAAGAAGAAGTCGTGCTTTGTCACTTTTATTTATTACGATTAAAGCTCCATTAAATAAACTAAACTTTTGTAAGGAGCTCGTCGCTAAATAAAAACAGCCGCACGGGTTGATCGAAACTCAAGCTACGCTTGCCGTGGTCAGTCTGTAGATGGGTGACCGTTCATTACATATCAAGACTCCTCCGTGCCTTGGAAAGCACGCTAAGCCGTTGGTCCCGTCTGTTATTTGTAGATCTTTGACAGTCGTTACGGGTAGTCAGAGGCCCGAAAGTCTGACAACCAGTCTTACCAACGGGTATCATGTTCCGCAGTGACTGGGTTGTGGAGGCCAGATAAGCAGTCGCTCCATGTAAAATACTGGTATTCAGCTGCATCCAGTTAGACTGGAAGCCGACCCTAACATGGTTGGTAAAAGGCTAGGCAGATGACTAAACTTTTGTATCTAAGTGAAGAATTAGCCACGTACTAGAACCAAAAATTGGAAGACACGTTTCATCCAAAAGCGCACACTGGGCTCACGTCGTGGAGTACCGCCTGCTCGCACACTATCAAAGAGAGGAGACATTGGCCTGTTCATACGTTCGAACAGTGAGAACAGTGTAGGCTAATTCGTTTACATAAATGTGAACCAACTATGGCGACGCCGACGTATGTAACATATAATTATTTGAACCAACACAATAGAAGCCATCTTACCCTCATAATTTACATTACTAGTACACGCATTGACAAACAAATACAGAGATTTACAGAGCCCATTAAAGGTACTCTTAACAATTGCAAAATCATTATAATCTTATCAGATCTCCCATACAAACTGATTGTTAGCTTCATAAAGTCAGTCACACATAAACACTTCTATTTTGTCGCTTACCAATTTAAATAGACCTCTTGAAACGAAAAAAGTATTTTAATTTAGGGTTCTTTTTTCATTGGGCCATTTCAATTGACCTATCGAAGTTTCTAACAATCATACGCTGGTCTCTTTTACAGTTGAAGTGGCTAAGAATGGGGTTTCTCTTGTAACTGGACGTCTAACAATAGAGGAGTGCATTAAGCGTCAAATAGACAACAATGAGAAAGCGATGGTAATCGAATTCGCTGCGTTGATCGCGGTAGGGTGACTACGATTTGGTAGGTTACAAATTCTAGAGCAAATTTAATTTACATCGTGACTAAAGTTATTATTGTGAAGGAAAAACGGTTAGTTCACAACTTTACAAAGGTTTTGATTTGTATCTCATAAAACAGGTGGTTATAAAGCTTGATATGTAAGAAAAATACATAATAAATTTTGCACATCAATACAAAAATCATTTTGCAAATTGTACGAGTTCGGTATACACTGAGTAGTGCGGCCAATAATAGTGTTCACAAAGTGCGAAAACATATTGTAACGGTATTTCCTGCCCATAATTAGTCACAGGTTTTGCCGCGCATTTCCCAATGTGCAGTCATGACGTGCTCACCCCAAAACATCTCAATAGCTTGTCACTTATCGCCGTCACGCTCCACTTGCGACAAAATGTGCTAATAAACGTTTTTGTACCCAACGCCCCGGTTTTGATACCCCTTGCGTAGAAGTCCACACGAGTATCAACCTTATTTTAAAACGTTGAGGGTGCTATTTTGAGTGGTAATGTGATTTATTTGTGTGAAGGGTCTTGGAAAATGAGTTTTAAAATGTTTGTTTAGTGTGCAATATTGTTTTCTGCGAATTTGTAAGTGTCTTTTATGTAAAATAGTTCCCACTTCCTCACATTACACGCTCTTTGCTTTACATTTTATGGGGATTATCCGTTCTTTAATTTAATTTCAGTTTTTATACGAAAATTTGTAAATCGCAAGACATTTTATTACTAACTGTTGTTACGTAATACCGGTACGTATAATGTTCATCCTCCACATATAATGTTACCTTAATTTTGCTCCCATTGTGGATGACTGTTTTAGTTAGATTGTCGAACATAGTCGATCGAAGGTTAAGCTACGCTTGCTGAGGTCAGTCTGTGGATGGGTTATCGTTCATTTCATATCGAAACACCTTCGTGCCTCCTAAAACAAGTACAGTTCCGGCTGTCATTTGTAGATCTTTGACGGTCGTTACGGAAGAAGCCCGAATTCCCGACAACTAGTCTTACCAACGGGTATCGTGTGACCCAGTAACTGGGTTGTGAAGGCTGCACACGGTTAGACTGGAAGCCGACCCCAACAAAGTTGGGAAAAGTCTAGGCAGCTGATGGTGAATGATTGATTGATTTGATGATTACAGAGTACCTACGGATGTTTCAAAAAGACGTTGTGATAAAATACTGAATCTATGCACGTAACACTTTTTAACACAAAGTTGTAATGTAATGTCAACCCACTAAATATGAAACTCACTCTTATCCGTTACGAAAATCACTTTAACCAAAAGTACGGTAATAGATTGAGCTGTTAATTGCGGCCAGCTGTTAAGAGAACCCCTAATTTTCCAGGTCTGCAGCAATAATTACCGTTTCGTTTACCAAAAGAAAGGGTTCATGGATAGCCATTAGTGGTTTTTGTTTCGTCACGTCGTTAGCGCTGTCTAGCGTCTAGCTTCCGACACTAATTATAATTACTTTTGTCGATTCACTAAGTGATTCGTGACGCCATACCGTCGTAGTCAGGCACTAACTACGACGTTCATTCATTACGGTTTCTTCAATTGGTGTTTCAGTTACTCGTTGTGGAGTAGTCTAGATTTAAGTAACGAACGCTCGATAAGTTGACAATATAATTATATTATTAAGTTATGTCTTCCTAAAATAATTATAGTAGCAAAGTTACGCATTATTAACCTTACAATTATTGACAAAATGGCACGTAACGTGGTGGTGTAGTGGTTGCAGGCGCTGCTGCCAAGCATGAGGTCCTGGGTTCGGTTTTCGTCGGAGTTAAAATGTTTTTGGGTTTCCCATCTGGAATTGTTCACTAGCAGCCCGGAGTTTTGGCAGTAGACTCCCCCCTCATTAAACATAACTGGCGAAATGAGGTACGATAGGTACCTATACCTCTACCAAGCCCTTCAGGGAAAATGCGTGATGATATGTTATAACGAATTGGCTCAGACAGCCTCAACTCTTGTGGTATAAACGCAATTTACACGGTCGTAATCGTGCAGCAATAATCCCGTGACCGATCCCGGGAAAGATCGCGAGACGCGGGATTATGGTCACCCTACGCGCCTCGTGTAAACGTATGCAGCTGTGTCGTCGATTCTGCACATACTGCATATTGTTCCATTTACATGGAAACGGGTAGGTATATGATATTCCTAACTTCATTGTCACCCCATTTACACTGCGTAAAAACTGGGCAAAACCTGCCCGCTAATTAAGATTTTGGCTTTGTAATATTATTTTAATACCAAAATTGTACAAATATCTATAATTTTCTCTTTCATCTTTCTACGGTAAGCATGTCAGTGGTAAAATCAGTATAAGCTGGTCTCTTATTCTTTTCAAAGTCCGTACTATGATAGGCCAGCAAAAGGTCAAAGTGTTACCACCGACTTGAGGTCGACTGTACTTACCTGGGTCCATCTGCGCCTAGCCTTTTTCCAACTATGTTGGGGTCTGCTTCCAGTCAAACCGGATGCAGCTGAATACCAGTATTTTACATGGAGCGACTGCCTATCTGACCTCTACAACCCAGTTACTGGGCAACCCGATACCCCTTGGCCCCTTGGTATGACTGGTTGTCATACTTTCGGGCTTCTCACTACCCGTAACGACTGCCAAAAATCTACAAATGACAGCCGGGACCAACGGCTTAAAGTGCTTTCCGAGGCACGGAGGAGTCTCGATATGTTACAAACGGTCACGCATCCACAGCCTGACCTCGGCTAGCGTAGCTTTACCTTCGATTCTTAACCGTCTGCTTTTATTTAGCCACGAGCACCTCCTGTACGTACTAGGGTATCTATTTAAATAACAAGGGTGGAGACAACTAATGACGACTCTCCTCCCAAAAGCCAAGTAAACACGTTCATATAAGCTCCACAATAATGAGTTAACAGTGTAGAGTGGTATTGGATTAGCACGGAGCGCCGTCGCCGATCGAGTTAGTGCGCAATTAATAACTATTATAACTTAATCCCACACGTTCCAGACTCGTGAAGCGGTGAGCTGCGATGCGACTACACGAGGCGACAATCAAATAAATTGAATTATTAAAGAGAGAGTGTTAGAAATCTTCTTATACTCGTATATAAAATTCTCGTGTCACAATGTTAGTTACCATACTCCTCCGAAACGGCTTGTCTCTTATATATAAAATTCTCGTGTCACAATATTAGTTACCATACTCCTCCGAAACGGCTTGACCGATTCTTATGAAATTATTTATGCATATTCAGTAGGTCTGAGAATCGGCTACTATCTATTTTTCATACTTTTTTGTTTTTCGTTTTTGTTTTTTTTTATAATGTGGCATTGAAAAATACATACCACCCTAAATTTTCACCCTTCTATCACCAACCCCTATATGGCAAAATAACGTTTGCCGGGTCAGCTAGTCCTTTTACAAAAATCTTATAAATTTAATTTCATATATTTTTCCGAGATAAATAATAATACATCATTTATTTCGAGCAATAAGACTTACAAACTATGTTAGTAATACACTTACAAAGATAAAAACACAGAAATAGGAGAAATGAGATTTTTTCCGAGATGCTGGCAGTCAGCACCTTATGAACTTAGAATAGAATTTCAATACGCAATCGATGACTAACGCAGATCTAAAAAGAATAAAGATGATACCCAAACTCTAAAAAAAAAACTAAATATTTTCAAAGTAGAAAAAGAAAGGGCCTAGTGCATAAAATTCTATTAGCAATAACGATACTGGCAAAAACGATAATGTAGGTATGGGGCTGGCGTCATCGTCATCCCTCTGCCCTTATACCAATTTATTCAGGGTCGACGCAGCTTGCAAAGTAAGAAAGATATGTCTACTTCTTTCAAACATCTTATTAATCACCTCTTGTCTACCGTAAAGCTTGTTTCTCGATCAGCTTTCTCGTTAAATTTGGAAGCAAATACCACTTTTGTTGGCCCTCAGAAGTAGCTTTGTTAAAACAAAAATATTCAAAATCTCTTTGCGGATATTATGGTGAAATTCTGTTTTAATACATATATACATAGGTACATACATAAAGTCAACCCTTTTTCCCACGGGGGTATGCAGAAACTACAGAAAATCATCCTTACATACTTCTTTTGCTTTGTTTACGTTCATACAAATGGTCATACACGCACGCCCGTTTCGAGTAATACCTGACCTTTTTGAAGAACATCGCCAATTATGTCAGTGTTTGTTCTTCTAGGACGTTCCCTCGGCATTTTCGTTTTTCTGGTTAAATCTTGAAATTTCTCTATTCACTTCTACCTCCTAGCTGCAAACATAAGGAACAGTTTGATCTATTCGCAGTCGTTCCATGGTCTGTGCGCTTGTGTAATTCACTTATCGCGTCGACGCGGTGTTAACTTAACTTGAGCTCAACATGGACGAACACTCGATACATTACTGAATATACTCTTAACAAAGTTATTGTACAAGATATATTGCTATGAATATCGAATGAGATCGAGAAGTGTCAGTGACCGTGCTATTATTACCGACGTTATTCTGTATGAAGATTCTGATAATGACTATTCTAAAATGTTATGACGTTCTCTATTTTATTTACATACTAGCTGACCTGACTGACGTTGCCTGTCAATGGCGCCAACTGTCAATCCCAAGAAGTAAAGATAGTCGTTTCTGCACAATTGTCTTATTTGTTCTTTCCGTAAGTACCTTCTACAGTATACGAAAACAAAAAAAAGCAATTAATGAAATCGTTAAAGTCGTTCTCAAGTTATGGCGTGATCAAGGGAAACAGGATTATTTTTTCTTTATTAAAAAAAAAATGGATTGATTTGTATTAAATTTTGTGTGCATATCGGGTAAGGTCTGAAAATTGGCCAGCATCTATTTTTTAAATATTGTTTTTTTATTTTTTGGATTTTGTTGGCTTAAAATTCCAAAACAACGTTTGCCGGGTCAGCTAGTAGGGATATAGATTTATTGATACGGCACTTCAAAGTCTGATTCGACAAAACATACACAAAATAAAATTAAGTTGAGATTTTTGGGCACGGTGTCAAATCTCCAAATGTTACACGAAATATACTTATATTAGCTCTTTTGCAGATCGAGTAGATTAAGTCTGAGGTAGATCTTAAGCATACCAGTGGCAAGACTATGTTCTCAGTACGAAGATCCTCAGCCGTTCCGACATGTATGGCATGGAAACTTTACTGATGCAATGTCAACTCAGGGTGTACGTCGTTCGCATTGAGGGCTACCATTTACCTAAACTCGTCTTCTACTCCGAGTTGGTGATAAGTAATTGGAATCGTGGTGGTGAACATCTTCACTATAGGGATGTGTCCATGCGGCATCTGAGCTCCTGTGGTTCTGATCCGACAGGTTTGAAGGCTCCCTTCATATACATAGGTCGTCTTCGCGCTTTAAGTCTACAAAATATGTGACGTGATAAACGAAAAGAGCCAAATACAGAAACAGTTATCTAAGTCGATCCTACTTCTGTACAGAACTTTATCGGCAAACTATGTATATTGCATTAGTAGTGAACTGAAACTGAAATCGGTCTGGGGAGTCATAATACAAGCTAGGAAATTATTTCAAAAGATCGCCGCTATAGAAATCGATAAAGAGGACTAATATAATTGTAGGAATCAGATTATTTGGTCTAAATGGTGTGAGGGAAAACGTGTATTCGTACCCAAGTACAATAAAAAAGCCATGTATTTTCAATACTTACCTCATTTATAATGAAAGTCTACTTTGATTAAACATATTTTCCTCACACATCTAACTACATAAGCGAATTTAAATGGGATTCCTTAACACAGAGAGCACATAAGTCGCGTGGGAGCGGAGGCGTGCCGGCAATTTGTTCAGCAGCACGGGAAATTGTGTTTATTGCGATCACATCATTTACTCCCGTTTCTTTTCATTTGATCCCTTGCCTTGCTCTGCCCCCTGCCCCGCTTGATACCTTAACGCCATTTCTACCGACTATTACTCTGCCTGTATCGTTATTGCAGTAATACGAAACGTTTAGAAAAAAAGAACGTACAACAAGAGTGATAGTTTGCATTGAAATCAATTTGTCTTCGTTATACACACTTTTGCATTGCCAGATCTTTCTTTACTTAAAGTCACGTCCTACATTTGTCATTGTGAGATTCAAAGTCTTTAGCTATTTACATAGATATGCTTTAATTACCACTTCAAGTAATTATACCGACATCTTTTACCGTTAAGAATGATTGGCCGTAGACCAGACGAAAAAACTTCTACTCAACATATTAAGGATTTAATATTGGACGTGTATTATGAACCCCTAATAAAATAGACGAAACCAGTTCAATAGTTGACGAAGGTAATCATAACTCTGTACTATTGTTCGATAATAATTTGATTAAAATTTGACGGCTCCATCCTGTTTAAAAAAACCTTTTAAATAACAGGAAACAACTAAATAAGGGTAATTCAATTACAGCTTATAATATAGCAGCCATTTCATATTGAGCTCTGATACGAACTTTTGATTTACCTTCTCTAAGTCAAATTATAATGGATGTTGTACAAAGACGAAATATGAAAGAAATAATGCATTGAATGGGTAATAGTAGGTTCCGTACATATCATGTCGGTGTAGGTTACGCAGACTGGCGGAACTCCAAACTTGATATTTCCGTTTACATCGCGAGTTTTTATTTGGCGTATGTCTTTGGATAAATAATAATTCTAGATTCATTCATTTGAACCACTTGCACTGACCTGTTAAATAATGGTACCTCAATAAAAACGGTTTAATGTTGAATAATGGAGAGCTGACCATTTTAAGAGATTTACCTATATAATCATGTTTCTTTTGCCAGAAAGGTCAAAGTTAAAAGATGAAAAGAAACTTTTCTTGCCTCACAACCCTTCAATTATATCATTACTATCTCAACAATTAGCCCATTATGGCTGATCAAAAGTTTGATCATGAATGACAGAAATCAAAAAAAGTTTGTCAAACATCGTAATTAGAGTCGAACAAAGCGTGCATCTGCGTTGACGGCAACAATGCAAGTGTCTCGTTTTCGCGCCATTAGAGTGCCGACGCCATTTTGTTGTCATCAACAATGGCGGCTTGCGCAAGCGCACAAGCGGATTAGCCGTCCAATTTGCCAAACAATTCAATACAAATACTACTTCCATTTCAATTGAAAACTTTACAATTCGGCTTCGAGTGGCGGGTCGTTGAAAGATTCATCCGCCGTCGTTTTATCAACTTCAGGAACCTCGATTTTCACCTCTATTCCTACAGCAATAAAGTTTTTTATAACGGTTTTGTATAATTTTGCATTGCACAAGTGATATTTGAGACCGTCACTGAGACTAGGGATTTCTTTCCCAACTCAGATGTATTAAGTTCTCGGGACCTTTGTAAGGGATCAGGATTATAGCATCGGCTAATTTCGTGTAAGACATTCTTGAGACGGTGCTTTTGACTTGCTTTACTGGGAATCTTTAAGATCTCTAGGCGTGAAGAGTTACATCTTCTCTAATAATGAATGATGTCACTTCATTTACGCTCAAACTAGGTTGTTCTGAATGAGATTTGTTCATCCGTATTGATGCTTTTTAGAGTAATTTGGACCATTAGCTAACACTTACCTGTTACCGTCCCACTGCAGGGCAAAGGCCTCTTCTCATGCAGAGAAGGCGTGAGCATAAATCACCACGCTTTCTCAAGACGGGATGGCGATTTCAGTCTTATATTCATTATAAGTCCAGGTTTCCTCACGATGTTTTCCTTCACCGAAGTCAGTGATATCCAAGATAAACTTAGAAAGTCCATATGAAGCTGCTAAGAATTCTTATATTATATCAAAATAAATAACCATCTCGTAGAAATTCTCTTAATTCTACAAAATATAAATCCCTAAGTTTGAACAACTTAATTTTAAGCGTGATTACCTAATAATAAATTACAAGCACCTAATAAAATATCTGAAAGCTGATAAACAGCGCGCCTGCGCCTCCACAGCGAGTCAACGACACAAATCATCTCTTAATTACATAATTACTTCAATTAAGACAAAGCTCGAGAATTAATTACAATTCGCCACTCAAGCGAGCCCATTAATGGAGCCTAATAAGAATAAGTCAACGAGAGATTCTGCAAACTTAACGTGCCCGCCGTCTCTTGGCTTAACGCAATTTGAAAAGTTGATTATATAACACGCAACAAGCAAAAATCAACCTAATTGTACAACAATAAAGTCGTTTCTTCTGAACCCAAAAGAGCGGCGGTTATAACGTTTAACGTGAATGGCCACAGCTGACAAATACTAAATTAACCTTTTAGCCAGATAAGCATGGCGGCGGTTCGCGTTACTGAGAAATTTAATTAGAGATTTCAAGCATGAAAGTTATGTTACACGGATTTAACTATCTTTTGAAATGATATAAACCTTATCGTTATCAACGGCATCAACGGTCAATATTTATCGAATACCTAGTTTTTGAACTTTTTGTAGGGCTGGTAATGCTACTAGTGTTTTTGATTCACTTATAATTTGGTTACCTATTTGAATTTATTTTGACTCCATGACCTCGCTCATTTTCTACTACATCTTTCCACCTTACTCTTTCATCATTAGGTATTGAATAATTTTGCCAAATCATTTTGGTGAGTCGTCCAGGCAGTAGGTGTCCAAGAAGACATAATGAAGTGGGCTTTGGATTTATCGGTCCTGGTCTTGTCCGAATTATTTATGAAAACAGCAATAAGACAGTATATTGATAAGCGCTGTTCATAACTGTAAAACCTTATAGTGAATAAATTTCAACAAAAGCCGTCTCCACTCCGTGTTGAGGTCGTCACAATAAATTAATTAACGCAGGCTCCGCGGCGCGAACGATTTGTCCGTTTATGTACCGCCTACATAAACTTATAAATACCTCTATAAGACGAGTGCTTCAATAATAATTATAATAATTCAATTATTTATTGAAGTAACACAACTCATCATCATCACCATCATCATCTACCTAGCCTTTTCTCAACTATGTTGGGGTCGGCCTCCAGTGTGTTTTACATGGAGCGACTGCCTATCTGACCTCTACAACCCAGTTACTGGGCAACCCAATACCTCTTGGTAAGACTGGTTGTCAGACTTTCGGGCTTCTCACTACCCGTAACGACTGCCAAAAATCTACAAATGACAGCCGGGACCAACGGCTTAACGTGCTTTCCGAGGCACGGAGGAGTCTCGATATGTTACAAACTGGCATCCAACCACAGACTAACCTCGGTAAGCGTAGCTTAACTTTCGATCAACCCGTGCTGCTGTTTTTATTTAGCCACGAACTCTTCCTCGAAATTCAAGTAACACAACTCATAGTATAAATTACAATTTGACTTAAAATCTATATTAGTAATAAAGAAATTTTAACTGAGCTGGAAGTCCAGTAGAAATTTTGCAGCACCGGTTAACGATCGCGAAGTCCAGTCGGCCGGAGATCATGTTTAGGTTGCTGTTGGTGCTGCCCCGCACCCTGCGTACCAGGGATGCGGTGATACAGGAACTGGATGTTCTTCGTTATAGAAGACATGTTTCAAGTGAAAACTAGTGTCGTATACGCTAACTAATTTAACGGCACGGTTGTCGCAGTGGCTGAGCGATTGACTGATCTGACTGATCGCTGCGTGTCGTGGGTTCGATTCCCGCACGGAACAAATATTTGTATGGCCTACGGGTAATTGTTCCGGGTCTGGCTGTTTGTGTATGTGACTTTGAATGTTTGTAACCACACAGGAAAAATTCCGAGTATGGGGCAACGTTTAAAAAAAATACAAAAAATTACAAGCCTCCAAACATATACATATTTAACCGATTAAGCAAAATCAAGTTTTTGTATCAAACAAGTTTGTTTAATGATTCAGATAGGTTAATCCAGACACAGGACAAATAAAGTTTAAAACTGCTATCAGAGACCGCTTGGGAGAAATGGTTAGACTAGGAGCTTTCTAGCCGTGCGTACCAACCTACCTACTTGTTTATGTAGGTATGTAAAACTCAATTTGTTTGTAAAATCTTATTGCGACTTTGTGTTCATACAATGAGAAGAGATTGCTGATGATTTCTGTAACGATGAGGATACCTATTTGTAACATTGAATTCTGAGATAAGTGAGCTTGACAGAAAAGAACAAAAAATAATTCCCAGTAATCCCGCCGCTGGTGTAACCTTATACCGTTGCTTGTAAACAGTGTTGCGTCAGATTGGCCGTGGGGTGGGCGGGCATACGACGCACCACGCGACGGCCACGCGACCGCCACGCACCCGCCACGTGACCGCCACCGCCGCGCTAATGACAACAACGATACTCTATTATTTAACTTCACTCTTGACAACTGCTAAAGAAGTTTAAGCATATGCCAAAAGGCAACTATAAAGGGGCCTGCCGTGGCTGCCTTTCTTATTTTTTGTGACTTGATTCTTTATTTCTGTGCCCTTAAACATATGTTCTTGAGTCTCCTATTTTTTACCTGATTTTGCTTTTACTTTTCTGCCAAGGCAGCCACTGCAAAAGCATGGAACTTTTAGTTTCATCATCATCTACCTAGGCTTCCCAATTATGTTGAGATCGGCTTCCAGTCTTACCGGGTACAGCTGAATACCAGTAATTATTTTATATGCAGCGACTGATCATCTGATCTCCACTTCTCAGTTACTGGGCAACAGGATTCCCCTAGGTAAGACTGGTTGTCAGACTTTCGGGCTTTTGAACACCCGTAACGACTGTCAAAGATCTACAACTGACAGCCGGGACCAACAACTTAATGTGCTTTACGAGGCACGTAAGAGTCTCGATATGTAATGAACGGTACCCCATCCTCATACTGACCTCAGCAAGCGTAGCTTAATCTTCGATCGACCCATACAGCTATTTTTTATAAAGCCACGTGCTTTTACTTTGTGTAATCGAAATAAACACGCGGGTCATTTAAAGGCTAATTTACAAAAATAAATTATCCATCAAACACTATGTTACACTGTTTTCTGCGGATCTCAAGGGTGAAATGAGCGAATTAGGAACATGTAATTGCAACCCCATTCACCGCATTGTGTTCCATTGTGTTGTTCGAGGGACAGCTAATGACTAGCTGTGAATGCGGTGAGAACAAACTGACACAATGGAAGGAGGCAATGCTTCAATGGAATCGTGTTTTTGTCACGTTCCGCGATTTATATTACATTTTAATAATTTTTTAATAATAATAACGTACTGGCTGCTTCTAAATATAATCCTGCAAATATAAAGTTAAAATATTTATTGGAGCAACTACAAGTTATTTTTCAATGAAATTTCGCCTCTGTATCGAATTTGTAACACACGCAAACTGGGTTTTATTCGCGGAAAATCAAACTACAGCAAAGCAAACACAATGAACGCTTGAACCAACAGAATAAAACTACGCAAACAAACTGACTGGCATCCAATAAACGGGCATACCAAATAATTAATTAATTTGCCTTTAACGATCATAAAGAAAGAAGCAATTTAAAAACACATTGGTCGCGCAATCCACATCAGCGCCAGTGCAGCCTGACATTAATTTACCTCTACAAAGTTGATTCGATTGCCTCTCGTCGTTTATTTTTCACGACACACAATGTTACTAACGACTCAATTTTATTCGGTTCTGTAAGTAATTTGTTTTCGATTGATTTTGCCCTTTTTATCGAGCGCCATTGTCGGGTTCGAGCCATTCTATGAAATCGGTTGCGCCGACGAGTCAATTAATCAAGTTCACCTTTAGAACGGAACCTTTTATAATTTACTTAATACTGTAATTGCTTTCGAGCGGCGCGCAATTTTATTAAAAACCAATTTTACGTCTGTGGTTGGATTTGATTTACATATTGAATGAGTTTTCACAATAGATTCATAGTTTGTGGGGTTTTCAATTAACTGTGTTCGAATTTATTGATCGTGTCGATGTTATTTCGACTTGTTAGCCTTGATTAATTTTGTCTGATTATTTTGATATTATTTCTGATCCACGTATTTGGGTCGGCTTGGGTTAATTGCCGGTCTTCGACCATGATCACAGTCAGTTGATGAACGATTGTGGATTCTTTATCGGCAACTTTCAATCATACTTCAGAGGTTCAAGCAAAGCATCAACACATCACCAAATCTCGAGACATTTAATCAAATCAACGTTCTGAAGCCAATGGAAAACGATATTTACTTAACAACTAACAAGGCAGTCATCAGTGTCCCGGCAAACATTGAGGCGCGTGCACCAGTTAATAGTTCTCATATTATCGGCCACGCAATTACTAGCTCCGATCCTTTGTGCAAATAAATAAGTCGTTATTAAGTAGTCGGGCGCACTCCGTATAAACAGAGGGCGCCACCCTCGGCCCGCAACCGGAGCGTTTACCCTGCGTTTTAGAAGATGCGTTATGCAATAAACGCTGGAGTTGTTTGTTCGGGACTTTATTGAATTTGTTCGGATATATTGAGCGGAGAGCGTTCGCGTGGGAGGAGGATTCTCTTAAACTGGGTACGTGTCGTATCTAGGTGGAAAGGTTGTGTTGTACTGGGAATCGATTTCAGTTTAGTTTCTTTTTAGTACTTAGATACTGTTAATGCGAAGAAAATGTAAACGGGATAACAATCTTGTACTTAGTGCTACATGGATTATTAGTATTCTGATTAAGATATTCCTCAAAAAGAAGCGTGTGTGAACGTTTTTTTCGGAAATGATCCGGAAGGACCTCACCCACTACATTAAGTCACACAAAAGAAGCGCTTATTTACGCCTTAATAGCTCTTAAATATCTCTCTAATGAATGAAATAAAAACTCGACCCTGCTCTTCCCGCAAAACCCTACCATATTTTCTACGAATCACAACAAACCTTACCTCTCAGTTATAAAGCTGATATTCTATTGTACCTTGTCGGTTAAGCCTTTTAGGAGCGGCATCGAACTAAATGACGTGAAGATAGAACGAAATCAAGAGATAAACGTTGTGTTACATTCGATTTTAAATCGTAATGCTACTGCAATAAAGTTGTGGGTCGTATCAGACGAAGGTTTAGTGGGTCACGCGAAATTGCACTTTATTGTTTGAGAATAAAGTCAATTATGTTTCGTCAGTTGGCGAGTTAAGGGTGAGTGTGGTCTTGTTTGCCGCGAGTTAATTTAGTTGTGGATTAACTCAGTTTGAGTGATTGATGTTTTTGGGTTCGCTTTTGATGCGTTTGCCGGCGTTTAGAGCTTTTGTGCGCGCGTGTGCTGTGCGGAACCCAACGAGATGATTTTGTTTCGAGTGTTAGTTTGAACTGTTGCTAGTTTGTGACGTATTGCTTCTGGATCATTTGAGTTGTGTATCAACTAAGTGAAAGTGAGATAGCTCTTCTTTGCTTGAAAGGAAGCCAAGTAAGGAATAGTAAAGGAAGTAAAGGAAGTCATTCTGAAAATTACTGTTAACAGTTTGTATATTGCAAGCTTAATACTGTTAAAGTTTAAGGCTCTACATGCTTCAGTGAACTACCAGTATGTAATATTTGAGAATCAGAGTGACACTAACTCACACTCACTCAAAGAACAGACTACTGTTCTTTATCTTCTTCACGTGTTAAATGTACTACAAACATGTTTCAAGTTTCTGTAACCAGTTAAGAGTCGCTGACTACAAAAGAAACCTCGGCTCATTTCCTGATACAGCTGGGGACTGAAGTTGTAATTGGCTTCCGACATAACCCTAAACAAATCGCGGAACAAAATACAATTTCCAGTTAACTAATAGACCTTATTATATTAAAGGCCCCTTCAAAACCAGACTTCCATCACAATAGGTCCCATCAAAGACACGCCATCATTATTTCTCCGCACGTCGCGTGAACCCTCCCCTTAAGAACTTCCCTAGCCTCCGACAAACGTTATTATTAATTTTACCTCCAACCCTCGCAAATAATGTCGAACTTTAACTTTCTAAGAATACAGTTCAATTTACTTTGGCAATTGTGTTTGAGATAAGCTCCTTTTCGTCGCACAAAGCGGGTTATTGGCTAACTTCTGGTCCACGGGCTGCATCTAAGATGGCGATGTGTTTTATCTCTTTCCCTCATACATGTCAGCCGTATGTGCTGTCTCTGTTGTTTTCTTGCGTAACAGAAAGAAGGCGAAGTACTTTTTGTTCATGTTTATGTAGGGCGTTAGAGTGAGAGAGTGCGCTAGAAGTCAATTGCGTTTGCAGAGTAAACAAAGAGATATCAGAGTCGGTCGATGCTGCTCGATACCTGCAACACATCTATGTAATTTGTTGAATTAACTTGATTCGAAGAGCAGCTTTTGACTCCTGACCGCTCCCAAGAGAATTTATTTCGTTCAGAGACCTCAAGAAGTCAGAAACCTTAAAAACGTTATTGTACGCATACGTTTGCAAGTGTTAAAAATGGTCTGTTCCAAATCGTCCTGGAATATTGGCAAATACAAGTATAACATTTACAGCTTTTTGAAGATGATCTACGAAGAAAGGTGTCCAAAAAGTCTCTACGGAATTTTGAACTGTAAGAAGGACCGCTTAGCTCCCTAGCCAAGCGTAGGCCTGGCTTAGACCCAGCGTAGGCCCAACTTCGGCCTAGCGTAGGCCCAA
The DNA here is from genome assembly GCA_905147745.2 of Phlogophora meticulosa. Taxonomy (NCBI): domain Eukaryota; kingdom Metazoa; phylum Arthropoda; class Insecta; order Lepidoptera; family Noctuidae; genus Phlogophora; species Phlogophora meticulosa. Next base: position 3,259,012 of record LR990540.1, read on the forward strand.
TGTAGGTCCAGGGTAGGCCCAGCGTAGGCTTGCTACCTAGCAACTGCGTGCTGATCTACTACATACTTTGCTCATCCTACTTATCTGTCCGTATTTTCTTTCTTGTACATTAAGATTTCGTTTGTAGACTGTAATAAACATAGGGCAAAGTCAAATAATTTATTTCAATAAGACCATTAAAATTGCTATTTTGAACGTCAAATCCAAATTAATATACCCGAAACTACCTTTAGGAAGTGTCCTAAAGGTAGTTTCGAATAGAGAATGGACGTAAGTGTCTTCTGGACACATAATCTTGTCTTCTGCATTTAAATTAAAAACACCTCTGTCAAATTAAACCAAGTATGTAATGTATACATTTTATATAACAAAGATGAGCAAATATACAGACTGTTAATCCCATTGAGCGGTCGGGCGCGCCGCCATTGGCTCGCTAACTAGACAATTCGATTAGCGCACCGCCCGCGCTCCGCACACACATTAACACCAACTTCACCAGCGACATCGCTCTATACATACATAGTACGTACGTAGGTAGTACCTACACACTGCTTGTTTACTCACACCTTTGTCTCTTGAATCTTGATTTTCAGTTAGCTTAGCCACGGAATAAAAGGAGTACCAGTACCAGTACCAGTACCAGCCTATTACTGTCCCACTGCAGGCCTCTTCTCATACAGAGAAGGCACGAGCATTAATCACCACGCTTGCTCAAGACGGGTTGGCGATTTCAGACTTTTATTAATTATATAAGTCCAGGTTTCCTCACGATGTTTTCCTTCACCGATGTCAATGATGTCCAAGATAAACTTAGAAAGTACATATGAATTGAAAAACTCACATTGGTACTTGCCCAGGTTTGAACCCACAACCTCGTGCACAAGAGGCGAGGCCTAAACCACTGGGCCATCATGACATTCATAATATAAAAGGAGTACGTAGAGGATATATAGCCAGGAACTTAAATCGTGACGTTGGAATTGTTTAGAAAGTTTCCTATTAACACAACACACATAACATCATGCCTGTACTCCCCGGAGAGTTGGGCAGATGTGCACCTATAGCAGCACCCACATTTCTCCAGTTATGTTTAAGTCCCATGTAATATGGGGCAAGCCTAATGCCATCAACCGGGCACAAATCCAGACTACGGGCTGCTGTGACCTGGGAATGTAACCCAATGACCTCGCGCCATTCCCATCGCCATTTCTTGTTAACGAATCTGAGTTGTAACAAATTCCTCTGCTGTTCTAACAGACATTTAGTAGGAGTGACGGTTCTTCTTAGTGTGGGTTTCGATTCAAGTTCTCTTTAAAAAAAAAACCACCACGACAGTACTCGATGGTACAAATATTGGGCATAGTAGACGTAGGTATACATCAAGTTTCCACATTTCCATTAACCGCCACTCCGCCGATTTTTTGCTATTCCTATTCGAAGGGTGCAATGCTGTCCTTTTGCTTTTATTTGTATGCCAAGTCGATATTGACAGACAGATGACGGAGCACAATAAAAATATTTCTGCGATGTGACGTGCTACCACGACTGCGGACAAGGAGGATCAAATTGAAAAGGTTGTAACGAATTCGTTGGACGTTGTAGGCTGTATATGATACCACAACCATGATACTTTGATCTTTTAAAACCTCATCCTAATTCTATGAGACTGAACTAAATAAAAAAAAGCTATTACATTTTACTATAATACCTATAATAACTGAGGTCAGTCTGTGGATGGGTGACCGTTTGTTACATATCGAGACTAGGTGCCTCGGAAAGCACGTTAAGCCGTTGGTCCCGGCTTTCATTTGTAGATCTTTTACAGTAGTTACGGGTAGTCAAAGCCCTAAAAGTCTGACAACCAATTTTACCAAGGAGTATCGTGTTGCCCAGTAATTGGGTTGTGGAGGTCAGATAGGCAGTCGCTCCATGTAAAATACTGGTATTCAGCTGCATCCGGTGAGACTGGAAGTCAACTCCAACATAGTTGGGAAAAGGCTGGCAGATGATGATGATACTCGTATAATGTCCCTGACATTAAAGTAAAATGTAATAACCTGGTTTCAAATCAATTTATTGTGGTTGTTGTACCTATTAATAGTTTTGTACCGCGAACTGGGCAATAGGTATGTTTCAGTAATAGATTTTAGTAATAGATTATGTTTCAGTTACATGTTAAGTACCTAATATTATGTTTTGTATTTAGTCATCTTTTCACGACGATGTGAGTTTAAGCTAAGATGTACACAGAGATTTAGTAATAGGTACTTAAGCTTGGTAAAACAATAACCTCATTATAGATGCGAATACAAAGACGCCCATTGAACAGAAGAAACAGAAGAAGTATTCGCAATATATTGGTACTGTCTAACAAATCGTTGTTACATAGGTACAAATTCTTTCTCGTCGAAGTAAACCGTCTCGCATATTACGAGCGCAGTCCTCACAGGTGTGTTGGCACACAAATAAGCGAAACGTATCTCGTTACCTCGCGGAAGTGTCAGTGGCTCCCCCCCTCTGAAGTCACCCCCTTGCCCCCCTCCTCAGCTCCCCGTACGCCGCCTTACTTGCTTGCGTTTCCGATTTAATAAGACGAAGAGCTGGAGGAGGCATATCGACTCGTATCGGACGTAAAGTCACAATTTTGTTTAGATTCGCGACAATGATGACGCCAATATTATCCACGAGATTTGTATGGGGCGACGTTTTCATCTCTTACTGTATTTTACTTATTGATTCAATTTAAGCTAACACGATTTCTCCACCCTCTGTACTATTACGAGCTGGGTTTTAGAATATATCGTTTCTATCACTTTGTTAATAAGTCACATAGCTGTAACGAGGGGAAGATCTCGGAATAAAATTAACATCAGTATTTAGATTATCTGTGCATGGCATTTGGCAGATGCCAAAAGTCCATCCAGATCTTCCATGAGTCGTACCAGTTTCTTCATTATTATCTGACTCCCCTGATCAAATACAGTTACTGAGAAGTTCTTATGGCAGTATTCTTCTCACTGTTCGTGTTTAGTGTACCTACCTATACGCCCACAAAGACAGTCGAGTCAGCTAACAGTGCGCGGTGTCGTGTTCGGTTGAAGCTTTACTGTGTGCCTCTCAAACATAATTTGGGTGATGTATTGCCGCGCAGGCACGCCGCACGATTCTCGCAAAGAATATCAGAACTATATGGAGACGTTAAAACCACGCTTTTAGTATGGAATACAGTGTTATACAGAGTTAGGTTCAAACTTTCAAGGTTAGATTTAGTATAAGTTCTTTGACATTATTACACTAATATCAATGAAACCAAAATTGTTTAAGGGACTCAAGTCTTCTGTCACCAATTTCTTCTGACTACAAGAGCACATTGTATAACTGTGGTTTAGATTGGTAATAATCTACCAAAATCTCTAGAATTTTGAGACTGTCCCCAATTCCAAATTCTAAGCACACTGTAGCTAGCTGAGACACAGTTACACTTAGCACTGGACTATTTGCGACGGCGCGCGTGTGTCGCGGGACCAATTAGCTGAACAATTCCGAGCACGAACTGTTTAACCGCTTTAATTTCACCCCAATAACACGTTAATTCGTCCGTACCTCCGCCTCACCCCCGCCAACCCGCCGGTGCCCACGATAAAACAGTCGTAATGAAAATTAAATTGGTTCAACTGTGAAGCGACCTAAGTATTCACACGTAGGTCAGAAACCCTGTTTGTGATGAAAAATAATGGGTATACCTACCATAGATACGAAATCCGTAACAAAAATCAGAATGTTATTTCAATTACAAAAATAATCGCACGCAAAGTCAATTTGTCACTCGATTAAAGTCAAAAGACGTCATACAAGCGCAGAGTAATGTAATTACGAGCAATCCAATGTAACAAACAGCGGGATCGACTCTCGACACAATCGAATAATATTTAAACGAAGTGTTTCCGACCAATCGCGGAGCGCTCTCGGCGCCCGAACGCGCAAATCTGACATCTGTCATATTTGAACCGCATTGTTAGTGTTGTGACGTTCGTTTTTTGAAACGCGACAGTTGGCGCGGCCGTCCTCTCGGTTATTTTGTTTTGTTGTTCCGACTGATTGAATCTGTCGCAACTAAGTAAAAACAACGCGTACGAATACGCGTTGATTTTCTTGTTTATTATTTGACAGTGACAAGAATAGAGCACAATGAATGTGTTTTGGCTTTTGTTTTATAGGGGTGCTAGCTATGCTCGCTCCATTTGCAAATAAACGACTAACGAAATTCAACTTAATTACCTACCTACCAGTTAAATATTACACCGCAATCGATACGTCGTATTGTATGTACGAAGAAGAAGAAGAAGATATTATGCGATATTATATATGTATACTTTCAACACAAACACGAAACGTTCGACTCAATTAATTACCAAACTTGTATTGTTATATTGTTGTAAGTTTGAACAAACTTAAGTAATATTCCAAATTGATTGACTAACCAAACAAGCTTCGCAGTAAATGGGCAATTTCAATGTCGAGTAACACAAAGCAAGCCTTAATTCAATTTCGCAGTGTAAAGTGTAAGTAACACGAAACAAACAACTTTGAACAGAACAAGTCTGCGATCGTTTGTATAATTTTATAGTGATGCACAGTGGGTGACATTAGGCGCGCGTGGACAAAATGTTGCGTGCTTAACGAACACTCACTAACTAAGAATTAGACGTTTTATGATTTCTAATGTAGTTTTCGTTTCTGTTAATTAACGGAACAATGCCCATTCTGGTTTACAACCTGGGTTAACGAGGTTTTATATCTAAATGCTTATTTTTATTGGACTTACAAGCGCTTGTTCTTGTTGCCAAAAATAGCTTTAATATGTTATTCGTTTACATGATGTGTTTCCACGTGGATGTCTGAGGGCATTATAATATGTCCCTATATGTATAATAATAATATCAGCCGATTACTGTACCTCGGCACAACAAAGGCCTGTTCTCATACTTGAACCAAATTTGAAAACTAACTTCCGATTACAACTCCTACTTGTCGCTTACATGAATGACAAGAAAATACCATCAAAAATGTTTTCACAGTTCCCATCGAATTGGCAACTATTGTAAACAAAACATGCAGACATATTCATCAGCAGTGTCTATTAGAATCAATATTATAATAAAACGCCGTCAAGCACCCTGAGGCCGGTACATCGGTACTGTCGCTCGTGGCACGGCCCGACACCATACTTCATACTTTGCGTAAGGGCCGCCCGCACACGAGTCGTTAATCGAATAACTTTTATGAATATGTCTTACGTCTAGCCCGAGTTCGTGTGTAGCTCGTTATGATAATTAGCTACAATTATTATAGCTGTTGTACCCAGATTGTGACATGACGATTAGCACTTTACAGCGGTTTCATTTGCACAAAATGAAGCTGTATGCGCATTTGAAGTCTTTAGATCAATTTTATTTGTGGGGATTAATTTGTATTGCTTTGTTAATCGTATCATTTGTATAATACTGAAAACTTACAAACAACACTCAAATAAATATTTCTTAATAGGTACATTAGTCTGATGTCATGATGGCCCAGGGGTTTAGGCCTCGCCTCTTGTGCACGAGGTTGTGGGTTAAATCCTGGGCAAGTGCCAATGTGAGTTTTTCAATTCATATGTACTTTCTATGTTTATCTTGGACATCACTGATATCGGTGAAGGAAAACATCGTGAGGAAACCTGGACTTATATAATTAATATAAGTCTCAAATCGCCAACCTGTCTTGAGCAAGCGTGGTGATTAATGCTCGTGCCTTCTCTGTATGAGAAGAGGCCTTTGCACTGCAGTGGGACAGTAATAGGCTGGTACTACTACTAGGTACTACTACTCATTAGAACTGATAACTGAATTAAGTGAAAAGTAACAAAGTATTATTAAGATAGTAATTCCTATAAGAAATTTAGTAACCATGTACCAGTGTCACCAGCAAACGTGACGGGTAACGCGATCATAAACCCCACGTCAAGTGCTATCTTCATATCTTCGAATAATCAAACATTTCAACCATATTTGGAGGTTTAGGGACGTTAATGTAATGTTGGTTGTTAGAGGTAGAAAGAAGATTCTCGGATGGAATTCAAGATTACACTTATTCTAGGAGAGATTGAGGATGCGTCAGGTTACGGAAATCTTTTTGTAGCCGTGTCGTCATGTTGCTGTTGTTTTCAGCTCAATTGAAAGTTTATGTTTAGATTGAGAGATTAAAAAGATCATGATGTCAAGTACGGCCAGGTGATTAGACTATATTTTAAGGTTTCAAATTATATGATATATCTGTATAAACACTACTCGTAGAGTTGACAACAGACGCCTTAACGATTTCTGATATTCAACTGTTAAACAAATTTAATACTTGTGACAGGTAAGCCATCAAACGTTGCATGCCCCTAACCTGCTGTCTCCTACACTGAAATCGAAACGGTCACGCAAACTGCGCGTATTTTTACCGTTCAACCGACCCCAGCTGAATATATCATTTCACACTACAATTTGACACCACATTCATGCCATACATCTTGGCCATGAATAATCTAAAGTAAACTTTATTATTATTAACGTAGAAGTTATATTGCAACGCCGCGCCAGAGTCTCTAGGGTGGATGGCACAATGATGGTACACCATTTATGTGATTGAGTTCGTGTTTCATGCTTTGCCGTATTCAAAGTTAGTTTTGTTATGTCTGCCTCCACAAACTGTTTAGAAGTGACGTGTTCACTCTCTGATTTATTGTCTCAGCGCAAACCTTTTAGGGGTTTTATTGCCGTGGATCGTAAAGTTTGATGCTCTAATAGGTGGCGCGTTAATACCGATAAACAAATTTCGTTACAGGCCATAATTTTCACGATAACTACTTTAACACTGTGTAAATTACGAAGAACTTGGGGAAATGTTCGTGATCACGGAACTTACATTTTTTCCAAGCTAAACTAGATGAGCACCACTGTGCTAAGATAGGACTTCATACATTAAGTCATTAGTCTTGATTTCTTTATTCCGGATTTCTAAAAATGCCTATGGAAAATACCGCTGACGAAAAAATGATTACATAAAACATATCATAATTATCTAGTGGCTTCAAAACATTTTTTATCCATTCTTACAGGTGTGGTTCCAAAACCGCCGCGCGAAGTGGCGTCGTCAGGAGAAGATGGAAGCAGCTCGTCTTGGCCTATCAGACTATGGCTGCGGCGCGGGGGGCGGGATACCACGGTTGGGAGGCCTGGGACTACCTGTCGATCCTTGGCTTGCTCCGCCGCTGCTCACGGCATTACCAGGTAAATTGATTTCAATGAAGGATTTAAATACTCGGCTATTGCAAACCGATAATAAATAAATATTCCAAGATCTACCAGTCATATAGGCCCGCATTATAGTAATTGATGAGCGGTTATAGCATACTAAAGAAAGTGCCCATGTTCTTCAGGTTTCCTGAGCCATCCCCCGTCTGGCTACCCGAGCTACCTGACGCCGCCGGTGCCGGCGACCAGTGGCGCCCCCCCGGACCCTCGGTCTTCCTCCATCGCGGCGCTGCGAATGAAGGCCAAGGAACACGTCGAGAGCCTCAATAAAGGACTTCAGATGGTTTAATAGTATAAGGAAGCAATGTGGTTAGAGATATATTATAGTACGGTTAGGTAAGTCGAGAAAAGTCAGTGGTATTCAATTTGTGTTTGTTAGATTCTGAATGAATCTGTAAGTAAAGCCACCTATAATGTAATAGCTGGGATTTGATTTAGTTCAACGATGGTTGATCGAATTTGCGTTTTGAAGAAAAGCAAAAGCCCGATAGCCTTGTTAATTATCCATGTATTAGTTGATTACTTTTGGCAACTTTTACTTAAGTTGGCCCGAATCATGCTGAATCTCAACTGACGATGTTACTAGTCGGTATATTATTGTGAGTAGCTTAATATTTGCAAAGTTTTGTCTTATTGTGTAAGAACGGTAGGTATTGATATGAAAACCGTTTTAAATTTTTTTATGTTTTTACAGCTCCCAGTATTGCAGTTTTACATTTTCGTTTGTATTTATCAATGATTCACTTATTTTTACAACAAATACACATAACCATTCTGAAAGTAACAATACGTGTATTTGTATTCTCATAATTGAAGATGAATTAATGTTACACATAATTTCGAACATAACATCACACCTATCTTCCCTGAAGGGTTTAGGCAGAGGTGCGTACACCTACATTTCACTAGTTATATTTAAGTCCCAGGTAATAAGGGGCAAGTCTATTGTCCGGCACAAATCTAGACTACGGGGCAATTATTTTTCCTTTTTATATAATTATTTAGTCTCAAGGCCAAATAGTCCAGATGGAAAAACTCAATATCACTTTGCACGACCCGGGGCACGAACCCAAAACCTCATGCTTAGCACGTACCACCACTAGACCAACCAGGCAGTCGCTTATGGACTTATTTAGTTGTACTCGTATTTTAACACTAAATTAATTTTACTCTACACATTCAATCTAAGTTAACATTTACAGAGAATTGTTTGCCTCCACATACATATTGCAGTTCTTATGTGATTAGTGTATCAAAGCAATACGTACTTGTAAATAGTAGTCCCTAAGATAAAGTTATTGACATATTAATTATAGATTTTTTTACTATAATTGATGACATGACATACTGATGCACTTTTTCTAACAATAAGCCCATCATTTTGATTTTGTGGCATCGTATTCCTTGATGCAAGTCTGTTTTTTTTTGTACTTTAGATATATTTTATCTTACCTTTCTCTTCTAAGTTTATTTGTGTTCCCGTATTTGCACTCACTTAGGTACTAAACTATAAATTATTTGTGGAAAGTGTATTCATAGATTTTGCTGTGATGTAAATATTGTACTTAAATTGTAAACTATTGCTCCAGTGATAAGTCTCAAATGTATTTACTATAAACTATAGCAATAAGTTACTAATTGATAATTATTATTATTTTTGTGAGTTATAACACAGATTAGCTGCATAAATAAATTTTAAATTATTCATATCATTTGAAATTAAACTTATTATGCTTTCTTACATAACGTGAGATAAAATTTAAAAAAAAACTCTGTGTAAATAAACGTAGTAGTAAGGCCAATGAATCTCAATTTGGGAAGATAGAGTATTTCGTTCTAGTTTTAAGGGCTAAAAGAAGTGATAATTATTAGCGTGTGTTAGAATTGTCCAGAGGGGATATATAGTACGGAATGTTTCTAGATTTATTTTTATTAATAACCTAATTCTTACTTTCGAGTCACTTACTCTGCGGGCTGAAAGAAGACTCTGCAATCATTATCAAAGTCAGTTAATATTAATAATTAGCAGATATCAGTTACTAGAAACATTCCTTACGTTGAGTACCTACTGGCAGTAGAAAGGATTTCATCGTGTATATATGTAGTTATGTAAGTGAACGTATAATTTATATGTTTGTATATACGTGAGTGGTAGCTGTAGCTAAGAGATATATTACTATAAATAACGAGAGATTAATAAATGTGTTCTTTCATCGACCGACTTTTGTTTTCAAGTTCCCAATTATAATAAGCAGGCACCCGTTCAGGCTTCAACGCGCGGTTACGTCTTCCTTTACAAAATCCTTCAAATAATTGCTTATCGCACGCGACGGGCTTAACTTTTTAATCAGAATATTACTCTAATGGTTGAGAATTATTTTAATTAATCCAATAAAGTACCTACTGGCCTTTAACCCCTCCCCCTCCTTCTGGCCATAATTACTTCCTAATAATGTCATAATTAACTAGTCTGAAATGGTCCAATTACTCACAAGATTCACAGATCCCACTTTGACTTTACTAAGTAAAGTAAGCATTCCATATCTATGGAACTTACTCTCACGCGTCTTTTACCTATATAAAGTGAATGTGAGCTAGCATTTCTTACAAATATGAACATTTTATACAAAGTGTGTTCACCTTCGTATACGATGCTTACTTTTATTTGTACTACTTAGCAAAGTAAAGCAAAGTTCGTTCTATAAATAGCCACGGTTTTTCTTATAAATTATGTCTGTTATTGACAAAGTATGACACATAGACAAAGTCATACTTTTCGTAGTAATCATTGGGCATAGAATCGTGCAAGGTATGCAGAGTAAAATTTATCGTAGCACTGATCAACGAGCAGCTACGGCGTAGCAGCTACGCATGTCCAAGGGTTTCATAAACTAAATCAGTCACAGTTGTTAATGTTGAATAAACGGTATTTCTAAATTCTATTGGTTTAGGGACATCAAACTTACAGCTTTGACGTGGTAGTCTTGTTCAATGCAAGAATCTTGGTGTATGGTTCTTGGTAAGCGAAAGACATCGCTTTCTCATCGGTAAGTTCCAGTAAAGCTTATCATAGGATCGCATCAAGAAACGAGTTGGTGGACAACACATTGGAGTCAGCGATCACCAATAATATTATCCATCTGTGTTGCCAACGCAAACTTTCCTGATGCGCCACAAAAACGGGGCAGCGACAACGCCAACCGTTAGGTTTTTTGTACTAGACACGAAGGCGTACTGCATACCCTAGGCTCGCAATATAGTCAACCCACCGGCGCCGCTCCCAGTCTATGTCGGCCTGTTCTTTATGATCACTCATTGTCATTGGGCAGTTGATATTCCTCATTCCCGAATGGAACTTCATGATCTGATAAAGATGTTAAACGTATGAAAAGTCACAAATGTTTGTAATTTATGTAAGAAAGTCACAAATATAGGTAACGTGTTCCTAAAATGTAAATCAGTAGCAATTAGCTCGCGGCGGCGCATAGTTGTGTGTTGTGCGAGACTTGCCATGATTCACGTGGCTTGATTGCCATGATTCGTTGACGTGGGATGGCGCTATGTACCTAATGAACAGAAATAAATTATGAATTATGTCTTCAAAATGATGGATCATCAAGAACTTTACAGACGTTTCATTTATATTGTCAATACCAAACACATTTGATACTAACTGACAGTGTTAGGTCAACAAAATATTAACTGGGTTTTAGTTACACTGCAAATGACTGTCTAGGATACGTTACACTTCTTGATGACACTACATTACACTCAATACTTAAAATATGAAGGCATTTATTTAGCGGAACCTCCTAACACAGGCATTATTTGCTTAAAAGGAGGCTCCAAACACAAATGACCCTTTTTGTAAATCTGAAGCATAAATAAATATTTTTGTATTTTGTATTTTGTATTTGTATTTTATAGAAAATCTAATCAAAATGTAATTTAAAAACTCCCAAGACGAAAACGATCTTAGCTTAGCTTAGCTTGTGGCTAAGTAATAACAGCTGCACGGTTCAATCGGAGGTTAAGCTACGCTTGCGTGGTCAGTCCGTGGAAAGCTGATCATCTATTACATACCCTGCCATCCCTCTGAAAGCACGTCACACTCTTCAAATCGGCCGTCATTCGTGTTCGATATTTCATATATGTATTTATATATATTTTTTTTTTTTTTTTTAAGCGTTGCCCCACACTAGGAATTTCTCCTGTATCGTGGGTGCGTTTACAAACATTTAAACTCACATACACAAACAGCCAGACCCGGAACAACTACCTGTAGGTCATACAAATATTTGTTCCGTGTGGGGATCGAACCCACAACACGCGGCGCAGCAGCCGATGGCTCAACCACCGCGCCAACCGTGTAAATATTCGGTGTTTCCTAATCTGTACATTCTTTACCGTTGCTTCTTTTAACTTAAACTAATAAATCTTATGATTTCGACTTAATTCTAAAAAATGGTGAAATTTTAACTTTTTAATAATCCCATTGGGTTAGATAGAAATTATGATTGTGACATGACTTTTAATGTTTAAGAAAAAATCACATCAGCCAAAAACGCAAAAATGACAAAAAAACCGACGGAGATTCCAGACCAAGTTTCGAATTCATGGTATCATTTTGTGCGTCAATCTCCCTTCCACCCAGAATAACATTTGAACGACACAGATTTCTCCACCTTATTTTGTTCCTTGCCCCTCATTTTATGAACCCGTCCCCCGTTGGTCACATCAGTCAAGTTATCTAGCGCGTCATACTCCCTCGCCGACACTTGAATTTATCGCCTCTGTGTCCCGACCGCTCCAGTGAGCCGACTGCTTAACTTACTTGTGTGTAGTTTTTGTCGTAACATTATCACGAATGCTACTTTAGGTGTAGACCTAACAACGAGCATAAGATGCAGTTGGATAATACTCACGAAGATAATATCGTCAGTATCATTGTCATCGTCATTAGTATGAGCGCTTTTTATTGTCATTGTTCGTAGATTTAGTTAGTATGTAAATTAAATGAGATTTAAATCTACGGGAAGGTTTTCGAACCATTATTTCGACTATAGGGTACTTCAACGTAAGGGAAAATTAGGAAAAATAAGAAAGTTGCAAATTAAGGAAACTTTTGGTACAGTTTTAGATTTTTAGATTTTCACGAAATCTTGTAGATTTCGTGAAAGTCTTAATTTACCCATATCTTTGTATCGTGTTGTCCATACCATCGTGTAACCATAAAAACCGGTCAAAAGCGAATGAGACTCGCGTAACGAGGGCTCCGTACCATTTTCAGAAAAAGTGTTCCATTTAGAGAAATTATTTTATTTTTTCTGCAATCTTCACATAAATTTCTATCACATAGAGTAGTTGTAGATTTATCTCCAGGGAAACTTCGGAGATAAAGTACGTATATTTTTTTACATTTTTCGTCAAAAGTGACAATAAAGAAAGACTGCGGCCTAACAAAAATCATCTAAAACTATCAAGTTGATAGCATTAGTAGTTCTTGAGATATCCAGCTATGACAGACGGATCACACCATAGGGGTTCCTTTTTGTCTTTTTGGTATGGAACCCTAAAAAGAAGAACCCAAATGTACTAAGACGGTAATTTCAGATGATTTCCTTTTTTTTTCTTTTGTTTGGAATGATTACTTTTACTGATTCTGCTCTTGTAGCATCTAAAACAGCAATGGTTTTTCCCAACTGCACGATGCGACACGGCGCAGTGTAGTGTGTTTATCAGCCAAAGTATTATGTTTGATCCCTTGTGACGATGAAAGAAATAGAACGACAAAGACGAAACGCGTGGGCTGATAAAATTGTTAGTATTTACCATACCTATTTAAGTTAAATAAATAAAACAATATGCTCGACTGAGAACTTAACGGAAGGGTGATTTTTTGAAGTGAAAACTTCTTTAGCCGCAATGAGCGATTTATCGTAGGAGTAAAAGTTATGACTTCTAGTCACAAACTTGCTAATGTGACTATGTGACGTGTGTTAAAATACAGTTTTTTAGTGTTTTTAAAAATCGCAGCATATGCTGAGGCCTTTTTGGCCTCGCACAGGTCGTTTTGTTTATATTTTATTTTTTAGATTTTAGTTCCTTTTTTCTTTTGCGTTTTTTATTATCTGTGCGGGTTCCAAATAAATGTTTTTTCTTTCTTTTTATTTCACAGATTTAAGTTTTTCATCTAAAAACATAAAATAAAAATATAATCAGTCATAGGGGGTGCCAAAAAACTCCCCATGACTGTTTATATTTTTACAACAGATGGTATTTTATGCAGAACTGCAGATTCACACATTAAATCACTATAGTTACATGCCTGATATTTTATATTTAATGACATAATATTATTTTAAACTTTTATATTCATTACAATGATATGGTGTAACAATTATAATTAATCTGTACATATTTAATACCCAAAGTTACTAACATATTTATCTGACTAAAGATTGATACTGAATCTTATGCTATATTTTAATATTCATTTATTCATTTATTTTCTACTTACATTATTTTACATGACATTACAGTACAATATTTTGGTGTAACTTATAACAACTATTTACACAGCGCACTCCGCGTAATCTCTGAAGAAGGGGCGATATTTTAAAGAATCATCGATATATTTCCCAAAATCTTATTACCATACATCTACATATATACAACTACTCCTTCCTCACTACATGCATTGTTAAAAACCGCGTCAAAATCTATTGCGTGGTTTAGGAGGAGATAGCGGAGAATCAGACAGACGCGTAAAGCGACTTTTTTCTATAATATGCAGACAAGTCAAAAGACGTCCACTGCTGGACATGTGCCTCCCCCAATTATTTCCACAGTGATCGGTCCTGCTCTGCCGCCATCCATCGACTTCCTGTGATCTTATCTAGATGGTCGGTCCACCTTTTGGGGGAGCCAGAGAAGACAATAGCATTTATTATTCATCATCTGCCTAGCCTTTTCCCAACTATGTTGGGGTCAGCTACCAGTCTAACCAGATGCAGCTGAATACCAGTATTTTACATGAAGCGACTGCCTATCTGACCTCTACAACCCAGTTACTGGGTAACACGATACCCCTTGGTATGACTGGTTGTCAGACTTTCGGGATACTGACGACCCGTAACGACTGTCAGAGATCTACAAATGACAGCCGGGACCAACGGCTTAACGTGCTTTCCGAGGCACGGAGGAGTCCCGATATGTTACGAACGGTCACCCATCCACAGACTGACCTCGGCAAGCGTAGTGTAACCTTCGATCAACCCGTGCGGCTGTTTGTATTTAGCCTCGAGCTCCTCAATGGCATTTATTATTGTAAGTCTGTATTCGCAAATCAGATGATACCGCAAGTGTGGTGATCATTGCTCATGGTTTATCTGCACGGGAAGATGACTATATTATAATAGGATGGTATTATTAATACAATTTTCATGATTTGAGGTTTAAATAAGACTCGTCAATAGTTCCAAAAAACCGGGTGTAAAAGCATGGTTGCGCAGACATTACTCACAATATGTCTGCGTCGGTTAGTTTAACTGAATCACAGAATTAATGAGCGCGGTCATTATAATTAGAACGTTGTAGTCTAGGAGCCGTGCAGGGAACTTACTACATCACCGCCAACTTACCACCAATCACTATAAACCATTATTAGCCAAATACCAGTATTTTTATACAACATGGCAATGCGGCCAGCCTTTTGGGCACTTGCCAACTTACAAAAAATTAAGTTTGTCTTTTCGTCACAGTAATGTTCGGTGTTTTCATAGTATATGAATATCGGTGGGTAATCTATTCGTAAGAACTTGACCAAAATTATAGGACGCCAACCTTGGACAACATTATTTCAAAGAATATTAAAATCGGTTCATAAACAAAGAACTTATGCCCAAACTGGAGAAAGAGGGAACTCTTCAAATATTATAGGCACACCTAATAGCGATCTAGGTAATATCTATAAGCTATAGTACGCTCTGGATTGCTGAAACTGATGATGAAGACCACAGATGACCACCGGAACAGCTTAATAATAAGTATTTAATGGGTTGCGATTCGATGTTAATAAGGGTGCTAAGCAATTTATGCTCCTCACAATGCATACGGTGAAGCGGAGCTGATGGTGATGGTAATGGTCTCTCAAAAGACAAGTGTGTTGCAAAAGGTAATTTGATACATTTGCCATTGAACTTAAGGCTGTATTGCATTCCAAACCGGAGGCGAGAGCCTAGAGTGAAACATCGCACACTTGAACGCAATTTTTTCTTGTTTGGTTTTTTTTCGTAGCTTAAAACTATTTTTTAGGTTGCAATGAAGCTGAGTGTGATAATTCATCAGTGGTCGTCCCTATTTCAACAGACTCGACTCCACACGAGACAGGACAACCGCATGATAGGGGATATCATCACATCAGTCTGGTCATTTACCCAACTACTTCGGGTTAGGTTTTCTGTCTTATAAGACGTAGCTGAATATCATCTGCCTAGCCTTTTCCCAACTATGTCGTGGTCAGCTTCCAGTCTAACCGGATGCCGCTGAATACTAGTGTTTTACATAGTGCGACTGCCTGTCTGACCTCCACAACTCAGTTAGTGGACAACACGATACCCCTTGGTAGGACTGGTTGTCAGACTTTCAGGTTTCTGGCTACCCGTAACGACTGTCAAAGATCTACAAATGACAACCGGGACCAACGGCTTTACGTGCTAAACGCAGCTAAATAGATAACACTATTTGAAATGGAGGGAGTACCTATTTGACCTCCACAATCCAGTTATTAGGTAACGCGATACTCTTTGGCTGAGACTGGTCGTCAGACTTTTGGTCTTTTGACTACCCTTAACGACTGTCATAGATCAGAGAATGACAGCCGGAACCAACTCCTTTTCATGCTCTGCGAGTACTTAAGGATCTTGGTATGAAATAGATGGTCATCCATCCATGGACTGACCTCTGCAATCATAGCGTAACCAACAACAACCATCCATCCAACCATGCGGCTGTTATTATTCAGCAACAAGTCCCTGCTCCTATGGGATTATCAAAGTAACCATACCTACTTAGTGTATTGTAAATACCTATCACTCCTAGTTCAAATATCGCAGCATATGCTGAGATGTGGGCCTTTTTGTGCTCGCACAGGTATTTTTAGTTTATATTTTGTATTGTTTAGATTCTAGTTCCTTTTTTCTTTTGTGTTTTTTATTATCTGTGCGTGACACAAATAAATGTTTTTTCTTTCGTCTTTTTTTTTCTTCTTTTTCTTTCTATAAGAGAGTGAGTCATGGATTATTCAAAGGTGGCTGGGATGATCAGCTAACTAATTAAAAACATCAAACTTTAAAACCAGTTCGCTAGCTCCCCGTCTCTGCGTGCGCGT
The DNA here is from genome assembly GCA_905147745.2 of Phlogophora meticulosa. NCBI lineage: Eukaryota > Metazoa > Arthropoda > Insecta > Lepidoptera > Noctuidae > Phlogophora > Phlogophora meticulosa. The sequence goes on from LR990540.1 coordinate 3,275,743, forward strand.
AGGGCGGGCCGCAGTCATCGACAATTAGCCGCTGATACGAACGAGCACGGGAGGCGCACATTAGTGACACGAGTCACAACGCACTGCCCTAGTGCGGACACTGCGATGCATTAGTGACGCCTTCTCACTATTTGTTGTTGCCCGACTGTGCAGCGAAAAAAGGTTATGTGTTTAGGTCAAGATTGAGGATTTTTTTAGGTTTAGATTGTGTTGCCCAGTAACTGGGTTGTGGAGGTCAGATTGGCAGTCGCTTCATGTAAAACACTGGTATTCAGCTGCTTCCGGTTGGACTGGAAGCCGACCCCAACATAGTTGGGATAAGGCTAGGCAGATGATGATGATCATGATGATTTAAGATGCTGTTAGATAAACAAATTCTTGAATGGGTCCCTACTCCTTAAATAATCGATTCAGCAAGTGTTAATGTGATCCATGAGATGGACTTACAGAAATGATTCGCAGATCACAAAAATAAAATGGGAATAAAATGTTACTTAAAATGTTATTCCAGGGGCGAACGGTGAATTTGTGTATTAGGGAAGCCCAAGCAAATTGGTAGATTTTGTGATAATTAGGATAACAAAATACAAATAATCATTTGATGTGAAAAATCTACATAATATATATACATTCCGTTACTTCTCTGGATGAGCTGCTTACTGTTAGCCAACTTTTTATAATTATTTTATGATTAATTGTATTGAATACATAATATTAGTGGGTGTCCCCAAGGGAAGCCGGTAGGAATTGAGTTGAACGGTGGCTTCCCAGAGCAATAGTTTATTTGTTTGTTTCGAATAGTTTCGTAAGCTGAAAATTTCGTATGTTGTATTTCCTAGCAAAAATTTTCTTGGTCCCTGACCTCTCCTATTTACCTAGGTACCACTAAGTTAGATGCTTTACTTAGGAGTAGCCTTGACATACTAGCTTTTAATGGTCTCACACGACGTACGTTTAAAATGTTCCCTTAACGATTATGACTGTTGAATTATTACACCGACACCAATCTGTATGGTCCTCAAAATTACAAGAGTCTGTAACCTCTGAGTTTGGCTCCGTGTTTCTTCTCAGAGTAGACAGCTAGGAAACATCGACCTCATCCCAATAAATTTATTTTATTGTTGCACGTGATGCGTAAAAGTGTATTTTTTTTTCATTAATTTACAGAAATAAATATCTTACATTACATTTTCTTAAACCTTATAATAAGGCCAACGGAACCCAAAAATATAACATAGGTACCCCAATACTACGGTCATATCAAATGAAATATGTAGTATTTATACGGATTTTATTGTTCAAATTATTCACTTTCTTCGGTAACAATTAGTGTAGTGTATAATTACGTCGTGTCGTGACTGGGCCGCGCCGTCGACTCAACCTTTATTGTATTAAGCACCGTTATTAATTACTGCGAGGCTTTCCTACACTTTTATAGTTCAAAATCGTCGAAAAAATATTTCTTGATCGTATCTGAAAAGTTCTGTGTAAATATTTGTTTAATAGGTTTTTAGGTATTAACGCGACTTTAATAAATTTAATGGTAATGCCTTCTGTAGCCTGTAACCTGTACCTAATTAACTAAGGTGACCCTGAAACATTTTTTATTCTGAGTGATGACCCTCGCAGCCACGAGCACCTAAACACTCGTATTTGATACAAAACGTCGAATCACACAATACAAAATTTTGTCATAGGTGTTCGTTCTAACAGCTGTCATACTAGCTTTTCGTATAGGGCTGCAATGCCCATACCTACATAGGTATGGGCATTGCAGCCCTATACGAAAAGCCTAAACCTATAAAGGCACAACATACCTACAATCAAATTTATACAAAAAAATAAAATTGATGTGTCTATTTTTAATGTTAAAATAACAGGTTTTTACTGAATGCATACCTACCTAAGATACGGTAGTCGTACCACAAAAACAATTTTTAATTTATTTGTTGTCTGTCTGATTGGGATGATATCGGAAACGGCTAAACCTATTAGAACGGCACCGGCAGATGGCTAATATGTTAAGGAGTAGGTAACTTAGGCTATTTATATTTTAGAAAAATAATTAGGGTTTCGCGTGAAAAATTAAAACCCATGTTTTCTTGAATTCCGCGTAGTACAAAATAAGTAAGTAGTATCAGGATAAACGACGGCACGGTTGGCGCAGTGGCTGAGAGATCGGCTGCTGCGCTTCGTGGCGTGGGTTCGATTCCCGCACGGAGCAAATATTTGGTTGGCCTACAGGTAGTTGTTCCGGGTCTGGCTGTTTGTGTACTTATGTGAGTTTAAATGGTTGTAAACGGACCCACGACACAGGAGAAATTCCTAGTGTGGGGCAACGTCCAAAAAAAAAAACAAGAATTATAGTACTACTTGAATATGATAATGGGAATCGGGGTTAGGTATCTTTTGATCTACTGTTCTTCTTCTTCTTCTTTTTTCATTCTTCTTTTTAAAACGATGCACTAGGAATTTGCCGTGTACGGCCTGCCCGCCATTTAGCTTGATTCCTGACCACTTTCATGCAGTTATTAGAACTAAGCACCAGTCTCCTGTGGAAATATTCTCTCTCCACCCAGACAGCCTGAAGAATATATACCTATATTAAGATCGGGATTGGCTGACTGAAAAAATAGTTTTTGGTATAGCTACCGAATAAACTTTCATATGTATTTAGAAGCTGTTATTTTGGCATTTTATTTATTTAAATAGACTTGATTAATATGAGATTATTAGAGTATATTGTTACTGTTATTTGGGAGCTTACAGCGCCATCTCTTGACGAGTAAACCAACTAAACAATCTCAATCGCAACACAATCAAAGAAAGATAAAAATGATAAATATATTACTGTCAAGTAATATTTTTGTTAGTTTAGACAATACAATTCATCAAAATGTTGAAATAATTTGTGCAATAGTACCGCTACTCGCCACCGTGGCGTTAGCGACGCCTCTGATTTTTAATTAAGCGCGCGCTTCAGGCGATTGCGGGCGTTGCGACAATTTGCAAGTCAAAGCCGCTGAAAAAACCCTAAAACACCCGACACACAGCCCTTTGGCACTCCGCGGGGTACAAGGAACAGAGGTGAAGTAGAACACGATTGCAAATTTTATTTTTGTTAGGTACTAAGTAAAATCACAATCTACATCTGGGTTTTGAGTATTATCTGTATACATAATTTTCCTGCGCAGCTTGTGTATGTACAAATATTGTTTATTAATTTATTTAGTTAATTGTTACTTCAAGCACACAACTGTACAGACGGTGGACTATATATCTAATCTTTTAGACAAGTAAGTGCGTCGGTCTGTCACAGTAAGATAAATCTTTCAAACTGTATACTAGTAGGTACATCACTCACAATACAACTTATTGTTTGTTAATGAAAATCTCTCAGTATATCTGCTTAGATATTGGTTGAACCGCAAGAGATAGTAACTAAGTTACCAAATTATGTCACAAAACTTATTTATTTATTGCATTTGGTAAAACAAACAGCAGTTTAATATGCATAAGTACACTATTTTCTTAATCTTAACTATATTTTCCACAGATTAGGTAATTCATAAAAGAACCAAATATTCACAAATATTATGTTACGTGGCTTGTTTTGTTTCTTAAACATAATATAAGAATAAAAAGGGTACCCATGAACTAACAATAAAAATAAAACTAAACAATGACGCTTCTGTGGCATAGGTACTTGTTAAACGAATATGATTAATATTATAATTTCTGGCGTTTATTAAAAGCGTCTGTGACCTCCGAGTATGTTTCGGTCATATTTCTCAGAGAAGACAAATGGGAAACACTGACCTCACCTAGTTTAAATTTATTTTTAGTTTTTTGCCTTGTAAAAATGATTTCAAAAACCAATTTTCACAAAAAATATAATTTATCACTTAGCTGCTTAACAAAAATTTACAAAAAAGTTAAGGTAACAAGCCTACTCCATGCCGCCCTGTTCCACGGTCGATCTCTCTCGGAGGTGAATTTCGTTAGCTGTCATTTGTTTTGTCGTAATTGCTGAAGATATGAGGGTTTATTGAGCACCCCCCGCGCCCCGTGGCTGCCCCGCCCCGCCCCGACTGCTTATTGGATTGCTTTATTGGGCTCTATAAAGAGAGATGTAACCGCTTCATTAAGACCCTGCAAGTGCAACTCCACGAGGTTTTTTTCGGTGCAGTCTTGTATGTAATGGCCTTTGTGCTGAAGCTCTTTAGGTAATTGTGTTTCCAGTTTGGTGAGAGAGCAGTGTTTTAATTTTCTTTTAGGGGGTTGTTTTATCGTTTAGGGAATTTAATTTATTCTATGAGAAAATTAATGTTTATCTTAGTAATAAATTATAGATACAGGTACTTTTAAAATGGTTTATGAAAAGTATTAGGTAGGCCATTGTTGTAAATATGTATACAAGGATGTAATCGGTAGGAATGAAAGAAATTAGTCATCAACGACAATATCTAACAATAACAAAAATAAGGAAATATATTTAATTACTTTTATTAAAATACTTATTTGAATACTTTTATTTGAAATTACTCATAGGAAAATACTATTTAAGAAGTCTAAACTTGTTTTTTTTTTTTGTTTTTTTACTGTAAAAACGCGCTATCATCATATCCAAATGCATCTATCATGCGCATCCAAAATTACGTGTCTGTGCTACTGACAATTGAAGAGTTCTTTCTTCTGGAGCCAAAATCAGGAATCAGGTCACGCATACCATAAAAATCGTTTCCCTTGGAACTCAATCAACGTGTGAAATTTCAACTCTGTAGGATAAGAGGAAAGTGGGTCAAATTTAACTTGCAAGATTCTAAAACAGACTTATGTATACCGGGACAGGTAAAACGTAAGTAAAGCTTGTAAAAATATATTTAATTTATTTGGCTACAGGCACTGTCATCTAGCGGAGACTAGTTGTACTACATTTTTGTGGGAGATTCGTAAAATGCTAGATAGATGGCGTGAAAACCAATGTCTGTGATTCAGCGAATAATTAATGTTTTAAATGACTTTAAGCATAGGTTTTATTACTTTATAACAGCAACCACAATTCTTTCCTGGAAATGTAACAAACCAATCAATAATTTAAGAAAAGGAAACTGATTAAACGTTTCACTTCGATATTGCAACGTGTAACGCCATCTGTTAATCAGTAGCTGTAGTATCTGGCTGTACTGGTTATAACTAAGTGGCGATAGATGGCGCTAATATATATTATGCTTTTAAGTGCAACCCAAATATGTAAGTGAGTTGGAAAACACATTGGTCGTCTGAAAGTGTAAGTGCGACCTGACTGATTACCAACGAAAGTTCAAAAAGCAGAGGCGTGTTACATACACTTTGTGGGTGCCGCAAAGTCGGATTATTATGTTGTATTATGAATGATAGGTTATTATGTGCGTGAAAAAGATCACTGCGCAGTTTCTTAATCAACTACTAACAACAAGCCATTTAGCAAAGGTACATGACGAATTTGAAATTCATCACACACTGCGAAATTGAATGTGTCGATACGAACAGTATGTGTTTAGGTAAAGCTAAAGACAAACTTACTAAGGAGTTCCAAGAAAGGTTTAAAGGAGGTACTTATCGTGAATTTTTTAAAATGTATTCATTGATTTTCATTCGGACTTCGATTCTTGGCACAAACTTACTTTAGTAAAACACAATCTCCGCCATTGCAGAGCCAGCCTAGTTTAAATTTATTCTAGAATCAATGAAAGTTTGTGTGTTGATAGTACCTATTTACCAGCTGCACGCCAAAGTTTCCGCTCCTTAGATTCGTGCCTTTAACTTTCTTCAAGAACTGGGCTGTCAACTGCTTTTTTTTAAACCATCAGGTAGTCCCAGAGATAGGTACACGATGAAACAAAACAAACAAACTCTTCAGCTCAGTATACTTTGTGGGCGTGGGTTTTTATAATGGGAAACTGACAGGTACTGTGTCACTACATAAGTAATAACTAGTTAGGTACTTCTTTGAACAAGACTAAGGTAATTAAGTTTGAAAAAAGAAGAGAATACCTATATTCTCTTCTTTTTTCAAACTCAATTAACATTGACATTGACATTAACGTGACATTACACGCCGATACCTATATCGGCGTGTAATGTCAAAATAAATACAAGTATAAAGAGTGTGGAGCGAACGGGTTCATATATTTGGGAAGTCTGTATTAAAGAAACGGACAGATTGATGCAGATGTGCAAAGGAGAGTCATCGCAGGAAATAAAGTGAATGGTGTTATACATATAAAAGATTGAATTCAAGCAGTCGGGGTTTAAATAAGTAGACTCGACGTACTGTTCACAGTAGTGTGCTGGCGGCTTCGCTTATGTAAGGAAGTGAATCTTGGGTGGGGGAAAAGAGACATGAAAGCAGAATAAAAGCGTACCTTCAATATATGGGTGGTATAAATATAAGTGATAGATAGAGGAATTATGTAATAAAACAATGTTGTGGTTTTTAAGTTCTGCTGGCAAAGGTAGGAGAGTAAAATTAGATAGTTTGGTCAGATTAAGATGATATTGAAATACTTACACAAAACTAACAAGGCCAAATACTTATCCACGCGAACGAATTCGCGGGAACAGCTGGTTGTGATATTAAAAAAAACCGAGGGTTCCAAAACGAGTCACAAAATGAATAATATTTTACATTTTCTTTTTCATTTTATTCTAACATAGGAATAGTATGACGTTCACCGTTTAATCATTTTTGGACATATTATCATCCTCCTGCCCTTATCCCAATTTATTTGTGGTCGGCGCAGCATGTTTTCTTCTTCCATACATCTCTATTTGCCGTCATCTCAAGGCACCTCTTTTCTTGCCATATCATCTTTCACACAATCCATCCATCTTTTCTTTGGTCTTCCTCTACTCATGTAACCCTGCACATTCATACTCAAAACTTTCCTCACAACATGATCCTCATTCCTTCGCATCACATGCCCATACCATGACAACCGATTTCCACACAAGTTCTCGGTCACAGGCGCCACTTTCAGACTTCCTCTTACATACTCATTTCTTATTCTATCCATTCGCGTAACACCACACATCCCCCTCAGCATTCTCATCTCAGCTGCATTCATTTTTGGAAATAATAATATTTAATTGTTTCTATTTCACTTCTTGTTTTTATTTGATTTGAATGTTTAACATCATTTTAATCTATGACATAATTATTATTATGAATACTTTTATTTTATGAGTTTAAATTTGAATTATGCCAATTATTGTTGTAATGTTATGTATTTACTTCAAATTAATTGAATCATGGTATAAATTGTTCAACGAATTTGTAAGGACGTCAATCATCATCATCATCTGCCGAGCCTTTTCCCAACTATTTTGAGGTGCTTCCAGTCGAACCGTATGCAGCTGAATACTAGTATTTTACATGGAGCGACTGCCTATCTGACCTCTACAAAGCAGTCAATGGGGAACACGATATCCCTCGGTGAGAATGATTGTCAGACTTCCGGGCTTCTGACCCATAACGACTGTCAAAGATCTACAAATGACAGCCGGGACCTACGGCTTAACATGCTTTCCGAGGTACGGAGGAGTCTCGATACATTACGAACCGTCACCCAGCCACAGACTAACCTCGCCAAGCGTTGCTTCACCTTCGATCAACCCGTGCGGCTGTTTTTATTTAGCCACGAGCTTCTCGAGGACGTATCTCTCTAAATTGAGAAACGCAATAAAAAAAAATACAATTACATACCTAATAGTTATAGGTAGGTACCCTACTATTGAAGTTTACTAACATCGGAAATTACTCTGTCAATAAGAGACGAGGATTGTAGGACAAAATTAAATTTCTAGTTGAAAAAACGGTTTTCCATATTCGTCACGGTCAATTCTCCAATTGGAAATCGTCGCTGAAGTTCTTACACCACGTAAGTCAATACTTTACGGAAGAGAGAAAAAACTTTATAAATGTACCTACATAGAGTAATGTAGTTCCATTTATAAAGTTTTAATATGAATATGAATGAATATAACATGAACGAAAAAAATATATATATTTAGTTTACTTAACATTTCTGATCTATTAGGTAATATAATAATATGAAACCATTATTATTTCGTAACATTTTTTAACTATCACGACGTTTTAGACACACATAGCGTTGTCTTATTTCAATACCCAAAATTTACGCCTTTATAGCCTATAAAAATATTAGCCTTGTAATTTATAAAATAATGGTTCTAAATGTCTAAAATTTGGTATTTTAATTTCATGGGAAATTATAAGTTATTTGATCTGAGTATTTTTTTAAAAAAAACCTAAATGTTTTAGTTATAATTACCTACGATTTACTCTGTAATGAAGTGTTGACTTAAAAAATTAAAACTGATTGGTTCGCGTCACCGACTTGCTAATGTGACCGCATCACCGACACGCTAATGTCGCGTGTTGCCCCTTTTGTTCAGTCGGCGGTCCCCATGACAGCATATATTTTAAACAAATTTATCATTTTAAATGTTAGTGGACGCCGTGAGGGTGACATCCTAGAATAACATACACTCACCTTATTGGTGATGTTCTTCAGAAAGGTCAGGTGACTAAATGACTAGATGTATAATATTATAAAAGAACAAAAGGACTATGGAATGTTTCAAATCAAATCAAATCAAATCAAATCAAACTTTATTTGTGAACATAAGTACAAAAAGGTGTTATTTATACATTTTGGCTGATCTGTATGTTCGGCCAATAATTGGCATACAAATATAAATATAATATTAGTGGGCTGGTTATCTTACTATCATAATTAATAAATTCTAGGATAAAATAAATGAAGCACTTGAAAAATGTCATGAGCCGCATAAAATAAAGTAATTGAATTTAATTATTAAAAATGTCAAAGAAAATTAAATTTAGTCATAATTTGTCATTTAAAAAGTCTTCAATCGAGTAATACGTCTTTTCAACTAGAAATAGGAACAACTTCTTTTTAAAATGGATGACATTTTCCTCACTTCTGATACACTTTGGCAATTTATTGTATAATTTTGGAGCCATTACGAAAATACTGTTCTTGTGTAAAGCAGTTTTAGAACCAACAGTTTGTAGCCGGTCTGCTCGACGCTGACTACCTACTCGGTCAAATTTATACATATTATTTTTGACGAACATAGATGTCTGGTATATGTATATTGAAGGCACTGTTAAAATTTTCATACTTTTAAAATATTGTTTACAGCTGTCAGTGGTTTGCAGGTTACAGATCGCTCTAATACACCTTTTCTGACACTTAAACACCACATCTTTACCCGAGGCGTTTCCCCAAAACATTATACCGTATCTTAATGTTGAGGCTACTAGACCATGATATGCAGTCAGTACAGTGTTTCGATTGGCCGTTTTACTTAGCATACGCAGCGCGTGAGAAAATTGGTTTACTTTAATACATACTTTGTCAATTTGGGTGTTCCATTTTAATGTGCTTTCAATATTTAATCCCAAAAAATTTGTCACATTCGCCTCATCAATCCTTATATCATTATATTTTATATCTAAATTTAAATTCTTATTTACTGTTTGTTGAAATTTCATTATTACTGTCTTGTCTAAATTTATTACCAAATTATTATTCTGTAGCCAATTTATTACTGATTTTATGTTAGAGTTAATGTCTGATTCTAATGTATCTAATTGGTCACTGTTGAAAAGTAGAGTGCTGTCATCTGCAAACATTGTCATGGGATAGGTCGATGCTTTTGGGAAGTCATTTATATATATAATAAATAGGAGAGGTCCAAGTATGCTACCTTGTGGAACTCCATACATCACTGTTCTCGGGCTAGATTTAAATGTTGTTTCATGTTTTTTACATATTCTATTAATAACGGTTATTTGCTGTCTATCTTGTAGGTATGATTTAATTAAATTTGATATGTTACCTCTTATCCCGTATGCGTCAAGTTTTTTAATTAATATTCTATGGTCTACACGGTCAAAGGCTTTCGACATGTCCATGTATAGAGCCAGAGCCGGTTTTCTTTTATCTACGCTGTTGCTAACGAGTTGTAAAAAATCATAAATTGCCATGTCAATGGACTTATTTTTCCGGAAGCCCTTTTGGCTATCGACAAATAATTTATTTCTCTCGAAATATGAATTGATTTGATTGTATATTACTCTTTCAAATATTTTTGACAAAATAGGTATCAGTGCTATAGGTCTATAGGAAGACATGTTGTCTTTATTACCTTTTTTGAAAAGCGGTTTTATGATACTAATTTTTAATTCCTTTGGAAAAACACCATGCAATATGCACATATTGATCAGGTGACTAAGGACGGGTGCAATTGTTGTAGATACTGTTTTAATAATTTTTGTGCTAATACCGTCATATCCAGTGCTGGAAGTATTCTTTAGAGACATAATAATTTTATGAATATCTTGTGGTATTGTAGGTTTCATAAACATGGACGAATTTGGAGTATTTATTGGTAATTTATTATTATTTGAACTATTAATTGATTTGACTTGGTCCGCAAAATAATTGTTAAAAGCCTCTGCTATATCAAGAGGGTTGGTAAGTACTTTATCATTTGATTTAATTCTCACTATGGATTGATTTGGTAAATTATGTTTGTTTTTATTTATGACTTTCCACGTTGCCTTACATCGATTCTTAGCCGAGTGAATGTAACGGTTATTATGGGCTCTCTGCGTGAGATTGACAATTCTTTTAAGCCGGTTAGACAACGTTTTAAAGTTTGTTTTATTATGTTCAGTCGGTGATAACCTGTATTTCCATAGTAAATCTCTTTTTTTCTTGCTACATAGTCTAATACCGCGACTAATCCAATTTGGTTTTACTTTCGTCGATATTTTTATTTTAATGTTAGGAAAACATAAGTTATACAGTAATTTAAACCAGTCATAGAACAATTTGAATGCTTTTTCAGGGTCTGTTTCCTCATAAACATCAGAAACTGACAATTGTTTCAAATAGTTTGTGAATTTTTCTATATTTTCTTTTGAGTAGTCCCGTTTTGTACAGTGCCAGTAGTCTAAAAGGCACGTTTGTTTAACTGGGCAACGTAAAAATTGTGCTGTATGATCGGATACTGCTAGTTCCAAAACTTCTCCTTTAGCTCCTCGCACATTGTGGATTATATTATCAATGCAGGTCCCACTGCTTAATCTAGTTGGAACGTTTACGGCAAATTTAAGATTATAACCCATTATTAAGTGCTTGAATTGCTGTGAACTTGTGGTATCTTTTAGCAAATCAATATTGAAGTCACCGCACAGAAGCACTTTTTTATTTGAGTGAATGGATAAAGAATTTAACAGACTGTCTAAATTATTAAAAAATATTTCTTGTTTTCTTTTTACTTCGGTACTATGCGGACTCCTATATAAACATATTATAGTAATGTTGTGGTCGGTGAGTTCCACTGCACAGCCTTCAAAAATATTGGATACAACATATTTCGCAACAGACTCCAATGTTCTATTTTTAATACCGTTTCTTATCATTATACATGTGCCTCCATGTCTGGATTTTCTAGTGAAATGTGCGGCTAAAGTAAAATTAGGTATATGTAATAGGTTTACATCCGACAATATCATATTGTGCTCAGAAAAACATAATACATCCACAATTTTCCCTGAATCAAGTAGTTCCTCTAGCAGCACAGTAAATACATTGGATTTATTTAAGAGGCCATTTATATTTTGATGCATAATATTGAGATTTTTATACACGAAAAAAACTATCCTCATCACAGTGCTTTGTGTCATTTATAGCAGAAATATCAGTTTGTGTATGTAATTTCCACTTTATGTCCTTCTGCTTAAGTAAATGACCACCATTTCATCACTTGCGTGTAATTTTTTTGGAATTTACGCCTTATGAATCAATTCTCATATAAAGGTACCTAGTATGTAATTTTATAAGGGTTGTGATAAATGCAAGCGATAAATCAAAATCGTTATGGTTTCCGGCAATATTGGCAAAGCCAATGTTGGCGCCAACAGACGGTCGCACTCGAACAGTAAACTCCAGTCGCGCGTCGGAGCTGATACATACATTTCTTTTAACTTTTATTTTGAGATCACCAATCCATTTGCCACGCGTGGTGATTGCTCATTTGTTTACATCTCCATCTTACAATTAGGAAAGGATGCTACGAATACTTATAATATGTTGGAGGATTAATTACACTTAATTGTTTTTTCGGCATATGCTAATAACGTTATGTAGTTAGTAGGTACAGTAAAGACCGCACGTTGGTGCTAACAAAACCAGTATAAGTTGCGCTGTTGTTCTATTGAAACTTAGTACATCTATTAGATCCAGCCCGTCCCTTGCTCTCCCAGCGACGTCCTAAGCCGAGGCTCGTACCCCGCAGGGGGTGACCTTAGCGATTGGTCGCTTAGCTTTTAAGTTATTCACGCCCTGGCTGAAGGCATTAATTTGTAATTAGGTCCCCACAATTAAGTTACGTTAAGCAGTAAATATCCCAGAGGGTTAAATTGCGAGATGCCCATTCCAAAAAAAAAATAAACTCAGAAGTACGCTAGCCGAGCTCAGGGTTAGTGTGCTGAGGAGCGGTCAACCGTAGGTACCTCCCCATCGACATAACTCAATACCAATACCAACAACTACATTGGTACCACCATTGGGTGTTAGAGTTACCACTAACACACTCATAGAAATAACACATAGTCATAATGCAGTGAAGTGAATAAAAAGTGCTATTATGTAATTATATTTCAACCATCTCCCCACTCACAAAAACTCAATCACGGCCCACATCTATCCATATATCAGCAAACAAGTCACACCCCAGGATTGATGTTGGAATAGCATTGAACATTGTGAGCGTCCGAATGAGCAGCGGGTGACAGTACGGCAGAAGCCGGTAGCTTCGTGGTCCGAATGTTGTTTACCAACTGTGACACCAGTTCCTGGCAGGAACTGGTGGATGAGACTCGCTCCGCGCAGTACGGCGAGCAGAAGTAAACGGGATGTGCTTGTGTCTTACTTCGAGAAAGATTAAATTTAGTACTCACACACACACATTAGTAGAAGTAGTATTAGTTATCAGTTAAGTATTAAATCACATTTTTCTAGAGTAAGGGAAAGTCTTAAAGTCTAAGTTATACTAGGTTTTTTTTTTTCGAAATGTTAGGAAACCCGTTTGGACTCTTTCAGGAAGTAAATCGAAAACAGTGCTCCCATTAGGGCTCCTAGTCACTGCAGCTGATCACACCTTGCTATAACTTAGGCCATGTTAAATAGTTTAATGACAGGAGGATTGTTAAACTCCCGCATCTCTCGTGTAACAAAACCGGGTGTCCTGTATGATTCAGTACCGAGAGCACTATGTTTTGAACCTTAAAATAGTGTCATAAGACCCAGTTTGCAAGTAAGTGTGTTGAAAACATAATTATTAATGTTAATTTGTTGATACAATTAAATATAATAATGGGATCCAACGCATTATGTAGGTACACTGTTCTTTTCATTATATCCTTTTGGTTACGTGTTTGAGGAATGCCACCTCTAATTTTGTTTTCGTTATTTTACCACACATTTGTTTATCATCAATATGTCATCGATATTGTGTCAATAGTCTCCGGGTACAGTGGCTGTGAAACATATGGACCGACGGACAGACGGACGGGATGCCATTGGCCATTACCTAGAACCCATATAAGAGCCACTTCACAAATAAATTTATTCTTTTTAACCGACTTCATATAAGGAGGAGGTTCTAAGTTCAACTGTGTTTTTTTTTTGTATGTTCACCTATTTCTCCGTCAGTTGCGAAACGATTCTGAAAATTCTTTTTTTGGTTTGAAAGGGTTTACTTTCGACGCCCCATTGTCTCCAATGCAGTATCTGATGGTGGATTCCTGTAGAAATCGAGGGAACTCTTCAAATACTAAGAGCACACCTGTAGCGATTTGGAATTTTTACAGTAACCCGTGTCACATCGTCTCTCGCTCAGCATGATTAGATGAAGTGGAACTGATGATGTAGACCACAGATGGCTACCGGAACTACTTTAAAATAAGCATTTCACAAGGGTAATGATTCGATTACTTATATACCTATAAAAAAAATAGTTGCCAAGTAAGCAATATTCTTAGATAGATTACAAATCAACCCACTGAAAAGCGAGAAATATTAAAACTTAATATAAAAATATTCAACCGACTTTAAACAAACTGACTTTTAACAAAAACACTAAAAGGTGTAGAATAACTGTTTCGGGAGTCGGAAGCATAATATAAAATGAATCAAACGAAAGAAACAAAACCAGCGAAGGTTGATTTGGAAACAATTATCGTATCGTATTATATTACACCTAGCAAATGGGTTCGCGATCGCATAAACTAAAACATTAAACACAGAAAGTAGTTAATCGAAAAGTTGTGAAGGTTTGGTTCTACGATAACTCTAGTTATAACCATAAAGCGACACAGTGACTGGTTAGAGATGGTTTTCTACTAAATACGGAGTGTCTGGAAGTGTCCAAAATATTATGTAATTACCCTATAGCCACAACTAAGCAACCACAATTGGTTGTAACATAGGTACTAGACCTTGGCTAAAACTCAATAAATTATAGTTTAAAAAAAACTACAAAAACACGCTTTTATATTTTAATAGTTATAAACATTTTCTATTTTTCCATGGTTACTGTCATTCACAGTGGGCTACATGTATCGGCGTGTATTCTTCAATATTGACACTATGCACCCCACGCTTTTTTCCATTAGTATACATTTTTTTCTTATTTACACTTTTCTTAATCCAAATTTATTAAATTTTATTTTCTATTTTTTAGTTGGATTTTCTATAAAAGCATATTTTTGTAGTTTTTTTTTAATATAATTTATATTTTATTTTTTAGTTGATTTTTTTATAAAAGCATGATTTTTAGTTTTTTAAACTATTTTATTTTTCGAATTATTGCATTTTCATCGGTCTTTGACAGGTGTGCAAAATTTGAATGAAATCTGACCGTAAGTGGGTCAAAATAGCGTCCAAAGGAGTCGGTTACAAACAAAGAAACATACAAACATACAAGTGAAGCTAATATAAAGCGTGTAAAAAGGAGGAGTGGATGACAGAACGACTGAAGATGATCTCATATGAAATTGTCAATATTCGAGAAAATTTTGTAGCCATGTTAGGTTGCGTCAAAATAGTATTACGCGTTGGCGGAAAACAAGAAAATTGTCACAAATAGACAAATAGTTTCGAGCAAGAGTGAGTAAGTAATTGTCGTGTGGATCAGCAGTCTGCAGTCATCATTGTCATCACTAAAAATACATCAGACATATTAATAAATCCCACCATTTGAACGTTTTAATTACAATTTAGCATCGTTTACCGCTTACGATCATATCTCCCACAATATTGTTGCTTTCAATTCATCCAGCGTTGCCCGCGGCCGTTTGCCGAGCCGAGACCGAGACCTGAAAGCCGAGCGGCTAATGCGGCGACCCCTAACGACAATTTAATAAAGAAAGCTAAAGCGCACCGCACAGTAATAACGTTTGTAAAAATATCCGCAGACACACTGTTAAGGGGAAGATCACTCGAGCTTTAAAAGCTTAACGTAAAGATAATTTATAAAAGAAGTATTAACGTACATGCTTAGCCCAGCGATGCGTAAAAAATCGTACTACAAGATAAAGCGTGTCAGGAGTGTCAGTCTATGTACCTATATATGTTATTATTCATGTCACAGAAAATAAATACCTACTTGATTTCCAATGACGTAGTCTCCGCCATCCGATGACAGTAACAACCGTTTTTATTAAATTACAAATGTCATGTACACTATTATATGGCTATAAACTACTGTTGCCTTTTCCAAACGAAAAATACTGGTACTGAAAGCGGCGACCCCGCTTCTGATTCATTGATGTTGATGAGGTGAGGTGGTAATGATCTGGAACGGATTGCCTATCTGATCTCTACAACCTAGTTTCTAATATATATCCATACCTAATAATGTTATAAATGGGAAAGTGTATGTGTCAGTTTGTCCGTCTTTCACGGCAAAACGGAGCGACTAATTGACGTGATTTTTTTAAGCGGAGATACTTAAAGGGGTGGAGAATGACATAGGTTACTTTTTGTCTCTTTCTAACCCGCGGGCAAAAGATAGTCCTATGTATATTAAACTGGGTTGTGGAGATCAGTCATGAAGTCCCTAGGTAAGACTCCTAGTCAGACTTTTGGACTTCTGACAACCCATAAAGACCGTCAAAGATCTACAAATGACAGCCAGGATCAATGGCTTTATGTGCTTTCCAAGGTTCGGCAATGGTCACCCATTGACGGACCAACCTCGTCAAGCATAGCTGAAACTTCATTCGATTCGATCGATGGCTGCTATAACATAGCCACGAGCTTTGGTCTCAAGACCAAAACGCATTACATTACTAGTCTTTTCTAAAAAATTTAGGTTGATTTTATTTCACCACGACATTATTTATATCACCTGGCTATACGTCTTTACTGTTACATGGTGTACTCACTGTGCTCTTATTAGCAAATAGAGTCAAGGGGTGGTCAATAGCAATGGACAAATCATTTATGAAAATAAATAAATATTAGAGGTCTAAGTACGCTGCCTTGAGGGAGACTGTAAATAGGTGTGCGGTCACTTGATCGTCCTCTTTATAAGAATTAAGATTCTTACAATACTGTTTTCTGTTAATGAGATATGAGTATGTTTTTTCATGTGCAGTACGCATCTAGTTTTTCCATTAAAACTCTTTGGCTGATTTAGTGAAAAGCTTAATAAAAAGCAAACCATTTCTCAACCAGTCATTTAAATCAGATTGAGCGTCATGATGCTGCCAAAAAAAAATTATTGATGAATATGATGAAGTGGAGCTGTTAGTGAAGTACCAGACAAGGTACTTCACTAACAGCTCCACTTCATCATATTCATTGTGATTCGCATAAATTGCCTGGCAAGCATATTCAAGTAAACGAATCGCAAACAAAAACATTTAACGGTGACCATTTGAGGTGGGGCATCGGGAGATCAAAATATGCCATAAACTGTTAATTTTGTTCTATGTTTTTTCAGGGTATTGAAAATGTTTGAAAACACTATGTTCGGCTTTGACTTGGCTGCCATTGTATGAATAAAATAATACCCCAAAAGCCCTCACATAGCAAACGTTACATCACTGTTCACTGTTTGGTCCAAAAAGCTCGAGGTCCTTTATTTCAATTATAAACTGATAAGACTACAATGATTTAGTACTGAAAGTTAGTACAGGTTGCTTCCAGCAATAAACTACTAAAAGTTTGAAATCATAAATTAATTGCCAGGAAAGCTCAACCCCTTAACAGCTCGGGGGTGCGGTTTCATAGAGTTTTATTTGCACGCCGCCTTAACCCGCGCACGCTGCCAATATTAAATTCTGCAACCCCCCCGCGCCCAGCCTCACCCCACCGCCCCGCTATGTTCAAATTACATTATATGTTTGCTGAAGTTTGATTTCATTCGTAAGTGGGATGACTTTTGTCATACGGTTTGTAAGGACATAATCACATAAGTATGAATGTATGATTTCGTGCTTGGATGATTAGCGATTAATATAATCTCAGTCAGCTGAGAACAACGTCTTTGGCGAATACAAGATGTGGCATCTGTTTCCATCACTTTTCTATTTTAGTCTTTTTTTATCATGTTTTTGACAGAAGAAGTGGAGTATTTAAACATGATCGTATTTAGTTTGTAACTCCATAGAATAAACCCCGCTCTGTGTGCAACGGCCAAATTGATATAATCACCATTCTTGGTACCGGTTGGTTGGTGATTATTAACAAACACAAGAATACTACTTTCTGTCAAAATCCTTTACGAAACCTTCGTGTAGAAATGGAGCATGTTTCTTCGGAACAGTACAACAGTATTATTTGTAGTAAACCCTGGATATTTGCTGCCAGTAATCCAACAAACTACGCATTCCCAACAGATGTTCTACAAAAATGTCTACTTTTATTTTTGAGCTATCTCTTTATCGGTTTCAACAGCAGCGTGCTTACGTTCGCTCGCTGGCCCCGAGCCAACGGACACTGACATAGTTGTCGTCAGCAAAATATCGTACACAGCGGCTGGCCACTACATTTTAAGAACTTTAACACCGATTTTAAAATTCTAACATTGTTACTGAATTTATTCTGTTTCTATGTTCAAGGTTTCAACTTTTACACCATTTTACTAGAAAATGGTGAAGTAGAACATCGTGTCCAACAGCAGTGGGCCGACAGCGTGGGTGATCCGCGCTATCTCACAGAGAAGAGGTCTGAATCTTGCAACTGCTGGGATTCAGACCTACTCTCTGTATCACAGTGCCCACTGTTGGATGATTATGATATGATAAATGGCACAGCCAGTGGTCGGTAGCTGGGTTTTAAATTTGTTTTTATGAAAACACTCATTCTCACCACAGAGCTTGCAAGACAGATTAAAACAAAACTGACCTCGTGGAGTCACCAGAAATATCGCGTTCCTGCTCCTCGTTCTTCCCGTGAGGCTCAGAGTTCTAGTCTCAAATTGAACAAAACTCTCTTTTGAACAAAAGATTTGACAGTTACTGCGATAGCAAACTATTTTTTTAAACATGTTGAAAGTTAGTTATTGCCTAGAAGAACAGCTTGGAAGTTGATGTCGCAAGAGAGAAGATTGACGTAGTTAGGTACTGTTTCAAGATTTATTTAAAAGGTATTCGACTACCACAGTTTTTTTATGTTCCCATTTTGCATGTACTGAATTATCATATTATATTACATGTTTTTTTCAAAACGTACATTTAATGTTTTTTTCTGAACATAATTTTACTCAATAAGAAAACATTAACATCGCATAGAAGATTTTGCCAATTTAGACTGATCAAAAGCCCCAACAATTTTTTCAATATAACGTAAAGCGGCAAAGCCAATTATAAGACTTTTTAACGCGACAAATCAATAAAATACTAACAGAAAGCGCAAGCAACAAAAACGTGAACATCAAACGAATTCTATCGACCCGAGCTATTGTGTCGCTATGAAAAACTTCACAGTCGAATATCATCTGAAAGTTATTAAGTGCGAAATTAATAAAAAGCTGTCGCTCGCTCCGGTTCACCGGCTATGAAAGAGCAACATCACAGTTACGGGATAATAGCCCTTATTGAGCGCGCGTCAATTAAATTCGTCTATCCTTTGACAGATAGATTCCAACAATGGTCTCTTGTTCCGTTGCCCCCTCCGTCCCTCACCCTAGTTCACCACCCACCTCCCGGACGTGCCGGGGCAGGTTAATAATGATTATTAATATAGTTTAGTAGTCGTTAGGTCTAAATGAGGCGGCCGCGACAACTTGTCTAATATCGCAGCGCGCAAATACTCGTGGTTGGAAACGAGCCGGGAGCGTGGATCTGTAATGTTACGTATGCATGTCATTGTGTACTCGTGTAGTTTTAGCATTTGTAGGGATCTCCCAGTTGCTAAAAAAGTTAAAAGATGGCTTCTGTGACAAAGAAATACTTATCGTAGCGGAGTCTCCCAATACAGGCATTACTTGCTTGAAGGGAGGCTTCAATCACTAATTATGCTGAAATAAAAAATAATGAATGATTTATGATTTTAACTTATGGTTCTTACTACGTTCTACAGTCTACGTTATGCATGTGGTCGCCAATTTGGGCGATTTTAATATTGAAAATAATCGTTTCGAAAATAATAGTAATGTGCTGTTAAGACTTTATTTATATATGGGTGATACATATTGTTTTTGCATACCTTCTGTTTACGTCAAGAATTCGTGTTGGGCACATAGTTCAGTGTTACAGAATTTTGCTCTGGTATTAAAAAAAAAGGTATCGATGTGAAAAAATCTGTATGTGTTTGACCACCATCGTCGATGTTAGAAGTCATTAGTCAGTTTCCAAAAACAGACCCACAACGCTTTTTGCAATCTTGTACCTGTCTCTTTAAAGAATCTGTCATTTTCGTTATAGTGTACCCGTAAAAGTAAGAATCTTCTGTCTATCTTTAATTACTCTCTTCTTTGACTTTCCCCAAGTCTGTAATTTCTCAAACTGTTAACCATTCTGAATTGAAGTAGGAAATCCGAGTCGTGATACCAGAGTTCCGAATGTTTTAGCAATGTTTTTGTGTTGTGTTGCATTCAATAATGAGAGCTGTTCTTCAGTTGAAAATATTTATTATTAAGTGAAGTACAACTCCCGCGCTATGTAACTGAGTTGAATATTAAACACGAAGCTATTTCAATTAGCTTTCCACCACTCGCCACCACTCTACCATCGACGGCAATCCGATTAGAATGTAGCAACTAATGAACTTTCATGTATTTGTCACATTGTCAGAATGTTTGGGAAATGTGAGACAAGGACCAGTACAATTTGGTCTTTATTGAATTTTGATGAAGGGCCGATAAGCCGATCATTATATTTCGATAATATTGCTTTACGGTGTCATGAAATTTCTGAGAAATCTTATGTACCTAGTAGCATAAGTAATATTTTGTCATGCAAATTGGCTTGCCTAACAGATTTATTAGCATGAATAGAGAAGTAAGGCTGTGTTGTTGTAACCAGACTGAACCAGATTTCCACACTTATTTTGCAAAAAAATCTGCTTATTTCATACCAAATCGAAAAACAAAAGGTGCCTTACTCTAAAATGTATACATCTATACAAATACATAAAATTGAACTGTCAGTTTCCAATGTCAAAAGAACAGCTTTTTACTCATGCATATGAAAGTTTAAACGGTAGTTATACCAAAATAAAAAAAACATTGGCTTTCACTGGCAGATTGCTGATGTTCCAAGGAGTAACTTAGGATAATTTAATTCTAGAAAACGTACCCTAAAACGTTTTCTAGAATTAAATTATCCTAAGTTCCGCGGAAAAAAATTAAACCCCATAAATGTTGTCAAATTCCACGCGGATTACATCTACCATCTTATCATCTATATAATTCGTCATTCTGTAAAGTGATACCAACGAATATTCAAAAATTGTACATCAATAGAGAGAACGGCGTAATGAACTCTTTTCACGAAATATTACTGAGATATTTTCGTCAGAATTAATCGAGACAGTATACTTTT
Source organism: Phlogophora meticulosa (assembly GCA_905147745.2). NCBI lineage: Eukaryota > Metazoa > Arthropoda > Insecta > Lepidoptera > Noctuidae > Phlogophora > Phlogophora meticulosa. The sequence goes on from LR990540.1 coordinate 3,296,900, forward strand.
AAGGTATGTGATCGCATCATTAAGCAAGTCCTTGTTTCAAGCATAAGGCCATGAAATAAAAAACTGACTGTCTAAGTACACTTTAAAAACTATGCGATTTACCTCAAACAATGTAACTATGATATTTGTTTACACAAGGTCGTTGAATTCATTCACTGTCTTTAGGTGTCGAACAAAATATCTTGTTACGCATCGTTCGACTGATCACTCAAACATACGAAAAGTAATTACGAGTCAAATGCTCAACGATAATATAATCCTACCGCTAAACGAAAGCAATCGAACTAATAAACTTTAACGAGCATTTAATAAGGGTTATGTTTCAATGGCACACGTTGTAAAAGTATGTTGCCTATTGAATAGCAATGAAAGCGTTGGCAAGCGGCTGGCATTTCACGCCGATTCAGGTTGCAATGTGATGAATCTTTGCCATGCATCAATAAAAGGGGTTTTGTTTGATATGTTGGGATCGTTAGATCATAGGGTTGAAAATAGATGACACACCTGTTCCCGTGGGTGTTGTAAAACGTGAAAGAGATTGTATTGCATTTTATGACGGACGTGCTATTTGGTAAGTAAATAATTAATACTATGTAGTTCACAAAGACTTGAACAACATTTTTTTTTAATCATAATTATTAATTAATCAGTTATTCATATATAGTCAAAACAACAAAAATCATTAAACAAAGTAGGATTAAAAGAAAACGATAGAACCGGTTCTAATTTCGTTACCTTTCTAATAAATTGAAACCATTTATCAAGTGAAAAAAATTTTGGAAAGAGAACAAATATTTGGCACGTGAACTTGTAATTGTGAAAAACGTGACTAATAACGTAGGAAGTAGTATCCGTACTACTAATATATCTTCATGCACAAGTCATTCAAAGATAACTACTTATTATTTTCCGAAAACACGTACCTACAACCTGGAATATTCAAATAACTTCGAATTTGGAACTTAAAACTCTGGAACAGAATCTCATATACCACAGCAATAGCTACGAATATTAATATAAAATTTGAGAATCCTAAAGCAAAAATGTCTTTTAATTTACCACACCTATTGTTTTACGTGTAGTTTTATATAAATAGTTTGCCTAAAGTTGCGGAACACACGGCACAGGTGAAATTATCATGCCAATCAGTCTTAAAAAATAGAAAGTCATATTGAAGAAGATTTCTAATATGGTTATACTTAGTCGTCATTTAATGCTTAGATAATAGTCTGTTGTGATAAAGATTTTGTGTTGTGAAGATAGATGATGATGGTGTGTTGTGGTGATAGATGATTGTAGTGGGTTGTGGTGATAGGTGATGATAGTGGGTTGTGATAGTATATGATGGCAGTGTGTTGTGGCGATATTGATGACAGTGTGTTGTTATGGTGGTTGATGATAGTTTGTCTGATGAAAGGTGATGACAGTGTGTTGTGGATGATGATAGTTTGTATATTGAAAGATGATGACAGTGTGTTGTGGTAGTGAATGATGATAGTTTGTCTATAGAAAGGTGATGACAGTGTGTTGTGGAATGATGATAGTTTGTCTATTGAAAGATGATGACAGTGTGTTGTGGATGATGATAGTTTGTATATTGAAAGATGATGACAGTGTGTTGTGGTAGTGGATGATGATAGTTTGTCTGATGATAAATGATGACAGTGTGTTGTGGTGGTAGATGATGATAGTTTGTCTGATGATAAATGTTGACAGTGTGTTGTGGCGGTTGATGATGATAGTTTGTCTGATGATAAATGTTCACAGTGTTGTTGTGGTGGTGGATGATGATAGTTTGTCTGATGATAAATGATGACAGTGTGTTGTGGTGGTTGATGATGATAGTTTGTCTGATGATAAATGTTCACAGTGTTGTTGTGGTGGTGGATGATGATAGTTTGTCTGATGATAAATGTTCACAGTGTTGTCGTGGTGGTGGATGATGATAGTTTGTCTGATGATAAATGTTCACAGTGTTGTTGTGGTGGTGGATGATGATAGTTTGTCTGATGATAAATGATGACAGTGTGTTGTGGTGGTTGATGATGATAGTTTGTCTGATGATAAATGTTCACAGTGTTGTTGTGGTGGTGGATGATTATAGTTTGTCTGATGATAAATGATGACAGTGTGTTGTGGTGGTTGATGATGATAGTTTGTCTGATGATAAATGTTCACAGTGTTGTTGTGGTGGTAGATGATGATAGTTTGTCTGATGATTAATGTTGACAGTGTGTTGAGTGTTGTCGTGGTGGTGGATGATGATAGTTTGTCTGATGATAAATGTTCACAGTGTTGTTGTGGTGGTGGATGATGATAGTTTGTCTGATGATAAATGTTCACAGTGTTGTTGTGGTGGTGGATGATGATAGTTTGTCTGATGATAAATGTTCACAGTGTTGTTGTGGTGGTGGATGATGATAGTTTGTCTGATGATAAATGTTCACAGTGTTGTTGTGGTGGTAGATGATGATAATTTGTATGGTGATAAATGTTCACAGTGCTGTTGTGGTGGTGAATGATGATAGTTTGTCTGATGATAAATGTTCACAGTGTTGTTGTGGTGGTGGATGATGATAGTTTGTCTGATGATAAATGTTCACAGTGTTGTTGTGGTGGTGGATGATGATAGTTTGTCTGATGATAAATGTTCACAGTGCTGTTGTGGTGGTGAATGATGACATTTTCTCTATTGAAAGATGATGACAGTGTGTTGTGGTGGTGGTTGTAGGTAGTTTGTTTTTATGATAAATGATTATAGTGTGCTGTGAGGATACCTGATAGTATGCATACTTGGTTGATAGTTGATGACAGTTTACTGTTATGATTTCTGATACTAATTGTTTTGTGGTGATAGATGACATTAGTAAGTTGTGATGATAGATGAAGTACTCTGGTAATAGTGTAGTATATATAGTAGTAGTGTAGTTAGTGTATAGTGTAATATGGTGTGTTGGGATGACAGTTGGTGATAGTGTGCTGTAATGACAAATGATAGTAAGTGTTCCGTGGTGATCAATGATTATAGCAAGTATGCGTGTGGTGTAAGTTAATGTTAGCAAATGTATGTATGTGGCCATATCTGATGCTTGTTAGTAAAATGTGGCTAGTGTTTTGATAGGCTAAGGGTGTAGAGTTAAATCAATATGCGATTAGTGTATGCATATTTGTGATAAGTGAAGGACATGTAACTAATAACTCACAAATCAGCACGGAGAAAAGTTTGCATAGGTATTTTGGGGCTTAGTAGCGAAACAACCACAAGTACCAAAATACGACTCACCATGCGTTGAAACTTGTAGGGGAGACACGAACGTTCTGCGTTTACTGATGTAAAGTTCCCGAAATAGATTCGGATATTAAACACCAGTTGAGGAAGATACTCAAGGGTTATCTAACCTCTTGCTTCCGTATTAATGCGTAATTGATTCTAATTCATCTGCCATTCAATCTGTTAAGTCGTAAACTTGAATGAACCGTGTTATGCCACAAGTGTCAGAGCCCACAACAATACAAATTCCTATCGCCGAAAAAATCTGAAGCGGCAACACGATAACAAATTGGATTCCTGCCACATTCACACGGCTTCCAACGATAACTATTATTAACCCGTTCCTAATCACACGGTGGTAAACAAGAGTTGTCGTCATATCGACGTATTGCGCCTAATATTCGTGGTACATGGAAACTGAACGCGCCGGGAGTCTGTTGTATTAATAGACATGCCGAACCGATGGCTTCTTTTACTCCAGCGGGCTCGCGCGGTATTTACGGAAACGTGTGGTTTATGCAAATGTTTGGCTTATGCTAAGCTCTTAAAGACCAGTGTCGTCTGGCAGGCTAAGCGGTGCCGCCCTAAGATATTACGATAAAATTAGAAAATGCTTTTGGCCGCGGGAGCTGTCTTTACTATTTATGGTAGTGCACGCGGTGGTTAATTCTGACGCGTGTGGTAACCTCTGTTTCTAAATTTAAGTTTGAACCCCGTTCTCTCCAGGGGAAGTGTACCTACTTTAGTGAGCTAGCTATGCTTCCTTGTCTTTCCAATGAATTTGAAAATTTCCAAGTAGGCGGTGATTGATCGCCGGAATGTTGGCAGTGAGTGTGACCCAGATATAGACAGGTGCGATCTACTGACTCATATAGCTGTCACATGAAACACTACACCGCAGGGGGAATGCGGGTGCGGGACTCCAAACAAAAACCAAAGTCAACGGTTGTATAAAAAGAAATAATGTAATTAAAATAAATAAATTAACCGTTTATTTATTAATTACATTTGGCGTGAGATCCATAACGATCCCGTGTATATAATAAAAATAAAAAAAAGAAAATTAAATTTATATAAATTTTACAATAAATTACATTACAATAGATGGCGTTATCTTAGATGTTCAGTTCTGTCAGGTATCACTACGTACAACGTACAAATGCTAGAGTTCCTTGCGGAACGAGAGCACCACAATACACAGCACTAGGGTCACGCAGCAGCGGCGCAGGAGCTCCGCGCATGCGCGAGGGTCACGTGCACGCTTAGAAGCACTTGCGGTGGACGATGCCGGGGCCGGACTCGTCGTACTCCTCCTTGGAGATCCACATCTGCTGGAAGGTGGACAGGGAAGCCAGGATGGATCCACCGATCCATACGGAGTACTTCCTTTCGGGGGGAGCGATGATCTTGATCTTGATGGTGGAGGGAGCCAGGGCGGTGATCTCCTTCTGCATCCTGTCGGCGATACCGGGGTACATGGTGGTACCACCGGACATGACGGTGTTGGCGTACAGGTCCTTACGGATGTCGACGTCGCACTTCATGATGGAGTTGTACACGGTCTCGTGGATACCGCAAGATTCCATACCCAAGAATGAGGGCTGGAAGAGGGCCTCAGGGCAACGGAACCTCTCGTTACCAATGGTGATGACCTGACCGTCGGGAAGTTCGTAGGACTTCTCGAGGGAGGTGGAGGCGGCAGCGGTGGCCATCTCCTGCTCGAAGTCGAGGGCGACGTAGCACAGCTTCTCCTTGATGTCACGCACGATTTCCCTCTCAGCGGTGGTGGTGAAAGAGTAACCCCTCTCGGTGAGGATCTTCATGAGGTAGTCGGTCAAGTCGCGACCAGCCAAGTCCAGACGGAGGATGGCATGGGGCAGGGCGTAACCTTCGTAGATGGGGACGGTGTGGGAGACACCATCACCGGAGTCCAGGACGATACCGGTGGTACGACCAGAGGCGTACAGCGAGAGCACGGCCTGGATGGCGACGTACATGGCGGGAGAGTTGAAGGTCTCAAACATGATCTGGGTCATCTTCTCCCTGTTGGCCTTGGGGTTGAGGGGAGCCTCAGTCAGCAGGACTGGGTGTTCCTCAGGGGCGACGCGCAGCTCGTTGTAGAAGGTGTGGTGCCAGATCTTCTCCATATCGTCCCAGTTGGTGATGATGCCGTGCTCGATGGGGTACTTCAGGGTGAGGATACCTCTCTTGCTCTGGGCCTCATCGCCTACGTAGGAGTCCTTCTGACCCATACCGACCATCACACCCTGGTGACGTGGGCGACCAACGATGGACGGGAAGACGGCGCGGGGCGCGTCGTCGCCGGCGAAACCGGCCTTGCACATGCCGGAGCCATTGTCGACTACAAGCGCAGCAACATCGTCGTCGCACATTTTGGCGTTTGTGTTTGGTGTGGGACGCGGTGGATATTGACTCTACGGCAGCGAGACTGCGAGTGCGGCGAACAGCGGTCGCGGAATCTTATATAGGGGCAGCAGCGCAGACGCCGCGCGCCATACATGGCGAGCGCGCCGGCCCCCTCTCGCGCACAGCCCCCGCCTTTCTTTACATATTTTACACAAATATACTTACTGTAACCCATCGTATTATCCCTTAGGTACTCTTAAGGGTTAATGGGGGGGTTTTCAGTCATTATTTCCGACGAAAATGGCGCGCGCCGTAACAGGCGCGAACGATGGCCCGCCCGCCTTGTGCCATTTCAGGCGATGGGCGGTCGCCGATATTTAACCAAGAAATTAATTTGGTTGCATTTTTGAATTGCAAGTCTTGATAAGTTTATTATTAGAAATCCAATCTTCGTCCATTTTGAACATTAGTGGAAGAAAATACCATCACGTTATTTTTATTCTAGATGTTAATACTCGTAATACCAACTACAATTATTGTAGTCCTTTAGTTAATGACTAGGTAACATCATTGTCAATACAATTCATAGCAAATGAACTCTTATAACGTTTCCAAAAAGACGATAATAGCATGCAATATTTTGACGACGAAAATGTTCGCAAATTGTGAAGTTACTAGGTCAATAGAGTTTAATGAGAAATGGGCGATGATTACGTTTCCCATGTGTAAATATATCACATCAATGCAGTAAAACTACTTGCATACAATTATAACTATTGAAACATTCAAGTAGGTATTATTATACGGTTATAAAATAAAATCAGATTTACATACATAATAATTGTGATACTAGGACAATGAAAAGATCCAAGCTTATAAAAAAAATACCGAGACGTGGTTCAGTACTAATAATAGTCTTCAAAAAGGTTTATGCAAAATTCCTCAACTCGATGTGAAAAGCAACTAGCCCGCAGATCAGCTGATATATTTGTTAATGAGAATTACCTCAATTTCGCTATAATTAAAACTTTTCATAAGATCAATTAGGAAAATGCAGTTAACTTTCGCGGATCGATGCATTGTAAAACGTATTTGTCATAGATCGTTATTTCTCCCACAGTTAATGCCACTGGGAACTTTGCTCACACAGTCAAGGAGTACCAACAGGAAGATGGCTATAATTCAAATGTGTCTTGCAGCTGTTGCAAAAAAGATACGCACTCTATTACAAGTAATAGTTTGCGATTACACAATTTTACTATCAGAAAATCGTTTTAAGTATTTTTTATAACACTTGTGCGTGTCCTACCCTAAAAAATGTTCCAAATAAATACTTTATAACTGTAAAAAGAAAGAAAGCTTAATACATATTTTTAAGTCTATTAGACACAATAATAATTTAATCTGTTTCAAATAAATATACACTAACAAGTAACTTAAGGAATTACCATTGAATACCTTTGCCTCATGAATAATTTGACGTAGTTCGAATACTCTCTGTAATTGGTTTACCGAAACAACGTGGATAGGCATGACTGCGTTAATTGATCACTTGATCGGCGACTCTGCGGTCTCCGGTGAATATGACAGGTGTGAATAAGACGGCTTGTGTTATGGCTGGGGGGCTTTAAGTGGCGATAATAAATACAGACTTCTCTGGTAATTGCGTACATGTAAGGTAATTCACAGATAAAACTCTAATTTATAAATTTGAACTGATAGAAAGAAATCTTGTATACGATATTATACTTATATAAAAAAACAAAATAGTGTACCCTATTTTGTTTTTTTCTTCTTGACAAGACGAAACGCGTTTCTTTATTACTGTATGCTGTATACTCTTCATAATCGTACATTGTCTGTAGTAGGTCAGTTCTTTTGTAAATCCGATTTACATAAAAAATAAATAGGATATTATCAGTAGCTATATATTCTACAATAGCATACTTTCATTATTGCTGGGTAGTGGCTAGCTGTCCCCTGACCTGACGACGCTTGGATCAACCATTTACAATTTATTTTTTATACCAATTGTTCGACAATGTCAAATTATATGTCATGCAACCGTAACGTAAAGAAGAACCCGTGGCATTGCTTTATTCTATTGATGCATAATCAACTATTAAACTGAGAAGGCCAATACCTACACATTATTAATTACTTTTTTGTGTGGGTTAAGAAACACATATAAGAAACATATATATACAACGCAAAGCTTCAAAGGACTAAAAAAAACAAATTTTTATTAGCTTTTTGAGGCGGATATACCCTCAGTCCAATCAACGTTAACAATCAAGTTAAAATTCACACAATTTCACTTTGATTTATCATATTTATACATATTAAGCCCAATATTTCCTGCCCGTAATTTACCAAATCCCTTCTCTTGTGTATATTTAGTAAATTAATGTGTTGGAAATAAATTATGGGTAGAATCGAACATTGAGTAGTGGGTTGTAGAGAGTTCCAGTGGCTTGGCTTCTACTTCGGATTACTCGCTCATTGTGAAGTTAGCGTTAAAACATTATATTCCGTGTCATCATCATCATCATTATCAGGCTATATTAGTCCACTGCTGGACATAGCCCTCTCCTAATGAGCGCCATAGCGCCCTGTCTTCAGCTTGCCGCATCCAGCATCTGCCTGCAGTCTTTCGCAGATCGTCATCCCACCTAGTCAGAGGGCATCCTACACTACGTTTGCCGAATCGCGGTCTCCACTCAAGAACACGTATTCCGTGTACAAAAGTTTAATAAACAGCTACTAGGCAAAGATACCAATAGATCGATATTGAAGCTTTCAATATCATTAAATTGATTACCTATTCGCTTGGCATAATGTGTACGAAACTATGAACTTCTTCTTAACGTGTCGACAGCAATTTGTATTAAAAGCTGGTCCAGAACTTAGTTACCAGTTTGCCGCCGTCGGTAGCGTCCATCAAATGTTTGCAGAGATAGAGGACACCATATCTGCAGAGCTGTTCTGTAAAAAAAGTTTTCACTACACCTAAGTAGTGAAAGCGGGGTAAGCAGTCAGCCCAAAATAATGCAGTTCCTGCTCACTGCACCCGAGTTTTCACGGAGAGACTTCTACAGAATCAACAGGCAGGTGTCCATCATTAGAGAAACAACACCACACATATTCTCGAGGCTCAAGTAAAACAAACTATGAAGTAAATGACGATAACAGTTATTTTATTACAAACAACATTTTGTTACTTCTCTTACTTATATAATGGTGGTATCATTTCTCGTTTTGTTTATCTTAAGAAATCTTTCATATTATGATCAAACAACTAATAGTGTATATACAAACATAAACGTAGCATAATGTAACTACGACGTAGCGGCTCTACAGCCTGCTACGAAGGCTATAGAGGCGTTACGCCGTAGCATTTACGCTACACAAGATGTGACTGCGCTCTGATTGGTCGCACGACCTTTCTGCTTTGGGGAGGCAGTTGGGTCAAGCGACGTACATAAATTGATTCAATTACATTGAGCCTACACTATCTAATAACCTCATTATTTATCTACAAGGTTAGATGTTTTAAATAAGTCTCGTTTTAAAGTTATAGCAGTTACAGTGGTGAAAAGACCTTGATATTGTTTGTCTTGAAAACACATGTTATACTCGGGGAACAGTTTCATTTTTATAACCATCTGTTTCTTTCTGGGGAAAACCTACCAGAGTCCGGTATTTTAGAACTATAACGACCTTCCGACGATTTCGCAAGCGTTGTCAGGGTTAGTAAAAACAATACTTTTAAATACCTTTCAAATATCTGAGAATCTTCTACTAAAACATTAATAACTGAGATGGTACTAATTCTACAGTTAACTGTGCATCATTAAGTCTTATTATATGGTACATTATTATTCTGCTGGAGCTCTATCCTGTAGATACGAGGTAGAGTACAGTAGGTATACATATATACGTGTCAGCCACCTACGGCGGCTAAAACATGTAAAAAAGGCAAATTGAAAAGCAAATATGTTATTCGTAAAATGATACCACAGATCAGCGTGAAAAACATACTCGTAGTTCTGTACTTATTTTCGCGAACTCCGGTAGGAAATAAGTAGTCATTTTCATCTCTTTAGCTTTTTTCATCTTGTTAAGAGCATAATCAGTGTGATTTTATAGACAGTTGATTTGTTTAAAATATAGCATCCTTTCGTTCATCAACATGCTTGTCTAAAGTTAGCCAACTTACTTAGAGCCCTGAAATGCTGTATATAACTGCGCTGAATCAACTATTTTGCATGAAGCAACATACTTAGGAATTAAAAAAAATAAGCTTTACGGGCTTGGCGGATTGGACCGATGTTGCGCGGCGGGACAAATGTTTGTACGATCTACAAAGATTTGTTCCGGGTGTTCTGGGTATTTGCTATGTGTAATAAAAAAATATCTATCTATGTAATGTATTGTTTTAAGTATAACAGTCATCTAGTGCCCATAACACAAGCTTTGCTTAGCTTGGGGCTAGATGATGCTGTGTGTATTGTCCAGCATTATTTATTTTATTTATTTATCCTAACGCTAATGCTCTGATGTACTTCAGAGCCTACATTCATACACGGCCCCTCCCACGTTGATACACTTCATTCAACCTACAGTCTTTACAATACAGGGTTATACAAATATTCTAAGTCTTTGCTATGGGATCATCGTATGGATAACTTGTTTTCACGCCTGCATCAATCGAAGAAGTAGGCAGAAGATTGTACCCACATTTAGTAAATCGTGGTTTTGTGACTGAAACGGCCATACATCCAGGATCAGGCCTGCTACTGAGAAGTTCTAAATGGTGAATCCAATAACACCTACCTGAAAATTGATCCCAGGCCCCAAGAACAGCACAAACAAAGTGCTGGTGTGACTTGTGATTTGGTCGAACAAAAACCTCGCCATTGTAACATTGACTGCGAGTTCATTAGTCAAGTTTAATTGTACTACGACAACAAACAGAATACAATTGGATCACTGTGGCGAACTGTCACTATCACCATTCATTGATGATCTCAATTGCATACCAATACCGCTACTGTTGAGCAACCGATCTTTTCTAAACATTTGTTACTTTCACTGAATTCTGTAAGCATTGACGGCTTTATTGCTGGGCTTATAAATACTTTCCATACAAACTAGCGATGTATGTTATACAAACTGATAAAGTAGTAATGGTTAGAGTAAGGTATTAAAGGTATGATGCAAGTGCATCGGGTGCATTGGCCGCGTCTATTTGTGGTAACAGGTGTGAGGCGTGTAATCATTGCGCCGATGGTCGGCTGTTAGAATATGCTATCTCCGAGCGAGTTTGAAACGGGGCGCAAACCAATTTCAGTGCGGCGCCCGGCAACGTTTTAAATAACTTGGTAATTCGCAAGTTTCGGTAGTCTTGAAGCTTTCACCTGTCGGCGAAGCGAAGCTGAGCTTGTTTGAAGTCTGTTCAGTGTACTCTTAATTTGTCAACACTAAATAACTATGTTTGGTACTGTTAAGCAATTCATATCTGAATCTATTTCCCGATATTCTACAACGATGAGGTTAATAATAATACTCGTACTCCCTAACTGGATTTCAGTCACGGTGACCGTTCTCAACGGAAGTAGCCAAAGTACTCAGGATATAGTCCACAAAAGTAAGCGATAACCAGGGGCTTCCTCACTCTCGTCTAAAAGAACGGCTATCCAACGTGGTCGGAGAAAGATGAGGCTCAGGACCAACGGCTTAACCTACATACTTTCTGAGGCACGGGTGTGATGTCCGTCATGACGGACAAACCATGATTGATTATAAAGGTGTAAGGTATGCCGTACACCTTCGTAATAAATCATGGGTTTCAATTTGTTTTGCGCTGCTCCCCATCCTATCCTACCTGTAATTAATGCAATGTCCTGTGTTTTGTGGATTCCTCTTTTGACCATATCAACACAAGGAAATGAGGGAGTCATGCTCAGCTTCATATCACTGAGCTAATTATAACTTGCAGTCTGTAAACAATTTGTACCGCATCATCAGAACTATCACCACGTCATGTAAGTAGGTGCAGAACTTTTCTATTTATGTTCCGAACACAAAAGATCAAACGCGCGCTTATTCGGTGCGATTACAAATAGAAGGCAGGTATTTTCAGAAATGCATTGTTCGACATTTAGTAACGCCATCTTTATGAACGGCAACTAAAGAACGCATGGACACTCTCATTGGAACTTCTGCCATTATCATCGCGATAGTATAAAGTAAGAAGGTCCGGTTAGCATACAGTTGCAAATTACAGGTCATCCCACAATTTTAGACGAGCTCACCCAAACTTACTTCTTTCTTTTGCATAGCCGCATAGTGCAGACTAAAGGGCGAGGACAGAAGTAGGGAAGTGATTATATAACTAGCCTATAATATTCCCACAGCTGATAGTCAGGCGTGTTAGGAAGAGTGGCAATGTGGGAAAATGAAAGTACGCAGACGTGCAAGTTGTAAGTTATTAATATCCGTTATAATATATAACAGTACTTGTTAATGAAAGCAATGGTGAAAATATTGTAAACACTGGATCATTTGATAAAAAATCTTTGTTTTGACAAGAGCGTATTTATTTGCCGGCGTTATTGGCAAAGCTCGCTCGTAATACTACAGAGCTACAACGGTGATGTGAATCATCGCGTACTCTCGGTGTTATCATGTTAGCCGTAAAAGGAGAGTATGTTCGATCCACCCACCTCGTTCTTATACAATACGGAGGGCCAAGAGAAACTTTTGGAGAAAGATGAATTCTTTCTCCAAAAGTTTTCTCGGGAGGAGTTGAATTGGAATACTTTTTTATGTCAACTATAACTTGGTATGCAGGTGTGATTACAGAATTTCTCTATGGACACCCTATCCAGCTACTATCACATTTGACTTCCATGTTTGGAAAAATAATTTATGTAATAAGCACAAACAATATTCGATCTGTTTTCATATTTTGCCAATTGCCTGAAGCTCTACGTCCTATGTTTTTTTTAAAGCCTATCCCCACTCTATTTCTCTTGTGTCGTGGGAGCCTTTACAAACATTTAAAGTCACATACACACACAGCCAGACCCGGAAAAACTACCTGTAGGCCATACAAATATTTGTTCCGTGCGGGAGTCGAACCCACGACACGCGACACAGCAGCCGATCGCTCAGCCGTTGTGCCAACCGTGCCGTCAAACGCGCCGTGCCGCGGATTAACAATAAATAGAACGTTGTTAAGCTCTATATACCTGGAAAGCTAACACATGTTGGAGTATTTACACTAGGTCATCATCACCCATCTACCACATTGGTGATGACGTTAATGACGTTAATGACGTTTTAATTAAAATATTTAAAAGTCCGTCTCCGCAGTGCAAAGTCCCTTATGGTACAAAACCCAAGTTTATGAGTTACCGCTGCAACAATGTAACATCTTGGTGGAACACAAGTATTAGAACGTTCAGATCCGCTGCTCGATCAGTATCGACGGCGTAATGTATTTATTTCAGGCGCAGTAGGGAGGATTATAAATAGAAGCGCAAGTTCACTGCCGATACGTACGCACTGTGGGGCCAGGGAGGCGGTGAATGTAGATTGTATCATTGTGTCTATCTGAAACAGTAAATTGCATCCGATTATTCAAAACAATCTGGGAGTTAACCGAATTTTGCTACTAGACGAAGGTCGTTGATAAAGCGGCTAAAGTTATCCCGGAATGCCTGTAGAAAATCCTGTAATGCCTGTAGTTCCAAGTTATCCAGGACTATCAAAATCCTGCAACATCGACAGGTTACAACCAATAGTCAAAGTAGACAAAATGCCGAGTCATTTGATTTTCTCATGTAGTTGGTTGGTGTGGTGTTTTTGAACCAATTTTGATTGCACAATGAATTGTTGCAACCTTTTCGTCCTTTGGATATCCGAACAACATAAAATGAAAACATGTATATAAATAAAATAAATAAATAAAATAAATAAATAATGCTGGACAATCCACACAGCATCATCTAGCCCCAAGCTAAGCAGAGCTTGTGTTATGGGTACTAGATGACTGATATACTTAATACATACATAGATATTTTTTTATTATACATAGCAAATACCCAGAACACCCGGAACAAATATTTGTAGATCGTACAAACATTTGTCCCATGGCGGGAATCGAACCCGCAACCTCCTGCGTCGCAGGCGGACCTTCGCCCGCTGCGCCACATAGGTCGTCAAATATAAACAGTCAAAGCTTATACCAACGGGGCTCAGGACCTGTTCTTGTTATCTTTCGGTGTTTCTTCTCAGAATAGTCAGATAGGAAACACCAACATAGTTTAAACAAATATTAGGTCTTTACCTATGAAATTGCCGTTCTGCAGTACTGGCCATTTCAAATCAAAATATTTTTTGTTTGGCTAAGAATTCTAATTTCAAATTAATTTTATTTTAAAAACATGGATTTTTTTTTCCAAAAGTAGTCATTTGTTTATTGATTAGTGTTACATTTTCATCGCATTTAAATCTTTTTCGTCATCATGGATACGTTAAAAATTCGAGTAATTATGGAATATGAGTACCGTCGTGGCAGCAACGCGGCACAAGCGGCACGCAACATCAACGACGTTTACGGAGCTAACACTACAAACCAACGCACTACCTGTTATTGGTTTGCTCGCTTCCGTTCTGGAAATTTCGACCTGAAAAATGAACCTCGCGGTCGTCCGAAGACTTTGGTCGACAATGACGAATTAAAGGCGATTGTGGAAGCTGATGATACACAATCTACGGCTGAATTAGCAGCAGCTTTCGGCGTTAGCGTCAAAACAATATTGGTCCATTTGCGTCAAATTGGCAAGGTAAAAAAGCTTGACAAATGGGTGCCCCACGAACTCAATGATCGCCAGCGCGAAGTACGCGTCGAGACGTGCCTTGCACTGCTCAACAGACACACAAATGAAGGAATTTTGAACCGCATTGTTACCTGCGATGAAAAATGGATTCTGTTTGATAACCGCAAGCGCTCAGCAAGTTGGTTGGATCCTGGTTCAGCACCTAAACAATGCCCTAAACGAAAACTTACCCCAAGAAAAGTGATGGTCACTGTTTGGTGGTCTAGCGCCGGTGTGATTCAACACAGCTTCTTACCAAACGGGGTGAGCATTACTGCAGATGTGTACTGTGAAGAATTGAACACAATGATGGAGAAGCTGGCACATCTCCAACCAGCATTGGTCAATCGCTCGTCTCCGCTGCTCCTGCACGACAACGCGCGACCTCATACTGCACAGCAGACGGTCTCCAAGTTGCAAGAACTGGGGTTGGAAGCTCTCCGTCATCCGCCCTACTCACCAGACCTTGCGCCTACAGACTACTACTTTTTCCAGAATTTGGATAACTTATTGGCGGGAAAAAAATTCAATACCCGAGAGGCAGTACAAAATGCCTTTGAAGAATTTGTTGCCTCCCGTCCAGCTGATTTCTTTAAGAAGGGCATCAATAAACTGCCACTGCGTTGGCAAAGATGCATTGATTGCATGGGTGATTACTTCGATTAATACAAATAAAAAATACATGAAAAAAATTCATTTAAATTTTTTCATACAAAAGGGCAATTTCATAGGTAAAGACCTATTATTTGACTTGTTGACGTGTAAAAGTGTTAGTACAAACCAATTTACAGAAATAAATATATTTTTTCAATTATCATTAGCTTCTATCGCTATATACCGTGTCCTACAGACTATACTGTCGCTATTCTCCTGGGCACACGCGAGCGCTCACATCGTTTGAGCACTCCGTATCTATATGCACAAGCCAACGCGAAGAACATCTGTTGCTCACAACTAAAAAGAAGTGTTTTATATACTGGCTGTACTTAATTACCTCACACATTTAATGATACGTCTCTTATTGAAAAAACCCAGGAAAAACTTGTAATGGTTACCAAGCTGATCAAATATGATCAGGAAGTTGTTACGGTGTCTGCATCATCATCTGTCTCTTCTCAAATATGTTGGGGTCGGCTTCCAGTCTAACCGGATGCAGCTGAATACCAGTATTTTACATAAAGCGACCACCTTCCACCATCTGACCTCCACTACCCAATTATTGGGTAACAGTATCCTGTTGCCCATTAATATTGCCCTTTGATAGACTGGTTGTCAGACTTTCGGGCTGCTGACTAACAAAGAACTATGAATTACAGCTGGAACCTATGGCTTAACGTGTTTTCCGAGCTATATAATAAAACTAGATAATTATTTTCAACGCAACAGTTGATTAGCTGTTATAAAATGTTGTGCTTTTGATTTTAAGCCGAACTACATTTCGTTAAAAGTAAAGAAAATTTAACCTGGTTTGTATAACAGAACGAAGAAGACTAAATCCGCAAAGTTTAACGATTACAAACTTTTAAAAGCATACGCGAATAAATTCGAAATACTATTAGTCACAGTAGTATTAAAGTCTCGCATCGCTGATACACGTAATTGCTTAAATGACAACGTACGCGTCATCCCCCTAATTGGCGTACAAATTGATTCGCAAAAAAGTTTAATCTACGATATTTGCCGGTCGAGTGGTCGGCGCACCCCATCCGACGATCTTTTTCACTGGGATTGCAAAACACTTATCAATTATACTTAATCTCTTTACACAGAATAACCGACTCTATTGTAAACTTGCCAAGGTGTACGTTCGTTTTGTTTTCGTTTGGTGATTATGACAGTATGGTTCGGGTTGTATCTCGGATGCATCACGTCCATTGAAAGTTATTAGTTTTATCTGTACGCGTGTTACTCGATAGTCACGAGTCGTCGAGAGCATATTGTTTGTTATCGCCATCGCGGTGTAACACAATCACGTGAGACTGATGCTGATGCCGCGATAGCGGCTTCGAATATTACAGCGGGACAAAGGCCACACAAATTGGTTTGAAAAGCCCTTTGTAAAGATGTCTAGATATAGTATAGATTGGAAATAGTAGTTCAGAAGCGAAGTTTTGCAACAAAAATGTAGAAATTAAAGACAGAAGAAGAAAAAGAGCAGAAAAGTTATCCGGACTGTCTGTGACCCTTGGTTGTTGACAATAAATCTGAAGTTGATGAAAGCTGTTTTCATTCATGTAAATATTTTGCCTCTTTACATACATTTATAAGTAAATACATGCAGAGAAAACTTTGAACCCCTTTTCAAACCAACTGCTCGCCCGGAGGAGTTTGAGATTTCGACAACTAGGCGCCCACTATCAATTTGTTTATTAACAAAGATATTTAGTTTGACAAGCGACCCGCCCCGGCTTCGCACGGGTGATATTTATCATTGAGATTTTCGTACGTGAATACCATCCAATTTTCCGACTAAATATTCCGGTAGATTTTCCAAATAATACTTTCACATACGTCCTGACAATTTTATTACGAATCGAGGCGTTCTCAAGTTATAATCTTTCTTTCAAACATGCGGTAAATATTGTTTATTTATATAGAAGAAAAAGATAGGTATGTAAGCTGCAATGCTAATATGGAATTGGGCTAACACATGTGCCGCACAGGTAGAGATGGCGGAATGTGCTGGACCCTTTCAATAGATCGGTCTGGTAAGACTGGCCCCAAATAGCCAGAAAGATAGAAGAGTACAGAGTGTCTTGAGTGCCTCGCTGGTCTAGTGATCATTTCTCCGGGACTCGGCGGGCTTCATTGACTCGACGACGGTTTTCTGGTGGTCGCCACTGTTCTTTCTAGTTTTCAGGAGTTGCAGTGGTTTGGGAATAGCGTGGCGGGCTTGTCAGAAAAGACGCGACTGAGGTCCTGGGATCTATTCCCGGGTTGAGCAATGAATATTTCTCAGTAGCAGCCCGGTAGCTGGATATGTGCCCGGTTGATGACAATAGGCCCATCCCCACATGGGACTAACAGTCAATATTCGAAATTCACTAATTTACCTTAAATAAACTACCAACTACATGATTCACGATAAAATACATAAGTACATATTTTATTTTTCAATCTCATTGAGTCTCTTCGCACATCTCCATTCGTACCTTTTCAATATGAAAATACGATGTGCTGTAGCAAAATTAATAAAATCTGATTTCTTCAGAGAGGACAGATCAAATAAGTGAGCGTATTAAATCATAAGCTGAGTCACACGCACTGCGCTGCCACAGATTATTAGCTCCGCTTGATATCTTGACAGAACCGACATCTTTTTCACAGAAATGTCAGTAGCGTCATTTATCCTAAATGTTGCTTTTCGTAAATGAAGTGTGTTTCTAAAGTGGTATGCTAAGCCACTAATTAAATTATTAGAGTATGCAGGTACTTATTTTGCTTTCAGTGAAATAATACGTGGCGATTATTCAGCTTTTAATTAGTTCACCCATATGAAGTTATGAGGATACATATCTCTTTTAAATAGGTAGCCTTAGGACTTTTAGAACCACCGAAAGAACTTAGGATCACGGAATCCATTACAATTTTGTTGATAACAATTCTATAAGCCTAATCTTTTCAGTGTTGTCACCTCTGCTTTGGCTTGATCTTTGACATCGGATGTATCCCACAAGGGGGCGTCACAAAGTGCACATCGCTGGTCGCGTGGCGCGCTGCAATCATAGCACTAATTGATGATTTGCTGCCCAGTACACTGCGGGACGGAGGAACGGGTACAGTCACATTTTATTGGCTGTAGCGGTTAAGTAGATAGCAGTGCAACTACGATGTAGTGGTATTACGTAGTAAAATTCCTGATTGAATTCAATCAGGAATGTTTTATTGTTATGGGATATGGGAGTGATATTGAGTAAAAAAATCAAGAAGAAAATAAAATTCTTAAGTCAGTAGGTTTAGTAAAAAGATGAAAGCTTCAATTATTTTTTTTGCAGGGATTTCTCTGATTTTAAAACGAGATTTGTTCAACTACGCAGCATTGTACGAGTATGTATTCAGAGAAAAACATAAAATCATATCTAAAAAAAAAAACCGTAGTTTAATAACTGTGAACACAAATAAAGCTAAATGAATGATTGGATGACTGTAACTGTAAACGTATTCCCACAAATGTTTTTAAATAATACACCAAAAACTGTTTATAAAATGAACCCAACTAAAAGTATGCACAATATTTGTAGCTGGCCGCTTTCCGTGTCCCGGCGTGTATGGTGCGCACACGTCATTAATCCCCTGCGCGATGATCGTCGGACGGGGGCTGTGTACTTAATTTGTCCTTTATTATGTTGATTCTATCCCCGTATAATAAGCGGTCGTTCGCGCCTCGTTTGCTCAATTAATTGGCAATATTTCCTTTGGGACTCCACTAATGTAGATTTACATGTGACAGATTTATCGTAACAAGCTTATTGAACTGACGTATCGGGTTTATTGAGTTTATCGGGGCGGATCGTTTCAGTTTATAACGTTAATTTACTCAGGGAGTACTGTCACTATGATACGAGTGATGAGAAGGCTTGCTATGTTTGTGTTGTTGTTAGTAGGTGCACAGTCAGTGTTGCTCTTTTATCTGATTTTACGCCATAGTAAGTAAAACAATTCATTTAAATTTAAGACATTTATTTTGCAAAAACAGAACAATTGTATTCACTTATAATGAGAAGCACTAGTTAGTGCTTAGTCGTTCTTGAGCAGAACAAATGATGACGCCTTCATATAGGTACAGTTTTGTTAGTCATTCTTTTAAAATATGTTAATACTAAGTCTAATTAAACTACTTTCTTAATTTAGAATACTTTGTAATTAATTGTTTTAGTTTTATTTTGTTCGTCATTATTATTCTAATGAAAATCAATATAGTAGTCTTACCAGTATGGTAAGATTACTATATTGTACTATATAATCGTACAATATACTGTACTTTCGTTACTTAACCAGGGATATCAATATTAAAGTTTCCAACTTAACCCTCTGGCCTCTACCCTGGAGCGAAACTATTTTACTTTCTACTTCAATCACTAAAAAAATACTATACAAGAGACAAGAGAACAATCAATTAAGTCAACACATAAGGAATCCCACAAAAACTGCACAAGGAATTTCCTAAATTAGTTTTATTGCCAATTATCTCTCACTTGATTAACGCAAATAACAGGAAAGACTAAATTGTGTGCGGCAAATAATTTGGCAGCCAGTGTACGTTCCCACAGGTCGGTGCAAATAGTGCAAATAACTAATGTTATTGTTGTCATTGTTCGGATAGGGAGTGGTGATTTAAATTCTCTTATTTGGTTGCCCTTCTTATTTATGGTATTGTAGCGGAATATCTCCCTCACATATAAATACAGCACGTATTTAACATTATTGTGTTTTAACTAACCTTTTATATGTACCCACTAAATATTAGATTTTACCAACAGATTTTATATATAAGGAACAGATTTTTCGCAATACATTAATTCCACACTCAACCTGCATTTGTGTCTCATTCATAAACCTGCTACAAAATCTAACAGTATAGTTATAGTTTAAATCCCAGTTCAATCCTATTTTGATAGAATTACTTGTTGAGTAGTTCATTGTTTTGTGCCTTACTTACCGTACCTTTGAGTGAATAGGGATTAAATAATTTACGTTCCTTATTAAAAGTCGCATTTCAATTTGATTATAGACTTGTTAATTTGTACACAAGGACCAGTATCGAAACTCGGGGCCTAAAGGACATAAGAGACGTTAGCATATACCTTGCGTCGTAAGTGAAACTGCCCTAAGTCAGGTGCAAATTGCTGGTAGTTTTAAGCTCCCCACATGTTCCTACAAACTCGTATTGAATATCATTTGGTACAGCGCCGCTATATATAATGTGGTACGATTCACATTTTCCCACGCTACCGTGTGGGCGGTGTTTCACTGACACACTGAGCTCGAAACATTTCTTCATAAATATCTTGAACTGATGTTAAATAACAATAATGTCTTGAATTTAATCCTCAGAGAGATACGTTACCCTACAATCGTATCATAATAGTATTCTGTCTCAACGAATCTACCGGGACCCTCTTTGCTTCGCAAGGTCAAACCTTCTTCGGCGACAGTCCTTGATTTAACGGTTAAACAAAAGTACGATAAACTGTGTCAGGGTAGATTTTACTGCATGGAATTATTAAGTACTATTTTACTAATTGACTATCAGACAGTGGACGTTAAGGATACTGGTGATATTTAAGATTGATCCAAAAAAGAACTAGAAATATCAAGATTGCTTGGGAAATAATATTATTGTGATTAGTGTGAGAAGACTATTAATGCGGTCACTCACCCGCTTCACTACAATGATTTTGAGGTAATTTTGAGCAAATAAACCTGGGTTTACTAGTTCTTCTATTACCAACTCAGTAGATAAATAGTGACTGATCGATCGTTCGTATCGTTAGGTAGGAAGAAAGTACAGAACGCCAGCTGCTATGATCCTTACGTATTCCTTTTGTTTGGTTTAGGTTCAAACATCTGGTCATACACGTACGCCGCGCCTTTTGCAAGTACTACGCACCTGACCTTTCTAAAGAACATCACCAATAAGGTGAGAGTGCGTCCCCTCCCTTCGTTTTCACTTACATCTGCCTTATAAATATTAGTCGCCTTTCATGCATCCATTCAACGTGACCAAACCATCTAAGCATACTCTTTTCAATTTTATATTACTACTTGAAAGAAGACAGCTCTCATTAATAATTTACGAGTACTAAGTCAATAAACTCGCAATTTTAAAGTACTGGAAAAAATTGAAGATACTTAAACAACAAACTTTTGACGACCGGTGTGGCGCGGCGGGTGAAGGTCCGCCTGCGACGCAGGAGGTTGCGGGTTCGATTCCCGCCTTGGGACACATATTTGTTCCCGCTATTCTGGGTATTTACTATGTACGAGTGTGATAAAAAATATCTTCCTATTTAATGTATTGTATTAAGTATATCAGTCAGCTAGTACCCATGACACAAGCTCTGCTTAGCTTGGGGCTAGATGATGCTGTGTGGATTGTCCAGCATTATTTATTTATTTAGTAACAATATTAAGCAAGCTTCCTTGAGTTTAGTTGAAGCGATATTGATCATCATCATCATCTGCCTGCCTTTTCCCAACTGTGTTGGGGTTGGCTACCAGTCTAACCGGATGCAGCTGAATATATATCCAGTATTTTACATGGAGCGACTGCCTATCTGACCTCCACAACCCAGTTATTGGGCAACACGATATCCCTTGGTAAGACTGGTTGTCAGACTTTCGGGTTTCTGACTACCCGTAACGACTGTGAAAGATCTACAAATGACAGCCGGGACCAACGGCTTAACGTGCTTTCCGAGTCACGTTGAAGCGATATTGATATTTCCTTTAAAAGGAAAATCTAAAAGTTTAAAGCAAACCTCTGATAATCGACAGAAAAGAGATATTGACCACACTTGTTGCTCTCAAACAGTAGTTCTAATATAAGGAGAGAAACATTATGTTTGAAACTATTCTTCATAAGAATTCTGGTAATTGTAATTAAAGCTAGCCGAAAAAGTATTGACCCGAAGTTTTTAAATAGACAAAAAGGAGGAGTCAACAATGTCGGTCATGATACTCGTCACTAAATGACCAACGTTTGGACATAGAGCGAAGTGTGCCAAATATTCCTTCAAGACATTATTCAGATATAGTCGTATATAATAGGTCTTTACCTATGAAATTGCCGTTTTGTATGAAAAAATTTAAATGAATTTTTTTCATGTATTTTTTATTTGTATTAATCGAAGTAATCACCCATGCAATCAATGCATCTTTGCCAACGCAGTGGCAGTTTATTGATGCTCTTCTTAAAGAAATCAGCTGGACGGGAGGCAACAAATTCTTCAAAGGCATTTTGTACTGCCTCTCGCCTATTGAATTTTTTTCCCGCCAAGAAGTTATCCAAATTCTGGAAAAAGTAGTAGTCTGTAGGCGCAAGGTCTGGTGAGTAGGGCGGATGACGGAGAGCTTCCAACCCCAGTTCTTGCAACTTGGAGACCGTCTGCTGTGCAGTATGAGGTCGCGCGTTGTCGTGCAGGAGCAGCGGAGACGAGCGATTGACCAATGCTGGTTGGAGATGTGCCAGCTTCTCCATCATTGTGTTCAATTCTTCACAGTACACATCTGCAGTAATGCTCACCCCGTTTGGTAAGAAGCTGTGTTGAATCACACCGGCGCTAGACCACCAAACAGTGACCATCACTTTTCTTGGGGTAAGTTTTCGTTTAGGGCATTGTTTAGGTGCTGAACCAGGATCCAACCAACTTGCTGAGCGCTTGCGGTTATCAAACAGAATCCATTTTTCATCGCAGGTAACAATGCGGTTCAAAATTCCTTCATTTGTGTGTCTGTTGAGCAGTGCAAGGCACGTCTCGACGCGTACTTCGCGCTGGCGATCATTGAGTTCGTGGGGCACCCATTTGTCAAGCTTTTTTACCTTGCCAATTTGACGCAAATGGACCAATATTGTTTTGACGCTAACGTCGAAAGCTGCTGCTAATTCAGCCGTAGATTGTGTATCATCAGCTTCCACAATCGCCTTTAATTCGTCATTGTCGACCAAAGTCTTCGGACGACCGCGAGGTTCATTTTTCAGGTCGAAATTTCCAGAACGGAAGCGAGCAAACCAATAACAGGTAGTGCGTTGGTTTGTAGTGTTAGCTCCGTAAACGTCGTTGATGTTGTGTGCCGCTTGTGCCGCGTTGCTGCCACGACGGTACTCATATTCCATAATTACTCGAATTTTTAACGTATCCATGATGACGAAAAAGATTTAAATGCGATGAAAATGTAACACTAATCAATAAACAAATGACTACTTTTGGAAAAAAAAATCCATGTTTTTAAAATAAAATTAATTTGAAATTAGAATTCTTAGCCAAACAAAAAATATTTTGATTTGAAATGGCCAGTACTGCAGAACGGCAATTTCATAGGTAAAGACCTAATATGTAGTCATGCGTATCTCCCGCTGAGTTTATTTTTGCACATAATTTTAACAACAAGCGGTTTTATAATATGTTACCTTTATTAAATCTTAATATAATATACTTAAATAAAACAATAATCTTAATTTATTATTAACTAGCGACCCGCCTCGGTTTCTCACGGGTGCAAATATTTATTATTGAGATTTTAATCTGTAATATCTTCGAAAATATTCATTTAAATCATATGCTGTGATGGGCCATTTAGATATAAATATAATAAATCAACAATGCATTTAAGGTATTTAATTAGATAAGGATTAATGCTGTATTGGTTAAAATCACTTCGAAAATTAGCCATTACTTGTCGTAAACAGTAAATGACAAAAAAATGTTATTGTGGGATATCCATAAGAGATAAACATTTTTAATTATTTTTTAATTATTTTGATAAATTTCGTAGGGTTCAGCCTGCGTTTGCAATGTAAGCGGAAAAAATGTAATTATTTACGACATCACATTAGAAACCTCAAAAATAACAGTATTTGTCCAATATTTAATGGATGTTATTATACATATACACCTTACTCTTTAATCACTCTATCAATTAAAAAAAAACGCATCAAAATCCGTTGCTTAGTTTTAAAGATTTAAGCATACATAGGGATATAGGGGCAGAGGAAGCGACTTTGCTTTATACTATGTAGTGATAATTGAAAAAGATTACATACATAACATCACGCCGGTATTCCAGGTGTACATAGACATAGTACACCCACATTTCGCCAATTATGTTTAAGTCGTATGTAATAGGGGCGAGCTTATTGCCACTGACCGGGCACAAATCAGACTTTGGGCTGTTACTGAAGAATTCCAGATGGAAGAACCCAATAACACTTTGTCCACTCCGGGAATCAAACCCAGGCCTTCATGATCAGCAATGGCGCTTGCCTTAACTAGAATATGGAAGAATAAAAAAAATGGAAAGCACGCGAAGCCTGGATAGTCAGAATCCCGAAAGTTTGAGAATCAGGCGATGGGTATCGTGTTACCGAGTAACTGGGTTGTGAAGGTCAGAGAGGCAATAAAATAAAATACTAGTATTCAGTTGCATCCGGTAAGGCAGATGAGTCGTTCAATTCAATTCGTTGTCAAAAGTTCTATCCTCTTCTTCGTAATTCTGTAAATTGTACAATAATTGTTGTCTAAACAAATAAATAAAATTGAAGTGTCTGTTTGTAATGTTAAAATAACAGCTGGGTGTCTACTTCGAAGTGAAAAATGCGCACTATCATCCGAATGTTCGAACGTTTGCTTCTACCAACTTCATTCTATTCATTCGGTTGGTTCGGATTCGACCGAACTTATCTTTGACGTTTGTTGCATCGTAGACCTAATTCTGGACGAAAAACTCCGACCAATAATTTGTGCTTGATAGAAGTAACATCGTGAAATTTATGTCAAAAATTCACGATTGTGAAATAACTTTCTTTTGAGTATCGAATTTAATGAATTTAGGTAACCGTTTTAACCATTCTCATTGGAATATTATGCTTACACCTAATTCTACTAAAGTTGAAATGTGATTTTTGCATATGCAAAATATGTTCAAAAACAAAAAAAAAACAAACTTCTAAGTACACGACGCGACGACGATCATAGTTTGTTCCAAAATTCCCCCACAAATTTAGTTTTATCAGTCTTGTAAGAATTAAATGTGGAAGTAATATGAATAGGAAGCTAACTGGAATAAGATAAGAACACAATAGCGAGTACTTCCTTGAATCTAGTTGGTGACTTACAAAAATTCTTATAACGTACAATTTAATACATGAGATCACCGTCATCGTCATCGTCGAGATCCCTGCACTACTTGTACCAATGTGCCTAAATAGGGTCTCGTCGACGATAGGGCAGGTAATCACGGGTAAAGTAAACAATTTATACAGTTTAAAGTATGTTTATCTTATCATATACATACATATATGTACTCAATACTCAAATATTTATATATATAAATATGTATATATACACAAGCAACGCTCACACACACAAATAACCACTTACACAATCTTAGTTTACTACTTACTACTGCTATGTTATATAGCTTAATGCATATAATACTTTTTATCCTAGGTCATGGTCTATGCTTGTGCCAAATTTTATCTGAATCCGTTCAGCCGTTGATGCGTAAAAGCGAAACAAAGTTACATTCGCATTTATAAATAAGTTAGTATAGTTGTGTTTCCGGTTACAGTAATTTGTCCTGCACTTCCTAACATCCGGTTAAACTGCTTAGCATGATACTTCGGTGAAAACAATAAAAATATTTGCTAAGAATATTTGGGGTGTGTATAGGCAAATCTTTGGAGACAGGCCTCTAAATTTCTTCGTTTTCATTTTTGGAAGTCGATTCATGGATCACCTGCAAGTAAATAAACAAATACCAGTTAGTTTAAAATTAGAATCTTATCAACACCTATTTAATAGCGTTCCCTATTAATATATTTACATTTGAATCAATGAAAGCAATACACTGATCCTAAGCACAATAAATTTTCATGTCTATTCGATTAGCGTTGAGACGAATAATTTGTAGCCATTAAATATCACAGTATAGCGACAAAGCGCATTGTGGCTGCCAAAATGGCAACACCTGTTTAGTTGTATGTCATTTGTTTGTTATAATTACGCCCAGGACATCTTGAACTGCGGTGGTATGACATGTACTGAATTTGGCTTACAGTTGACGTTAGGCGTTGTAAACAGCACCTCCATAGGGTTCCATGATATACTGGTCAACAGCGGACAATAAATGCGACTGTGATCTTTACCCAGTGACAATTAGAGTCATAATGAGTTAATGCAGTAATTAATTATGTATAGAGTGGTGACACTTTTATGAGCAGTAGAACAACAGGTAGTGATGGTTCGAACTATATCTATTTGATTGCTTTGTGTTTACGTATTATAAAGGATAGGTCAAGTGTTGTCCTATGATTGTTTTATGTCGTTGCTGTGAACCGCCCTTCACGAAAGCCATAACTACAACGCAGATGTTCCCTTTTATGAATTAAAGGTCGCTCTCTATCCATAGGTATCGACTAATGACTTAGAGATATCAAGGAGATAGTTTTGATTTGAGTGAATAATGATATTGAAAAATAGTTCTTAAGACCATTTAGAGCTTTCATTGGGAGAGTATTGTTTAGAAGTTGACGTCTATTCTACTACTGAGGAACTAACTCTTACGTATAACCTCTTTTATGTATTCAGTTTAGCAGGCTTTGCTTGAGTTATTTATCGATTTTGGAATATATTACTTTTTATTTATTTATTTTGGCATATTGGTGTGTGCTAGCTAACATGTAGCAAATTATTTAATTTAATGACGTATAAAGATGTTTAACATATTTTTTTTTTGACATATTATGTTGTATAGCTTCAAGTTCTTCAAACTGATAGGTTTGAAGAACTCGACCAGACGTGTTGCTGGAAAGTTTGTTCCACCACTTCTTCCCAGCAAAAACACTAGTAAGTGGTGAAGGGTGCGTTTTGGGGTTAAAATTCATTTATTCAAATTTGGCTGAGAATCAGCACTTTTTGAATATCAAAACGTTTACAAAAGACTGTCTTTTGTAAACGTTTTGACATTCAAAAATGAATTTTGATACTTGATTTTAACTTTTACAAGCAAATAATAAAATTATTGAAAGAAAAAAGTTACTAAACAATGTTTGCCGTACACACATTACGTTCCTTTCATAACACATAAGAGTATATTGAGTGCCCATTCTTTTGTATCTAACCTTTAAACGACGCTTAAAATTTCTCCTTAACATATGGAGCTCTGTTAAAGGCATACCTTTTGTCTTATTCCTACTCAAGCTATCGAAGCCCATTGCGACAACAAATCCTACAGCGCTCTAGAGCACTTACGCTCCTATGGGGTAGCAGGTTCAGGAGCTAAAGTGCAAGCATTACTCAATACGTATAATGAGGTTCCGGAGTCTACGAAATAAAAGCAATTCTACGAGTGTTAGGTACGCATTACGGAACTCATTCAGAGCGTTCGATGGTACTTTGCAGATATTATGACAAATTGACCATTTCATTCGGAAAAAGCGTATAGTGGCTGATTGTGTGCGACAAAAATCAGGCAGGAAATTCAGGCTAGTGTCCTCGTCCTGGCTGTCCGTCTTGGACATTAAGTCCCTGGTCTGATAAAACTGAGGAAGGAAACTACTTAAGGTGAAAGCGTAGTGGCAGCTCGCGATACAAAAATGATCATACATTTTTGTATGTTATTAAAAAAGTCTTTCTCGACCCTAAACAAACAATTTATGTGTATTTTACGTTAGAGTTAATAATTGAAATAATTAAACGACCTTTTTAAGTATAAATTGTGCAATTTGATAACTATTTCATGAAATCATAACATTTGAGCACAATTCTAATTTAGAGAGTTGAAATGGTGATTCAAACTATTATATTTAAATAAATATGTTTGTTACGGTCGCTAATTACTTTTTCACTAACATATAACTGATCTGCAAATTGCTAAAAACCAAAGAAAATTTCAATTTCGCGGACTGACGCTACGCATTCTCCTTCACGGAAAATCTCTGTCCCACAACGTCCAGTCTAAACCGCTGTAGGATGTATATCTAATCTTGATATTTTCCATAAGAGTTAGGATAGAGATATAAGATTTTTTAAATCATCCCCCACATGAATTAAATAGATCGTAACTTTTTCCGATAGGAAATCACACCGGGTACACGTTTTGTAGCAATATAATGAGGTAAAATCTCTAAGGTACTGCAATAGATTGCTGTATAGTTGTATTTTCTAGCTTAATTTTTATCAGTGGCCAGTTTCGCCCCTGTTATAGTAAAGTACTGAACTAAAACTGCAAAATCACGCGTAACACGATCTCAATTCATAGTCTTCGTGAAATCGGCCAGTGTTGCCATTACCTACAAGTGTATAAATAGTTACCGTTTAATGAACAACTCCAAAACGTAAACACAAACTTATCCGCGGTACGCACTCTCAAAATATTCTATTGACTAAAACGAACACGTGCCCACCAACCAATTTAGCTAGACAAAGACAGATATAATTCCAGATGTAACTACCCATTAGTAAGAAGGAGATAGAACCGCTGCAGCGCGACACCATTTCAGGCGAAACCCGGAGCGTGTCGATTCTAAATGTGGCTTAAGTTCTAGAAACTGTTGTAATGTAATTTAAACTTTAAGTTAAAGGCATAAGGTGGGAATTAGTGTAAACAATTTTAGTCGAGTTATTTCTGGATTTACACAGTACCGTTGAACAAATTTCATTTCAACCGCCGAAAGTTTAAAGTGCAATATAAATATTGCAGCGGTGGAAGTAGGGGCCCGCTGTATTCACAATATTTAAGGCGGCTTCCGCAATCACGACACAGACAACGCCATCGACACAGTGTGCGTCATATCCTATGAAGACCGTGCACAGAAGCTATTGCTGGAAAACGCACTTATGCCCATGAGATACAATTTATAATAACACGACAGGTAAAAAGAAGGCTTCGACGAGTCGTGTGCGCTGAAATAGCTTCTATGTAGTGTAGATAAGATTGTTTATAGGTTGTTGGGACAGGTGAAGGGAGATATTAATAGAATGTTGCAGAATGCGCGCGAGGACCGTCATATTTGGTGAGAGAGTCTAAAGAGGCTCACGGTGACGTACAGGAGTAATCGTACATTTTAAATGAATTAACGATGGAATGTCGATTGAGAGTTCTGTTTCGTTTGGTTTGATTGATGCAAAATGTGGTATTTTATGAGCAGAAAATCTTAGTCTTCATTTCTTTATTTTCCAAGCAGATGGACAGCTATTTTTTCTGATTGGAAGATAGCTAAGTTTTCTGTGTAACTTCTGTTATGTGCATCTCAATTCAGTAGTGATTTAAGTTGCATGTAAAATATTAAATAATATACATGTTAAATAACTCTGTGCAGTGTGTGTGGGTGAGAATAGAGCTCATAGCTTGTTATAATTCGAAACCTCAACTATTGCAGATTCATTATAAGATATGGGCCCATATCCCATGACAATTGATAACTCAAGCTAACGCACGCTTCTATAGCTCGTCCTCTATCAGCCACATCCCGAGCATGTAGTCTTCCTCTAGTCGTTGGATTAGTTATGTCGACCCAAAACTTTACACCTTCGTTACCGTCGATAGGATATCAAAAATACTTTTATACGTCTAGTTGTGTTATTATTATGAGGAGCTAGATAGGGTCCACCTGCACGCCTAAGATGAAATGCCGAAACAAACTCAGTCGTCCCGGTCTCTTGTAAAGTATAGCTATTAAATATCACAAATATAATGTATCGTTATGAAGTATGAAGTATCAGAAGCGGTCTGAGTAAATCAGTTTCAGCGGACAGCATGCATGCATCAGCCATCGTGAGTTCAACCCTTATTTAGCGAGCCCCAATGCCAAAATTACCACCAGCGAGCATGAAGAATAGGCATTAATTTTATCCAAACTATCAGACAGTGATAAGAAGTAGTAGCAAACCTGCAAGATATTTGCACTCACAATTTACAAGTCACTAGCAGAGCCCTACTGTATGTATGTACCACCGTTGAAAAGGGGTGATCCGCCTGTCCTGGTCTGGTTATTTCTCCTTATATTGAATGTAAACTGCTCTATTTGAATCGGATTGTGTTCACAATTTTTAATATTTTTGCTAGGAACCCTTTAATTCTGAAATAAAAGTTGCTAGTAAAAGTCCTCTCAAAATCGGTCCAACCGTTTTGAAGACTAGCCCAAACAAACAAATAGACCAACCAATTGTAAAAAAAAAAATTGGCATAATCTTAATATATATATTTCTTGTGTGCGTGTGTATGTGACTGAACTCCTCCTAAACGACTGGACCAATTTTGATGAATTTTTTTGTGTGTGTTCGTGGAGATTCGAGAATGGTTTAGATTTACAATTGGACCCGGTAGGTGGCGCTGTACGGGCAGGACGACGTCTGTTCGGTCCGCTAGTATTCGTATATAATTTCACATGCATTTAGTAAAAAGCTGTTATTTTAACATCGCAACCAAAATCTAAGACAGCTCTTGGATAATCAGACGGGAAAACTCCACTATCATCATGTAAATTGGGATCGGAAGATATACCTTTTCATACCAAGTTGTGCAACTTGTAACATATCGACTAACGATGAATGATTTTGGACAGTTTATGTAAAATTTTACGTTAGTGCAATTTATATAAAAGACGAAGGATTTGTGTGATAGTTTTATAACTTGACTGAGCATAGGGTGCATTCACTTCACTTGAAAGCTGGTAGCTGGAGCCGGTTGGCCAGATCCTAGCTTGTCAACGCTTGTAAGTGTTCGTTGACGCTGGTTCTTGCCGGTTTCTTCAAAAGGTATGGAAACTGCCTGCGCCGATAATCTGCGAAATACAGCGCTTGTATTCTTGTTTGCACTAGACCAGTTATTCTGTTCTGCAGGACTTTCGACGGCTTTAATGCATATTGCCCAACATAACAGTTTATGAAGCAAATGTTTTAATAAATTTATTCTAAATGTTATTCAGTTTTTACTAGACTTCCCGAGAAAGAGTGTAATGTTTATCCAGTGTGAGTATACCACTATATCATTTTTTAACCAGTAATGTAGTCGTATTTTCTGTAACTTGCGGAGATTATTATTATTATTATTTTTAAACAAAAAAGCGCTTTCATCCTCTCTCCTATCACTAGCTAACTTAACTTTGCTGTGCCCGACAGGGTCCATAGTTGATTCTATATCTGGTAAGATAATATATAAATGTATGGTAATACCAACTGTTTTACATAACATTATGGAATGCAATATAGTATTGAGTAAATCACGACTATAATAATTGTAAGTTACTACTAACAATTATTATATATACCCCTAAATTATTTTGCTTTTTACTAAAAGCAAAATAATTTAGGGGGGTGAAAAACTCTCTTTACTGTTAAGTTCCAGGAGACGAAGTCCGATGCAATGGTGGCGTCGCATCTGAGATTGAACCAAAATAATCACCTACAGCACCAAACTACTTAAACATTGATCTTGTTTATAACTTTTTCGTTGTCTTCGCAAATATTAAACAAAAACCCATCATTTTTTTATTATGTAATAAAAATTAAGTTTAATTTTCTGATCGACTCCTCTACTGCACCGCGAGCCGCTGAAAGTTTTCTCGCGACCACTAAATAAGGTGCGTACGCGTCGTACTACAGCGCCGCTGAAGCCAACACTACGACCAATAGACCAAGACCCCTGGAACCTTGTAGATTTTCCCTGCACTGGTTCAGTTATAGAACTGAGAGAGGGGGGCGGGGGTTCCAGGTTATCTTGTTTGTCGGCAGCTGTGTTTGGTAACATGCGCGTGGGCAATCCCCACGTGTGTTGCGTGCCGTTAACATGTGTGGGTGGAGTTTGTATGTGTGAGTATATTTCAGTTGAACTGTTTTAGGTTAGTGTAGTTTTTAATCAACGGTTAACTGATTGTTAAAGTTTTCTTCGTTACATATCGTTATATGTAGATATGTTGCTTATTTAAGTGATGGTCCAACTGGATCGTTCATGTAAACTTAAAAGCCATGTTTTTGTTATTCCATGCGGACTAAGTCGCGGGCAAAACTATTATATTATAGTAGATGTGCCTGCGACTTTGTCTTTAATAGGATGTTATAAGGAAGTTATGAAGAGGAAATATATAATTATTTTTATGTTTATTGGTGATGGATAAATACAAAATTATTTCAACTATAGAAAGCTACACTAACATAGGCTATATTTTATTTTCAAAGCTTTCTATGCTTGAAATAAGGTGGAGGGAATTTGATTTTATTTTATTTGGCAAATCAACAATCGTACATTTTGTCTTACGCCTAAATACATAATAACCATTGGTTAGTGTTCAATTACGTTACATGGATATTAAAGAAGTGCTAATCTTTACACCTATATACATTACTAGCACTTCGCCCGCGACTTTGTCCGCGTAGATCTCGTACTTTTGTTTTCGAACTTTAACATTCTTCCCAAAACTACGTTCTACGTTCAAACTACGTTTCAAAGGGGTCCTTTGAAACGTAGTTTGGAAAATAAAATATTACCTATGTTACTTACGAAGCTTTCTATAAGTGAAAGAATTTATAAATAGTTTCTTAATGCAGTTTTTGAGTTTATCCATTACAAACATGTAATGGATAAACTCAAAAACTACTAAACATTCCTTCACCGATAGAAAGCTACATTACTAGCGAGTAATATCGCTTACGCTACAAAGTATAAATTAACTTTGGAAGTCGGTGTCTTATGTTTTGTTTGAATTCATTTCTGTCTTCCGACTTCCAAAACTATGGTTATTTTCTACTTTTTATGTCTGGTCAAAACTTGAACAGTGGTTGTCATTCAACATTATTTCCATTAATTTTTCAAATTGGTTTATAAATGACGAGATTTGAAGTACAAACAAAAAAACAAAACCGAATTGAGCACCTCCTGTTATTTTTGTAATCGGTCAAAAATATGCCAAACCGCCATATTTAGATAAGAGTTATGTGGCAGTGAAAAGTTAACTACCGATACCACTTTTTTAACTACTTCGGTCAGCTGATTAACTTATGATTTCGAAATTCTACGTTTCCATTGTTAATCTTAAACTGATTCTTAAACTATGGTAACCCGTCGGTACAATCGACCATTCTTTCCGTCATACGCGTACTCCCGTACATGTTTCAGAATTCAGTGATTTCAGTATCGTTCCTACACTGGAGCTAAGCGCACGTCAGTTTTACATAAAATATTTTTGTTGTATTTACAAAGATCTTGATGTCTACTCCGCATCGGTTCTAAATTAGATAGTCGCCGAACCCTGGACTGCGTTGAAAAACATTACTCTGGATTATTTTGGGGACGTTAAAGCGTTTTCTGATTAGAATCTTGTTTGTGTATTTTTGGTTGTGCTAGAAACTTGACCTGTAGATGTAGATTTGTAGCTAAAACTGTGCTAGTCCACGTGCTGTGTTTCAGATACCTGATATTACTTACGACGAAATTGGAGGGATCTGCGCCGATTGTGACTTCAATTATATTTTCTTAGACGACGTTGATATCTAAAGGATTGATAGTGTAGTAAGGATGTCATAGTGTTGTCAAATATAACTGGTCTGCAGGATGGATGTGAAAATCTCAATGGCCCGAATCTACGATGTCGGCGTGGTGTCTGTTTACGTTGGTATTCATTTCATTGTCAGAATTTCAAGAGTTATGAAGCATCCTTTCTTTTCAAAATAGAATACTTATTAGTCCGGCCTACTGATGACTCATGCGAAAATATAGCACGTGTTTTATGGAAACTTCATTGCATGTTTGTGTTTAAAATTTGTTCGGCAATTCAGTTGTTATAGATAACATGATTTAACCGTTGGAAATGGACTTGTGTAATGTGTTGACCATCCCTTTTAGGTGCGAATTTGGCGACAACATTTCCAAAAGAGCGTCCCGTTACCGGAGATTTGTTACCTAGGAATCTCTAGTTGCTGCATTACAACCAGTTCAAGTGGAGCTTAGTTCGTATGCCGTCAGTAGTTATGGAGGGAAGTAGAAATTATGTATTTTTCTAACTACTCCGCTGTTCTTTTCTGATTAATTTCGTTGCGGGATCCAAGACAGTTGAAACGTTCCTCCGGGACTCGTGGACTTCATTGTTTCGACGCTCCGATGGTCGCCACTGTTGATTCTGGTTTTCAGGAGTTGCAGTGGTTTAGGAATAGTGTGGCGGGCTTGTCCCAAAGTAAAAAAAATGCCGTCAGTAGGTGTAGACTGGAGATAAACTATTATGTGACGTCATGCAGAGTGATTTCCAGCCAAAACTTGGTCATCTTTAGGTCAGTTTTCCGTAGGGGATTGCAGCGTACGAGTGTGTCAAAGCACATTTCATTCGCAATACAAAATAAGAAGAGTAACAGAGTATCAAGTTTCGCAACGAAATAGCAGCGCAGCGGTAACAGTCCGAGTATGAAAAGTGTAATCAAGTGATCTAATTTAATCAAGTTTCTGTCTGTTAGCGTAAATAAGCAATGTTTTCGACCCAGTGCTGTGGTTGTGTATAATGCGCCTATAACACATTTGTGATTGCTATTTAATTAATGAACAACTTAATTTGGAGTAGTTAGTTAGTTGTTGTGGTGCGTCGGTACTTAACCTTTCATTCTATCTCTACAAGATGCTTATGATATTTATTTAGAAATTATTCAAGGTTTTCTGCAGTGGATTGAGTGATTAGGAATAGTTGGAAACCAGCCACCACATAGTGTTTGTCATCAAATCATTCCATTCAGAATTCACTACAGATAGTTTGACAGAAACTGTCAAGCTGCTTAGTTGATTATCATGCTAGTATTTTGCAGTTATATAAAAATACCTTTACAAGGTTGTGCTCAGACCCACAACCACGTGTTTCCGCCGCCTATTTACAGCAAATTAAACTCCGCTTAACGCTTTTTGATGAATAGTAGGTAAACCTTTTTGACAATACGAAACTTAATAATAATGTCAACTGGCAATTGAACATCTCCACAAAAGGTTCGTAAAATCGCATAATGTGATACGGTCGAGTAAACCAACACTAGGATATTGTTGAGGCGAATTGTGGGTGATATCCGACAGCTCTTTCAGCGATATCTCGCAGCGCAGCGGGTGACATCGATACGCGTTTTTTTGTTATTTGTCGGTGCGTGTGAATGCGGTTTCTGGGTTATTTGGGTGTACACTTACGTGCACTATAAGGACAAAGTAATAACAGTTCAAGATTTGGGGGTTCGTCTAAATATTTTGACATTTAAAAATTCCTTGGAAAACCGTACATGGAGAAAATATTGGTAAATCAACAAACCGTTTGTAAAATCTATCTCTAGATTTCTAAACGCCAAATTAATTAATATCTGCCTGTTAATACGTATCCAGTTCTCATGAGCTTACATGAGATCTAAATCAACAATGTTAAGAAACTTTTTTATTACACCTATCTATTAAGTCACTATTAAACCGAGGTCAAATAATTTTGCAAGCATTTGTAGTAGTTTTTTTTTGCAGGATTTACCAAAATGTGTCCATCAACGACTTTATAATGCATTACAAACATATGAAGCGTGCTGTCATGAACATCAGAACTTGTATTGCATTTCAATAAATGAATTCTTATATTCATCTCACATCGTTCAATGAAAGATTTCGAGAGGTTGCGATGGTGATTTTAGAGTAATTTCTTAGGGTCTAACTTATGTAAAAGTAGGTAGCACTAAATCGGACACAGTAAGATGTTGACAGAACAAGATGTTTCAAGTATCTAGTAATAGTTCCCACTGAGAACCATTCGAACATCAAACAGATGTGTTTTTATATCAATGTATATAAAATTTTACTGTCTTTAAACTAAATCTCACAGAACATTTTTTCAAAAGTTACCCACTTCGGCTTAACAAGTCCAATCAATTTTTTTTTGGATTTTTAGTTTTTTAGTTTCACTTTTTTATGTTTGAATTATAAATATTATGTTAACCATCCAAGCTTATAGTTGTTACACAATACAACTGCTACGATAATAATTATAACAACCCCACAACGTTTCCACAATTCTATTAAAATAATTATAATTCTAAACATCATACATAAGTAACATTTTACACAACAAAAAATAACATAATAACCCGTTTACACGATCCCCTCAATATTGATATTTATTTATTTTGCCATAAGCATTATTATATCCTTCATAACCGCACTAATGACGGCTGATGGGTTTACAAGCAGTTTTTGTGCGCGTACGCACAATGCGTGTCGGCGGGCGGTCCTTGTGTGAGCACAATGAGGACGCCAATTTGTATGCTGAAGAGTTCATAAAGCTTGGGGAGACGTGCTGGATACGACATGTGCAGATATTGATTTTAAAGGGAGGCTTATGGTGACCTCTCATGGTAGTAGCATGCTGATATAAGAGCAGAGTGGTCAGGAAAGATTAAGGTTCTCTTTCCAACACATGAACTTTGTCGCAAATGAGTCCTTAAATGAAGAATACGAAAATTGAAGATTGAAACTTAAAACAGCTTGACAATAATAACTATAAGAAGTACCAATTTTCATTGTATAAAAAATCAATAAATCGTTATTGATGGGTGGGTCCTAATTCGCAGACCTGCCTGTTATTTTCAAGAGTCGTTATGTTAGCTGTCGGTGATATAATTTCCAATGGCTGTACTAGAAACACAAGGAACATTCGACAAAATCTGTGTGTAATTGTCTTGTCACAGCCGTTTGGTAGGTACAGGCGTGCTACACTGTCGATTCTAGTCAGTCGCACTTATTCTTCACTCTACATCCTTACTCTATGAACTTAAAGGAAACAGTGCCAAAACTGTTGCATATTGTGGTAGTTTCCGGTCTCATACACGTTCATACAATGCCATACATTCATTCATAGACTGTGCTGTAATGTGAGACGCGCAGTCATTTCATGGACATTGTGTGACAGTTGACAATGTTATTGTATTGTGAGTATGTAATTGATATTTCAGGTAAGGATTTAAGATATTGTTCCAAATGGGAATACATAAATAGTTTTACTAATATATATACAACTTAAATTAAAATGGCAATACATTATTTTAGTAATGCAACTAACTCTGATAGGCATGGGAGTAACACTTTCAAAGCGGACCCAAGAAGCATTGCTTATAACAGGATGTTGCCCTGGTTTGCGTAAGACCATGCTTGTTTTAACCCTAGCACATGGTCGTGAGAGACATAATATTAAACCAGTCCATGATATGACATTTCAGGGTACCGTACTTGCTGTGTCCTCCGTTCCAAAGGAACCCTTATTCTTATAAGGGTTCCTTTTTTACCTTTTGAGGACAAGAGAGTGATCTTTCACTCTCTTTTCCGTCTGTCCCTGTGTCACCACTGATTTTCTCAGGAACGGGTGGACCCAGCAAGTTGAAATTTATACCAGATACTAAGGTCTATAGTCCCTATTAAGTTTTTAAAAATCAAGGTTTTGAGTCAACACGATAAAAAGTAATGGGCAAATTTAGATTTTCGCGAAAACTTGTAAGTACCAAAATTCAACTATTTTTATTTTTCGGATTGTTTTCATAAAAGAAGGTATGAGTATTAATCAGCACGCTTGCTCAATGCGAAGTACAGGTTTCCTCGTGGTGTGTTCCTTCACCAATGACAGTGGCATCCAAGATTAATATAGAAAATACTTGAAATTGAAAAAGTCACATTGGCAATTATTGCTGGATAAAACCCACATCCTCGTGCATAAGAGGCGAGGCCATTACCACTAGACCCTTAAGACATTCCTACTAGTACATCTTCTTTTTTAGTTCCCACACTTCTGTTTCCTGTCATAATATCTCAAGTATACTTTACAAATACACTACTGTATTAAATGAAACTTAGTTGATAATCTCTGTTAAAACATTTTAAAAACACTTGCCAAAAGACCAACAAACAAAGAACTTCACTTTCATTGTAAAAATAACATCTAAAAGTGTTATCCAAATTGTAGAAGCTTACAGCGAACTATCTCACGGTAGCCAATAATTACTTCCTATAATCCTTTTTTGACCACCCACCTTGGTTTCCCTAATCCTTTTAAACGAATTTGAACCCTATTCCGACGACATAAGCTGTAGTCAAACTCGAGGTATCGGAAATATAGATGGATGGCTGAATAATTTGTATAGAAGTAAATATTTGTGTCAATTAGCAACGTTTCAGTGTAGTGCATTCAGGTGTGGCGGTAAAATCGTTCGTAATTAAAATGTTTTGACGAAGAATTTCATGAATGACGTCAATAACGTCGGTAAATGTTTAAGGAAGAGTAACTACTATATTTTAAGGAAGGATTTCCGGTAGGATGTTGATGAGATTTTAAAATAGAAAGAGTTGCGGTTGGATAGTCTTTCATTTTTTTTTAATGCGGTTGTAAACTCTTTGAACATACTTGTTAGTGAACGTATGAAGTAGTACAAAGACATGCCAGCCTACGATACCCAATGTTATGGCCTTAAATAGAGCACAGTTCTAGATACCATACTGATGTAGTATGCTCTTATGATATTTACGGAGCAGAATTAATAACCGTTACCGACATAGACTTGCGTTTATTAACATTAAATATGCATCTGAGTGGATATCTAATCGGGCTAAGTATCAGCAAAACTGACGGATAGGTACGTGTAAAACTGACGACTTTCTGTAGATCAGACAGCTGTAATAAAACTGACGTATACTAAACTGACAACTGACGGCTATTAGTGGATCTGCTGGTTCTCAGTAGAACTCTCCATCGCTGAGTTTCATCGCGTACAGGTAGAGGGAGCGGAACTCGCAGTACTGATTGGTGCACCAGCCGCCGTGTCCGTCGGTGCAGCGACAAGAGTCGCACTCGTCCATGTACTTCTCGCCCGGGCTGCACTTGAAGAATGGATTCTTTATCACTGAAACAGAGAATTCGGTTTTATGTCTAAACACGCGTCTTTAAATAGCGGTATATACATAAGTAGTCATAGCACGGTCTCGGAGTATGAGTGGATGCCATTAAAATCAGCAGTAACGCGTCTACAGGAATTGTACATTTTAAGACAGTGTTATGCCTAAGAATCCATAACATATATCCCTAACAAAGTACGCTAGTTTTCAGGAACAATCCACTAAGAGAGTATTTAAGAATCGAAAATAAATCCTAGGAACTATTTGCAAATATCATGAATAATAATATAATTAGACTGAAACGAATCCGGATTTCTCAGAAATAGTTATTGAAATATGTTCAATTAAGCACTGTTTCAAGAATATCAATCAACGATTATTTTCAATAAAAATACACTGATTCCTTATTTCCAGAAATTGGATAAACCTTTGGGAGCTTATTGTTGGTGCCTGATGAAAAAGCTTTAGCAAGACAACGCAAAGTGTTGTGTTCAATGTCGAAAATTCTTGATGGAGCTTTATGAGTGTTTGGTTTTCGGGTTAATGTAATGTAAAGTATATTACATTACATTAACCCCCATTATATACATATTTATATATATATATATATACAGGCGTAATATACTGTTCTGTTGCATGACTTATGACCACTAATCCGTTAGTCAAGCGTCATAAGAGTGATATCATTGTTGATCGCAGGGCATTTTCTTTAATTTTTGATTTTCGAATCGCAGGACAGTGGGTCTAGAGGCAATGGGCATATTATTATTATTGTGATCCTTACCAGTACATCGAAGGCAAGGCGTGCTCCTCTCGCACAGGGCGGTGACCGTGGGCTCGCAGTACACACACGACGGCATGGCGCGGCAGGCGCCGGTGTCCTGCGCCTCACACAGCAGACAGTTCTTGTTCTCAGGGATAATGGTCAGCGAGGTCTCCTCCTCCCAGTACTGGTGAGGAGGCTTTGGCTTCACGAATTGAGAGACTACGTAGCTTTGTAAATGATACGGTTATATGGTTATTGTGACCTGTGAGTCCTTAAGATGTTCTTACACGGGCAATATTCTCGGTGCGAATCAAACTATTCTTGCTTTTTGGAGTTTACTCCTTAAGGATCAATTTTCATTTAAGGCCTCCGGTATGGAAATTTTTTTAAGAGTGAAATCAAAACAAGTGTTTACTCAAAAGCGTTATGTTTTGCGACAATATTGGCAAAGCCAATGTTGTTCGCCAATGTTGGCGCAAACTGACGATCGCACTTAAAGAGTAAACTCCAGTCGCGAGTCAGAGCAGACTCGCACAATTTTTTACTGGGCATTTTATTCTGGTATGCTGAGTATAAAGATAAATAGAATACTTACGCCTGACTGCCAGGACGGTAAATCGGGGGAGACTCTTCGCCGCCACCGCCGACAG
Organism: Phlogophora meticulosa; assembly: GCA_905147745.2. Lineage (NCBI taxonomy): Eukaryota > Metazoa > Arthropoda > Insecta > Lepidoptera > Noctuidae > Phlogophora > Phlogophora meticulosa. The sequence goes on from LR990540.1 coordinate 3,337,436, forward strand.
AGCTCAGCGTGCCCGGTAGGGGCGCGCCCCGTTGCCGTCCCACGCGAGGATCTGAGATTCACGAAAAAGACACACACAACACAATTGTACACATCAATCGATCTATAACTGCACATTTCGCAATAAAATCTAAACAAAAACTTAAGTTTATAAAATGTTATTCATAATTGAAAGATTTACTCAAACTTTTCTTGATGTTTGATTGATTTTACCTTCACCATAACCCATGACAGTCGCCACTAAACTGGCCAAAGACAAAAGATGCCGTGTGCCAATCATTGTGTGTGCACACATAGAAATGATTCCTTTTCCCAGTTCACGTACTGGTTCTTCGTACCGGCGCGCTTCAAAGGACCACTAGTATGTGATACTGTATGGACGTGCTGCAGGGAGCCGCCTAATTGATCGTTACACGCCAATTATTTCGATTGGCTTAGTAAAGCGCCAAATACAGGCTGATGTTTATACACGTCAATATCGATATGTACTAGTTTGGCTATGAAACGATATAACCATAGGGTTTTATTGGTCCTCGTAATCTTATTAACTCGCATGTTTTGACTTATATTGCTAAAAACATTATATCCTTAAAAAATATAGTAGTATAGTATATATAATAGTGTTCTATTACTGTTATATTAATGACTACTAACTACGAATTAAATAAAACCGAATAGGTGCGAGTCTTACTTATTTATATATTTAAAATATGTCGCATTTTTTTATTGCATTGACTTAAAAGCTTGAATTTTTTGAGTGAACTGATTGGAGTTCCAGTTTTTCCTCTTATGAAGTACTGAACCCTTAAATACTCAAACGTCAACATTGAGACTCACTTCACTTTTGAAACACTATGTATATGTATCGGTGTATCTGTCCAATTAAGCGCTGTATACCTCTCGTTAACGTTGCAGATTAACTGCACACTAGCTTGCAGATTTAACCAACTGTGTTAAGAGGAGTCATGCGGCCATATGTATTGATTAATGTCGATGGTAGAGCATGATTTTCAGAACTATAAGCGATATTTTAGCCTTGTTTGATTTTGGTATCACCAAATTATTATGCCTGTTAGTTTTGTGAACAATTATTTAGGAGGGAAGTAGGCTCTTTGTCTATACAGAGTAGAAGGGATATCGATGGACAACCGGATACCATGAGAAAGAACATTCAGCTATGTACTTACGAAACCAGTACGTAGTGCCCACGACTATCTCATCATAACACAACTTCGTTACATTATTATCCAAAAGCGATTACTCATAAAGGCCAATATACAGTTCGCCCTAAAACAATAAACGCAATATTAAGGACCAATTACACTCATATCGCGAACTTTATCAGTCGAGTGTAATGAAGCTCATTTTCTGATAATTTGTGACGTCAGAGAGGTGTAAATTTAATATAGTGATAATGGCGTTATTAGACCATCGATCATGTGCCGGAAAATGCCAGCTGACGCCTATCTTTTGTGTGCATAAATAAAAAAAGTTGTAAAATGTATATACAGTTTTTATGTTTATGTAAAAGTTAATGCGTTGATAAATTATTGCTAGACAGAAGAATCTAACTTGTATATTGTTCAAAAGCCGGTTTAAACCTCTCTATGACTCAAATAATGCTGACTCAGTGTGCTACAGAACACACAGCCAAATATTAGTATTCAGGTTAAAATAATTAGACGCTGAGCCGTCAAATAAACACAAGTAACGTAAAATTGGCAGGCGATAGTATTACCATCACCAAATAAAGGGTTTTAAAACAAATATCAGCAGAAGCCCTCGTTCTACAATCCTCAGGTGTATAAACAGACAATCATAATCATTATCAGCCACGCGGCAAATCTCACGCGTCGAGTGTCCACGTGCTACGTCGTGATAATATTGTGTTTATCGATAATATTGTGCATATCGATAATATGGTAGGTATTATATCGATAGTGGACTCGATTAACTGTATCGTGTAGTTCGTTAATCAATGGGGGCTTACGACAGTTCTTTGGTTTAGAACAAAGCAGTATGTGAACATTATTTGAATTGTGTTTCCAAAGTTTTTTTTATTTTTTGTCTAAGATCAGTCTTAGATAAAATTTTACTCAGGTAAAATACTAATACTACATACTAAAAGTATGTACCAGCCCATTACTGTCCCACTGCAGGGCAAAGGCCTCTTCTCATACAGAGAAGGCACGAGCATTACCACGCTTGCTCAAGAGGGGTTGGCGATTTCAGACTTATATTTATTAAATAAGTCCAGGTTTCTTCACGATGTTTTCCTTCACCGGTGTCAGTGATATCCAAGATAAACTTAGAAAGTACATATGAATTGAAAAAGTCAAATTGTTACTTGCCCAGGTTTGAACCCACAACCTCGTACACATGAGGCGAGGCCTAAACCACTGAGCCATCATGACATTGAATCTCACTGAACATACTAAGCATAATAATATCTACAGATTTACGTCTGAATTCAAACTCAACATCGCATAATAATCAAAATACTTTCGAAATTATCACCAATTCCAACCAATCACATCGCCATTGACATTCAAATAAATTAACTATTTACAATACAATCGCATTGAAAACGAATTAATTGGTACACAATGCGGCCCTTTTCCCACGCCAAACTTTTGGCACAACATCATCATTAACCCCTGTTCGCGTTACCCGGTTAATTCGCGAGCAGTCCGGCACAAAGCGCCCGGTCAGCCGTACGTGCGCATATTTGCACACATTAACTACAATTCACTGAATATTGACTTTCGTGAGAAGTCATTGTTGATTTAATTTATTGGCCCTTGAGGACGGAAGAAATGTTCGTAGGGACAGAAGTTCAAAAGCCAGACTCATAATAACCCGTTCCTTGAACCTATTATACAGAGTGGAAAGGACGTCGACCACCAACCAATACCAAGATTAGAGTACATGATTCTGGACTTGAAATTGTTCGTCAGCTTTTTCCTAATTTTCGTTTTTTTTTATTGTTTTTACGTTAAACTGTAAATGAAAAATGTGAATGTAAATGAAACTGTAATTCAGAGAAAATTTTCATTTTGATCTAATCCAAATCAAATCCTTAAAAAAAAAACCGTAAAGAAAATAATAAAAATCAAGGCTACTTACGAGTTAAGTATTTCGCACATTGAATAAACAAAAACACATTAAAACTGTGTAGACATTCATCTCGATTACATATTTTCATATCTCTTTACAGTCTACTAGTTGACCTGGCGAATTTCGTTCATTAAAAGCGTAAGAAGAATTTTAAGACTGCCTTTTTTTTGTCCTTTAAGCGTCTTCCCGGAATATGTTAAAGGCAAAACAGCACAGCACCTGCCTACTGTAATCCGGTAATTTTGAAGACCCGTGTTTATCAGTCAACTTAATAAAGGTACTGGTTGAAATGAAAAGATGAAGAGTCATAGCATTCATAGCCGTCGTATAAAAATTCAATCAATCGTTAATCCACCGCTGAATACATAAAAGTATATTGAATATAATACAGTAATAATGAATATAAGGTGAGTTTGGCCGATCAGCCGCGGGCGTGGAACTAATATCGCCAGGGGAGGGGCAATTGACCCAATAATAACGTTCACCAACTGAGGCTTAGGGAGCAACGTACACTGAACGGAAAACACGTCCTCAGGATTATGTCTGGATTTCTGGCTTTTTTATTAGGAATTTCTCAGTAGTGGCCCGGATTCTGGATGGGTGCCCGGTTGATGGCAATAGCCTTACCCCCTGTTACATGGGACTTAAAAACATGATCTGGGTGTACGGTACCTCTTCCCAATCCTTCGGCAATACAGGCATGTAGTTTTCTGGCCTTAAAATACGATATATGTATGTTGGCGGAGACGAAAAAAGTTCCGCAATCAGTTCTTTATGCAGTCACAGTTGCAACTTCCTGTTAAAGAATGTAATGTAGGTAATGTAGACACCACACATTTAGAAATCAATGATTAATTGGTGTAATCTCAAGTGGACTCCAACCACCCACAAAATATTGTAAACTTGAGCCATGACAGCAGTTTCTCGAGCCCCGTGGCCGTCGCTCCGAAACCCAGGCCGGTGTAAAGAAGGGTACAAATCGCTGTATAAACTTAATATCGGCTAAATTGCCGGGCGCCGCGGGGCGGGGCGAGGGTGACGCGGTCGGTGGGGGGGGGGGACACGCAAACATCTAGCTTTTATTGCCATCATCGCGTATTGATTCCGGTCATAAGCCGCTGTTACAACGATAATTTCATCTTGGATCCATGGTCTGCTGAGCTATTGAAAGAAGACGTCTTGGATTCCGTGTGGCCCAGTAATATATATATATTTTAATATATATATATTTATATATTGTACTAGAACGCCCTGCCTGGGTCTGCCAGTTTATTGAGGCCTACAGATTAATTTCGTTTAAATCCTAAACACCACACAGCACCACTCCATGTTTCACATCATTATTGAACCCTTAACCAAAAAACCACAAACTCGTCAATATTTAAATATTAAAATACAAATATTAAACAGAAATTTATAACCCTTCACAAAGCCTTCAACAAAATGCGAAAAATAATTACAGTACCCAACATTTTGGTAAACTTTACCAAGAATCACCGGGAAATTCTGTGAACTCTCTTTAATAAAATTCTACAACATTATTTGCAATGGGGTGGCATTCAAAATGTAATTAGTACGGGGACAAGGATTACCCGTGTGTTTGTGAGAGAGAATAAACGATATAAAACTAATAATGAGGCGACGAACGGGACTCGGCTGCGTGCTGCGAACTCGATGAACACTTACTTTGGTTGGCATTTTAGGCACCAAACGACAGTTTTGTGTTGGGTGTAATCTGTAAAACGTATCTTTAAGTACTTATTGTTTTGAAATATAAAATTAAAAATACAGTATATTGTTTATCTTATTAAAATTTGACATACAAAATACAAATTACAAAATAATATAAAGAATAAAAAGTAATCCAGGCTAAACGGGCTAAACAGGATTTAGCCCTGAGTTTCCTTTCATGAACACTAGATTCTTAAATGTACTGTCAGACGTTCAGCCTCTTGTTCGAGAATGAATAAAACCTGCTAAATTATAATAAATAAGATTGCTAAATGAAGGTAAAATGTATTTATGTTAAAATGTATTTTGAAGCCATGAGTAGGTATTTGGAAAACAAAATACCTCGGCGACCGGTATTTGAAATACGAATTAAAATTTTAATTTTAAGCAAGTAATTGATACACAAATTCATTTTTGGTATTTGTATTTCAATTACTTGCTTACTAAAGTTTTGATAAGGATTTTCTTAGTAACCGTCCAGATTATGTTAGTAGGAAGTGTCAAAACCCTGTGCATCAAAAGGCACGTGAAGTCGTTGGTTCTGCAACTAATGTCTCCCCGATTGTTTGGATTGCCATGGTACGGCAATTTTGACTGGAAACGCGTTAGACGAACTATGGGAGTAATGGAACTTAGAGTGTGTCTCTTCTTTACTCCCGGAAACGATAAGATATTGTTATTTATTAGTACCTAATAATAACAATATTTAAAATGTTAAACCAAGACACTAATAATAATACGCTAACACTGGTATGAAATAGGCACTGAAAATATTTCATAGACAGCCAACAATCTGGCTTACGAAATATAATAGAAATGTAAACCATAATTGAACCATCTCAATACTACCCCGATCGAAACACAGACTTCTTTAAAAACGAATTATTGTGTTCCGGTAAGTAATTAAAACAAGAGACAATGGACGCGTGTCTACGACAGGCTTAGCGGTGAAGAAGCATTGTTTTCGCGACCCGGGGTGCAGACACAGTGCAGGGGAATGCAGTAGATCAATACGTTGAGCAAGATGAATAGGGTACGATTGCTATGGATGACTTTGTACACCGTAAAAAGACGAAGAACATTTTTTTTAACCCGAATTCTCACTCGTAAAATTTTTGACGCGCACATTCTGGTAGGTTTAGTTAACGATGGGTTACAAGAGTACAGTGGTTATATCAAAAGAACTGTCAATGGTTTGCTGCTGACTGAAAATGTCATGATCCAAGCAAGCAGCAGATAAGCCAAGTGTGTATAAAATACGGGAATACGGCTGTACCTCAACTTGAGACTTCTGTTATTTGTCCACCAATGGCGCAACTCCCGACATCTCGCAGAGCATTATGCGTCAGTTGATGTTGTCAATTACAACAGATGTTACTGAAGCCCCGCCGTTAGCATCTACTATTCATTTTAAGATTATGACTCAGTCTACAGATTATGCTTTTAATCGGTCTACCTTCGTGACTGCCTAGCTTTTTATAAGGTTCTAAAAATATATTCTCATGTCGGAAGTATGTTTCTCCATACTGCCGATAAAAGAACATATTTTTGTGCTGACGATACAAAATCGCTACTCAAAATTAAACCAAAATTACTGTTCGGAGAACCAGAAATTCATGTCTCAGTAGGCCACTTCGACAGCCTGTGAAAATAGTGCTTTTAACAATCGCTACACAATTGTGTAGTTACCTGCTGACTCATAATATCATATTAAATCCACCTCCTTACTACGTAAAAAAGTCATTCTAATCATTATATTCCTAGTTATACTTAAAATAAATTTACTGCCCTAATTTTAAATTGTATGTAGGGGGTAAATCTCCGGAACTAATGATGCAATTCCAATTTTTCACTTTTAGAAAACTACATTATTCCTGAGTGCCTGTAGGCTATAAATTACTCGAATATTTACATGATGCATATTAACCAAGCTATCGCAATGTTAGTCTAGCAAGTCGGAAATAAATACCTCTAAAAACAAAATTATTTGCATGCGCCACTTAATAGTTATTTAAAATGGAAAACAGTGTATGACAATCTGGTTCGTCTTAAATATTTCTACAAAAAATATTTTATCTTTTACATAGCTTTTTATGTTTAAAAAAAGTATTTTTTGGACATACTTACTTTTTGATAAATATTCATACAAAGTCCTCATCAAGATATTCATCCTTATCATAATTATTTATAACAATATTTTTTTATAACAAGGATATTGTGTTCATATTTGTTCATTGATCATCATATTATCCCAAGTATTGCCAGTTTCTTAGTAAATTAAAATTATTAAAGGGCATAATTCCTTTCGTTCGCGCCTAGAACATGGGTTGCGAACGTGTCAACTTGCCTATAGTTGGCGTTATGCAAGAACATAATTTTCTCGGATTGTTGACGCTCTCGATGTATAATTCTCCTTTTGTCAAGGTGATGAAAAGTTCTGAATATAGTTACGGTTATATTACTTAAATTTGTTTTTTTTTTACGGTTAAGAGTTATCAACCTACAGTCTTTTAACTTCAAAAGTTAGGAGCTCGTGCGTCAGTGCGTGGTTACAGCCGCACAGATCAATTAAAGGTTTAGCTACGCGTAGCGAGTTCAGTCTGGTGGATGGGTGACTGTACGTATGATATATACGATTTATATATACGAGTATATCGATATATATTATGATATATATATACGAGTATATCGAGACACTGTCTGATAGTCTGACCACAAGTCTTACAAAGGGGCATCGTGTTGCCCAGTAACTGGGTTGAGGAGGTCAGATAAGGTTAGACTGGAAAAGGTTGGGAAATGGCTAAGCAGATGAGTCGATCAATTTAATTCGTGGATAAAACTTTGTTCTCCTCTTCTTCGTAAATTCTTAATTCTGTAGTTTATAAATAGTCTCAAGTATACTCAAGTTGCAATAAAAATCGAGTTGTTTTAAAGTAATTTTAAATAGAAAAAATAAAACTAAATATGAAATGGCTCTTTGGTCTGTTGTATCTTTCTATATTGGATGTCGTTCTATTAAATTCTTTCGGTTGCATTATAGTATAGAGAAAAGATTTTATTGTTTGTTTGCTATGGATAAACTCTAAAACTACTTTAAGAACCTACAAGCTACACTATCAGCGACTAACATAGGCTATATTTTATTTTCAAAACTACGCTTTTAAGGGGGTGAAGATGATGTTAAAGTACGAAGTGTAAAGTGCGAAATCGCGGCCAAAGTGTTAGTACAGAAATAAAATAAAAAAATGTACGTGTCGAATTGAAAACCTCATTTTTTTGTCGTTTAGTGAACGATTTGACTTTACTACACCCATTGGTTTTCATCAATTATTCTATTACTCTCACAGGATGTACTATTAATAGCTTAAAACAGGCTTACAAGAGCAACTCAACCTCAAAATGAAAGGATCCTTAAGCTTTTTACAGGCAGCCTCCGTTATTAATCTTCTGAGCACACGCTGTTGTTATCCAAGTCCATCACGAAGTTAACTGAGTTAGGAGCGGACGGACGTGATACACTGACGAATATAACCGAGATCTTGTTGGAAATAGTTGTTCATTTTGTTTGACCATTCACCAAAATGTGTAACATGTGAGTTGCTTGTTTTAGGGCTTGGCAAGTCAAGGTGACAATTAGTAGGGGTGCCCTATGCACGTTCTATTCATATTTGGTTAATCTTCATAACTCCAAAGACTGCTCCGATTCTACGATACGGTGATGCTTGTTACATCGTCGGCGCAGCATGTCTTCTTCTTCCATTCATCTCTATTTGCCGTCATCTCAAAAGTCAATTCCTTTCTAGCCATATCATCTTTGATGATGATATGACCTACACGTCACACCTACGTGAAGTATTCGGAGAATAGGGATGTGTCCTAGGTAAAAATATATTAAGTCTATTTAGTCCGTCAGTAAGATTACCAAAAAATATTGGACAGGTATTTTTTGCTTACTTAATTCAATAAAAAGTGACAATGATATAGCACATCAAAGTTCAGGAGAAGGGGCTTGTGACGTCACGCCGTGCTACACTTTTCGTTAAAAGTGTAGCACGGAGTGACGTCAAGCGCAATTTCAACGCACTATACCGTCGTCATTTTTGGTTTACGTAACGAAAGAAAAAATACGTGTCCAGTATTTTTGAGTAATCCAACTTTCGGACCAATCAGATTTTTAAGGACACTACCCTATTGCGTGCTGTTCCATGTAAAGGTTACCTAGCGTTATTAACTGACAGTTTCCATAACAGATCATTCAATGAACATCACTCAATCTAGGATTCGAATTAAACAATAATTACAAAAAAAAACTAAGTATAAGAATTGTTTCGGAACTCGATGGCTTAAAACTTTTATTGTTTTGTGTTTTTATACTTTCTTATAGTCGATTTAATTCTTTTGTTCTTAATTTCTCGCTTTTTAGTGCGTCAGTTCTAATTGACAACTTGTTCTTCACCTCTTGTATTACATTTATCAGCGGTTCATATCAGACTATTCATCCCCTTTCTCAAAAATAAATCGGACCAACTTTGATGTATCCGAAATCCGGAAAAAAAAACATCGATACCGAACTACACGGTCTAGCTAAACATAAAAACACGTGTCGAATAATAATTGAGAACCTCCTCTTTTTTCTTTCGAGAGTTAGTAAAGGCCTGTTTTGTAAAAATCTAGCCAAAAGAGCCACAAAGCAGTGACTGTTATATTGTATAAGGATGAAGCAGATTTTCTCTAACCAAAATCAATTCAGAGCCGAGCAAAGCCACAAAAAGCATTTAATCACAAAAACCAACTCTCATACATTATACATACTAACATACAAACGCTCGTAGGCACATAAGTCTCCTACAAATCCCACAGAGCACGTCTTAATTACAATTCTACCAAACTCATTTCACACAAAGTATCTTTGAAAGTGCGAAATAAATGTGTCAGATGTTCACCAATTACAGGCTCGTCGAAGACATTTGCGGAGTGGGCGTGATCATCCCCCTTGCCCCCTCTCGGCTCACCCCCTGCGTCGTCGTGAACAATAAGTAACAGTTTAAGGAGATTACGGGAGGGCTCAGCGCCGCTAAGCAGATCGACGCAACGCCACGCCACGGCGACGCGGCGACGGCTCCCGGCCGAGTTAAGAACTCCTCAACTATTGAATGCCCGTGTAAGTAGGAGGGTGATGTCATTCGGTTTCATTTACTGATTTTCATCATGAAGTTTTTAATCTTTGGCTCTGAAGATACACCTGCAATTACTACAATTGCGGGCAGTTCTAATTTGAAGTGCAATTTCAGTTTTATTTTCTTAAAGTAACGTTTTTGCATGTTCTGTAAGGAGGTTCTGTCAGAAATCTTTCTGACTTTGCTTTAATTAACAATAAAATTGTTGGCATGTGTCTGGTCACCTAGGTATGTCTTAAGGTACTTATTAGTATAAAAGCTGAGTTTAACTCCCAAAAGATGTAAATTGAACAAAATAGAACCAACCCACCATAATGGCTTTGCTACTACCTACCTACATCGACATGTGTGGCCTAGCTTAATTCGCTCCCCAGTAGACTCCCGAATTTTTACCAAATTAATCTTTCTTCAAACACTTGAGTTCTTTGTGGAACAATTGACGGAGAAGCTGATGTGCGCACATCTCTTACACACCCTAATGTAAGGGGCTGAACGGAAGGAGATTTGATCAAAAAAGTTTTATACTGGCTGTGAACGATTTAGCGATATGCAAATAAGACGTTGGTATTCAATTTTTTTTAAAGTAGGTATGTTTCATGAGACCTTGCAAAAATGGTATCCGGATTTACAGTTACTAAAAGTATACATCCACAAATATATCATCAAAAGATAGACATTATTGAGAATACAGAACAGTAAAAGTTTACTGTAATGTGATTGAAAAGATTTGAGCTGGTCTGGATTTTTTAATGGCTCTCTACTAAAAAAGTCAGCCGTTCCTTATTCGAATTTATTATTTGTTTTATGTGTGTCTCGATAGTGAAACTTTTTCAATTAAGTAGTTTATTCCTTTTTTTATTCTAGAGTGCTGGATTTTTCTGTTTAGTTTAGTTTAAGTGCCATCCACACTTCGGTATTTTGTTTTCTGAAATTATCTTTTTCGTCATTATTATTATAAGTTAGCTTACACAAGATTGTCATATCATTGATGGAGTAAATATTGTGAGGATTATTAGGTAACTTACAGAGGTCTAGACTGCTGATTATTAATTATTAACCGATCCCATCTAGTAACCTAACCCGGCTCAATACAACATAGGCCTGTCCTTTCCAAAAATGCGTGATCTTATATGAACCACAGCCCGCTACAAACTAGTTCCTTATAATTGCACGTCTCAACGCGAAGCGTTGAGTTGTGCTTTACTCTCACTCTCTCAAGGTCAAGCAATTATCTCGGCTTAAATTGTTTTTATCCGATCCTTTTGGACTTTGAGTATTAAATGAGTTGACAAATATCAACAATAACACTTTTTTATGACAGTTAAAAACACTCTTTTTGCTAGATAGTAAATAAAAAACCGTTTTGAAAAACTATTTCAGTGGACGTCGGGTTGTCTGTATGTTCGGATGATGTATGTGGTCACGATATCGCCCAAAAAACTTCACTTTTTGAGTCATTTTTTTTTTCATCCGCTTCAGTATCATTCTGAGTAATAGCCTATTGAAAATTACCGTCTAATTCAATCAAGTCATTTTTGTCATAAAATGAGCGTTGAGACGTGCACTTTTGGATTTTCCAATTTTTTTTATTTTATTTGTAGGTAACTTCTCTTTGTGTGTTTCACTTTAGGTCGTTGAAGTTAATTTTCAAAGCAGTAGTATTCTGGGGTTGTGATTCGATTTTGAGAATAATATTATATGGCCGGAAGCGCTACTATTGCTGAGCATGAGGTCCTGAGTTCGACTCCCGGGTCGAGTAAAGTAATATTGGGTTTCTCCTGCATTCTTTTTTTTTTAATTTGGGACAAGCCCGCCACATCATTCCCAAACCACTGCAATTTGAAAACCAGAATCAACAGTGGCGATCACCAAAAAAGCGTCGAGACAATGAAGCCCGAAGATTCCCGGAGAAACGATTCAACTGTCTTGGATCGCACAACTAAATTAATCAGAAAAGAACAGCGGAGCAGTTAGAAAAATGAAGCTTCTTTCAGTGGATAGGTTTGTACTTTATCTAAGTTACCTATCCTTATTCCGATTCAGGTACATTATGAGGAGTTCTGGTAATTCACCATCAGCTCCGCTTCACCTTATGCATTGTAATGAGCATAAATGGCTTGTCAACCATATTAAAGTAATCGAGTCGCGACCCGTGAAATACTTAACATTTAGTAGTTCCATTGTCCATCTGTGGTCTGCATCATCAGTTCCACTTCACCAAATGGTGCTTTCTATAACCAAAAGGCACCTATAATATTTGAAAAGTTCCCGATTTCTCAAAATTTCCATCATCATATCCTTATTTGGCGACAATGATACCTTGAGAGTATACATTTTCGAACAAAAAATGAATTTCCACAATCGGTTCGCAGTTGATGGAGAAATCGGTGGAACATACAAATAAACAAAAAAAAATTACATACATTCATTGGAACATATAACCTCCTCCTTTTTCTAAAATGGTTTAAATGGTTGCTAATCACCTGTAAACCATTCATCGGCCTAGCCTTTTCCCAACTATTTTGGGGTCAGCTTCCAGTCTTACCGGTTGCAGCTGAATACCAGTGTTTTACATGGAGCGAATGCCTATCTGACCTCCACAACCTATTTGTTTGTTTTGTTTTGTTTTAATAAAAACGTTGCCCCACACTAGGAATTTCTCCTGTATCGTGGGTGCGTTTACTAACATTTAAACTCACATACACAAACAGCCAGACCCGGAACAACTACCTGTAGGTCATACAAATATTTGATCCGTGCGGGGATCGAACCCACAACACACGGCGCAGCAGCCGATGGCTCAACCACTGCGCCAACCGTGTCGTCAAATTACTGGGCAACATGATACCTCTTGGTAAGACTGGTTGTCAGACTTTTGGTTTTCTGACTATCCGTAACAACTGGCAAAGATCTACAAATGACAACCAGGACCAACGGCTTAGCGTGCTTTCCGAGGCACGGAGGAGTCTCGATATGTTACGAACGGTCACCCATCCACAGACTGACCTCGGCAAGCGTAGCTTAACCTTCGATCAACCCGTGCGGCTGTTTTTGTTTAGCCGCGAGCTCCTGTAAACCATTAAAGATCCTAAATGGTCATTTTAAATGAAACACGATAAGGGATGAAAGACGATTTTTAAATAAATATTTAGTGATCCCCACTCGATATAGTTAGTTGATTTTTTTCTGTATGCCGCTATTTTGAATTTAGATTACTTTCATTTCTTTAGTGACACGATGAGACAATACGATTGACGTAAGAATCTTCTCGGCCCACTCGTTTGGTCTCATGAGCGCTACAAAGGAACACACATACACATAAGTAAGTAAAACACCTGTAATCACCTATGTTCACAAAATGAATAAATAAATTGAATTAAGTATAGGCTGATAAACACAATACTCTTCTTTGCGTTCTGCAGTCGGGTAAAAAGGTAACATTATTAATTACAGTTCATCAAAAATCAACCGACACAGAAACAAACTTAGCACTGAACAATTTCGACGTGGCCAGATGTCTCCGATCTTGCAGCAGTCACCAACTGGCTTGTTCAACTTTTTTAACCACCCAGCTAACTATCATCAATCCAGCAATCAAAATCAAATCATAGTGTGATGTCTGCTAGGAGGTTGTTAAGCCTCAAATTTTTTAATTAGTCGTCTAACCGGTAGGCTCGGTTGAATCAAAAAATTGTAACTAAATAGTTTTAAGAGTTGTTTTTTTTACATTTTATTTTACTTTGTGTGCTCATTTTACAATATCCAGTCTATTTCTACACGTGAGGACTTGTTATTGGCTTTCTGTCGACTATGTGTACCTTACTATTTTGTTTTTTAGCTGTAAGTCTTCCATGTTTTATTAAATAAATAAATAAAACAATACAATCAATATTTGAAACCAGCAGCATATGAAGGATAAGGAGAATACTTAGGGCGCCCAAAAAAAACAGCATAAAAATTATTATTTGTATTTATTAACACAACTACACTGACACATTATTGCAAACTGACTACTTCTAATCGTTCCAATAAATATTAATACGTCGGTACGTAACGCGTGTAAGTGCACTACTATGTATCATCACTAAAACACTACCATTTACACTTTATACACAGAGATGCGTCCGACATAAGGCGGGTGCTTTACCGGTTTAAGTGAAAGTGTCCAACATTTATGACAAGAACCATAGCGACCATGAAGTATTCTTTTTCTGTCAACGTCAACTGTTCTTTATTGTAAGAACACATTCAACATTCTGCGTTACAATCAGTAGTACCATATACCAACATGATAACGTTTAACGTCAGACTGACAGTTATTCCAAAGTTTTTAGTTTGTCTGCTTAGTTTTTTACTTTATTTCCATCCAGTGTCAATACCGGTCATGGCGAAATTAAAAGTAAAAATAATAGCACTGACAATCTGATTCAGCCTATTGTCGGACGCACATAAATACTTAATCAATATATACATTTAAACATATTTATTACCTACGATATTCATACATTTGCATATTGCAATAAAGTGCATAACTCTCCTGCATTAACAGGATTCATGTTTCCAGAACTGTGTTCTTTGAATATATTTATTTCAATAATAAGTCTACACTAGTACTTAATTAAATTTATGTATACAATGTATTCAATTGATGGGTGGGTTGAATCAGTCAAATGAGCACGCTATAAAACTACTTACAGAAATACAGAAACCCGACTTTATAAAATGATGACTTAAAATAATAAGTGTCTGTCTATATACAACAACAATTATTACTAATCTACTGACTACATACATGTTGAGATCTAAAGGAATGTAAAGAAAACGTCAGTTTCGGTTACAAGGTTACTTTAAATTACACATCTTTCAGGGGCTTAAAAATGCTGAATAACTTTTATTACGAAATTAACTGGTGCGACGACCAGGACTCGCGTTCTGAGGGTCTAACTTAACATTAAAAATAAAATCTTTTATCAGCTGTAGACCGTCGGGTCTACAGCTGATAAAAGATTTTTGTTTTCTTTTTTCGTTCAAATCGGTCGCGATTTGAACGAAATATAGACTAACAATAGAAATATTATTTCAGTAGTGAAATAGATTAGAAATGCCTTAATAAAAGATTGATTGCTATGGCAGACATATATACAGAAAAATCGACAAACGAATTCACATAATAAGAGTTCCTTGTTCAGCATTTTGGAAAGGAACCCTAAAATTCACCAATTCAAAACATTTATGTTCACATAGCTCGGTAAAATGTAGGGAACAGTGGTTCCTTTCCGGTTAGTAAGTAATTTATTTTTAGTTATTTTAGGTTTTGTTTCGTAGTAAAAGTTAGTTGTTATTTATATTACTTATCACCACCTCCTGGCAGATTGCCAAATAATTAAAAGTCACCTTGTATACGTATAAAGTCGAACGTTAAGGCACACGTCTTAATAATAGCATATTATGGTGAACAATTATTTCATGTTCAAATACACAGTGTAGTTTACTGAAAAAAAACTCTATGAAACAGTGTGTGCTACAGTCACCAAACGGGGAATGGCACAATATCATAAAATCTTCTATTTCTTTGATCTCTCGTCAATTCTATAGTATCGACTAGTTTCACTATGTAAAAATAACGCTCTTTGGTATTCCATTTTGATAGCACTCTGTGTTTTTTCCTGTTGGTCTAACTTAATAAATAATTATTTAAACACAACATTTTTCTAATGATTATTGAAATTTACCTAAAGAGGCTGGTTTATGAAGGGAAGTTTGTTTGGCCTATTTGTTTATTAAATTTGTACTTATTTGTACATGACCCATTGGAAATATGTACATTGCTTTTCTTGCAAACTCCATGAAAGGTATCAAGAAAGACGTAATAAGTTTTACAACTAAACTAGAGAGTTGATTTTAAAGGATAAACGACATATTAAGTCTGGTCGAACATACACGGATTCGGATTCGGATGCCAATTGCGTAATACAAATCTGGAATGCTCTTTTTTCATTTGTTTTTTTTATACTTCAAACTAAACGACAGGCATTGATTTCGAATGGAATAAAAAATAATGTAGGTATGCGCCATATATGACTTTGTATGAAATTCGTGTCGAAATCGGGTGTTCGAATAAGAAAATTAAAATTCAGTGTGCGCCCAGTCTAAGTGGAACAGACACTTCAATGGATTTGTTGTTTCAAAAGTCAAATACTGTTATCCAATTTTTAGACCTATAATAATTAATCTACAATAATAATGTGCATTATAATTGCAATTTTTACACTTCACTGTAACGAAACTGTGCGAACACTAATATTACGCAAACTATGTTTGTACCACCTATCAATGCTACAGATTGGTCAATGTCGGTGCGCTCAATGTATGTTGATCAGATCACTAGCTAAATATTAGTGCTTATTAGACGTGAGTGTCATACACAGAAGTGACTCTTAAACTTGGGTCTGTTCGAGTTTCTGATGAATGACCCAAGAGAGCTTCTGTCGGGACGAATCAAATTAACACTACTAAGAACGAACGATTCAACAAATAGCCTTCAACTTATCAACAAACACAAACACACCAACACCAACCGTTACAGCGAGGCATTTAAGAATGTCCAGGTGCGTACACATAGGGGTCGAGCTCCCACTGGCTCGCTTCAGGTTACGTGTGGACCTTGTTATTGTGCTGCAGGACCACGCGCTCTTGCAGCAAGGCGTCGTGCGCGCGGAGACGGAGCGCCTCGGCGCTGGCCAGGCGGGCCAGTGAGGGGGACGGCGAGGGGGGCGACGGGGGAGAAGACGGTGAGGGTTCAGGTTCAGGAGGACGCAGTACTGGTGGAGGAAGAGCGAGCACGTACCTGTTGGAGAAAATGATATTTAGCGAAGCTTTAAAAAAAAAATTGGCTGATTATTTTCGGATTTTCTGGAACATTCTCTTTTTCAGCGTGTCGTTTGGTTTTGAGAGCGGTTTATAAGCCCAACCTGGTATCTATATATTACTCACGTAATTTAGGAGTACCTACATATTATTTATACCTCTACCTGATCCTTCGTGGAGGCTTGATACTATGTTTCTATGTTCAGAAGGATCATAAATACCTATGCAGAAGCGCTCTGAAGGCAGCGGCGGGTTCGGCGTCGTGCCACAGTGGCGCCGGGACGCCCAACGCCCCCAGGCCGGCGCCGAGACCAAGCGCCCACCACTCGCCACCGGGCGGACCACCACCGCCCCACTCGCCTACCACTGAAACAATACAATTGTTAGCATTCCACCATCAAATGACGTCATGACTGAATAGTTTCCTGAACAGTATTTGCCGAAATCATAACTTAACATATATTTTTACTGGCTTTCGTTAGGGTTAGTCTACTGCCCATTAGGATGCTAATAGAGCTACTATAGTGTTTATGTGAACAATAGGTACCTATTTAAGTACTTATTAAAACACCGTATTATTACTACGACCGGTCCATCCCACAATGGTACTTACTATTGCAATATTTATCTGAAAATTGACGAGTCACTTCCAAAGTGACTCTTCGTCTACGAAAAGTACTTAAAGAATGGTTTGGGTTTATACTAGAGTTAATCACATTTAACATTTCAAACAGTTAACCACTTTCGACGAGGTCGCCATTGTCAGATTTGTTTGAGGTACCGCCATGAAATGGTCGGTGTATAATAAATAAATAATAATCATTTAATGAGAACCAAAAGAGTATGTATAATAACGTAATAGGGTAGTATCCTTAAAAAATCTGATTGGTCCGAAAGTTAGATTACTCAAAAATAGTGGACACGTATTTTTTCTTTTGTCACGTAAACCAAAAATGACGACGGTATAGTTTACGGTATAGACGGTATAGAAATTGTGCGTGACGTCACGCCGCCGTGCTACACTTTTCGTTAAAAGTGTCTTACGGCGTGACGTCACAAGCCCCTTCTCCTGAACTTTGATGTGCTATATCATTGTCATTTTTTATTGAATTAAGTAGGCAAAAAATACATGTCCAATATTTTTTGGTAATCTTACTGACGGACTAAATAGACTTAATATATTTTTACCTAGGACACATCCCTATTGTAGCAGGTAGTGTTCTGTAGTTGCTGCCTACCCCTTGGGAATAAAGCGTGAGTTTATGCATATCCTTTAAAAAATATACCCTAAAAGTCAAAATTTTGAAGCGTTCCCCCTAACCGAACCTCGTCGAACCGGCGTCGGCGCGCGGCGTATCGAATGGTTGAGAACAGTTAGATGTGCTGAGAAACTTATCAATTCGATACCGAACGTGTGTCCAAGCAACCCTCTTTTCACTTTGCATAGCCAAGCTATAGCACCCTTTGACAAAATCACGAGTACAGTTAATAGATAAATAATTTAATGTTTGTTTGGTATAATATGGTTAGGCAGGTGATAGCGCCGATATCGATACAATAAGCCCCTTGTGGTGTTGTGACTGCACCTGCCTTAACCATTTACCTATTAAAATTATGTTTATGTTGTGAGTGCAGAAGTGCGTCTGTTTTAGAGCAGCACTTAATCATTATCTTTAGAAGAGTTTTGGGCACTTCGTCTCGGATAAAGTGAAGAAATACACGATCATCATCATCTGCCTATCCTTTTTCCCAACAATGTTAGGGTCGGCTTCCAGTCTAACCGGATGCAGCTGAATACCAGTATTTTACATGGAGCGACTGCCTATCTGACCTCCACAACCCAGTTACTGGGCAACGCGATACCCCTTGGTAAGATTGGTTGTCAGACTTTTAGGGCTTTTGACTACCCGTAACGACTATCAAAGATCTACAAATGACAGCCGGGACCCAACGGCTTAACGTGCTTTCCGAGGCACGGAGGAGTCTCGACATGTTACGAATGGTCACCCATCCACAGACTGACCTCGGCAAGCGTAGTTAACCTACGATCAACCCGTGCGGCTGTTTTTATTTAGCCACAAGCTCCTTTCTTCCTGAAGAAACACACGATATTCGTCCAAAATGGAAATCAGACGCACATTTTACCAGCCTGTTACTGTCCCACTGCAGGACAAAGGCCTCTTCTCATACAGAGAAAGCACGCGCATTAATCACCACGCCTGCTCAAGACGGGTTGGTGATTTCAGACTTTTGCTCAGACAGTTTGCTCACGATGTTTTTCCTTCACTGGTTTCAGTGATGTCCAAGATAAACTTAGAAAGTACATGACATATAAATTGAAAATTCACACTGGTACTTGCCCAGGTTTGAACCCATAAACAAGACGCACATCATTTGCCATAAATATGAACAACTGTGACACAATTCTGCCGTTACTTCATAAGTGTAAAATTTACCGAAATATATTACTACCATCAAAGCTTAACAACCGGGCCAGTTGGTATAAATATGAAGTAAGCGTATCAATAGGAATCGTAAGCAATTATCAAGATTGTCGCGTGCCGGGTAACGAGCCACGTACAGTCGTACACAGTCATATACAAGTATCTACACGACACACACATCTGTAAACCTACATTTATACGAAAATAATGCCAACACTCATTTTATTGCTCGTCGCTGTCGGGACGTCCTTTACCGTCAATAAATTATGGGCTATATCTAAGCCACCTTTAAAGATGATAATAAAATTCAAACTCCACAGTAACCACGTATTTTAACCAAAAAGTGAAAGCTTTCCTCTCATTCACACACATTACTAAAGGTACCTCACAAACACGCCGCTTGTACACACTCTCAAAAGTGCTAACAGTCAATATATCAGCCGGTAAACGGATTGCTAGTAATTGCCGTTATCGGGGCATCGCGTAAACTGCGCGGCGTCATTATACGCGCATTAGTATAATGACGCCCTAATATCGTTCTATCGAGCGATATAAGCGAGTTTCCGTAACAATTACTTTTACTGTGTTGTCGCCTTGAGGCACCTTTGGATGTTGTTTGGTAGAATTTTGTATATTATGATAATTGGCACTTATACAGGGTGTTAGGAAGAACGAGGGACATACTTTAAAAGTGTTTAGTACTTTTGAAAATGGACAACTTTGACAATGGAACAATCCCTAAAATCGCGAAAAAATAATCAGCTACTCCATACATTTATGTTGGCAACTTAACAAAATGTGGGTTTGTGAGAAACAGCTATTTTTCTTTCGCGATTTCAGAATCGATCCCATTGTAAAATTGGTTCGTTTTGATGACTACTAGCTTCCCTTAAAGTATGTCCCTCGTTCTGCCTAACACCCTGTATAACAACTTTGTTTTTTTTTAATAAAGAATCTGAATAAACTAGTCAGGTAATTACTTGACATGAAGTTAACGCCGAACTGCACATCAGGTATCTGCTCATCATGCATGTAATCAGTCAACAAATTCCTTAATCAAAATGTATTCTTACATAGGTAAGAAGCAAATTGTATCGTATATCGAAATTTTACAAACAAGCTTAAAAGTATTTCGAAAATCTAACGCAACAATGGATAAATGAATGTAAATCGATATGTAATGTGCACACATGTCAAGTCCCCAAAGTAGCGTTTTAAATCAGAGGGCGAACGGTGTGTAGGGGTGACGAGCAATTACGTCGCAATTGCTACTAATTGTCGGTGATTTCGGTGTGACTGACACCCGCTCTGCGAGCCCGCGATGTAATGCTTATTAGGGTTTGCACATCATAAAACAGCGGACCCTTCTCTTTTGATTAATGATTTTCATTGATGAAGCAACAGTCTGATTTAAGTTGCAGTTGGTTCAATTTTCATATTGTAGATTCATTTTAGCAGATTGATATACACTATGTTTGCAAGTACTGTACTGTGTACTGTAGATAGCTTGTAAGTACTCTTCTGTAGGTTTAAGTAATTTAATAGATTTATGTCATCAGATTTCTTTAGCAAGTTTTTTTTTGTGTTCGTTCCTTGTGTACCTTGTGTACTGTTATAATAATTATATTTAAAATCCATAAAACGAAAAAAAAACTGTAAAAGTATTTCAACTGCTAGTTGGGCAATTATGAAAAAAAAAACCAAACGATCATCAACCCTAGTGTATGTACAGATTGCTTGCTCACACGGCCGATAGCGATCGGTAAATGATCGGTAAACATCGGGTGCAATCCCGTTCGTATTTCATTACCGCGCTGTGGCCGATAAACGGGCGCCAATTACGTGAAATATATAACTTGTGAGTTCTGATGACGACTCTACCTTGTCATTATAGAGGGATGTGTGTCGTTTGACAAGGAAAGTATGTTTCCAATGTAATTACGTGTGTTTATTTTGGACTATTAATATCGTTTTGGAAATAATAGGAAATATTTGGACGGTTTAACATTTCAGAGTTCCTTTGGAAATTACATGTTTCTTGGTATTTACCGACGTATCTTTATAGAAATGCAGAGGTGGCGAATTCTCAAATTATAGTATATTAAAATATGACGGGAAATCTTCCTTTCTGATTATGACACCTAGACTTTTCAACAAGCCAACGCAAGTTGACAAGCAAGAAAAAAAAAGCCAAAAAGTTTGTTACTTTTTTTATGAAATGTGTGCAGAAACTTGTAGTGGTTTCTTACCATGGTCGTGGTGCATGAAAGGAGCATGGTCTCTGCCAAGCGCCTTCTCTCGCTTGCGCCACTTCGCGCGTCTGTTCTGGAACCACACCTGCGAACAAAATCATAGTTAATGTCTAATAAATTGGTAGAAAGGATTTAAAAAAAGAATGATGTATGATGTATCCGAAAGATATATCGTTTAGTTTTATCTATGGGGAATAGATAATACAAACGGTGGTTGATTGTGAAAGAGTTTAACGTGTTAGGAATCGATGACTTCCAGGTTAGTCAGAAAGAGCAACTAAACTCTGGCTATCGGACCTATGGTCGCTCTTGACGGGTGTCATAATTTACAACTGGTTGCAAATTTCGAACGTGGTGTTTTATAGAAAGATGGCTTGAGATACTCATTCAAAATCGCTGATGACGCTGATTAGCTGATGAGTTGACTTACAGTGACGTCGTAATCATTGCACCATGTAATGAAACAACCAGATAAGATATTCAAGCTTGTTCGCCAATCATCCGGTGCACTCAACATTCGGCTACGCCCCACAAGAGCCAACATCCGAATCAAAAATCTGAACTGGATTCTTTCCGCATAATGGTTCCAATCCGAGATGTGGGCGATTTTAAATTTTTTTATTGTGTAATTGTTGGCAATTTGACACCCTCCCCGCTTTCCTCACCCCCCCACTCGTCCGCACCTCTCGACTACAATGGAACCGTAATGAAAAGCAATTACGCATACGTGGTTTCCATTCCTTCACATCCATGTGCCAGAACATACCTTCTACCATTGCCGTAAAGTCGACTTTTGCATGTAATGAAATGGAGAATAGAAACAAATTGAGCTAGTCGAGCTACATTGCGCTAATAAAAAGACATTGTAGAAGGAAAAATTGGTGTAATTTCATAATTTTCAAATGAGACCGTTTTGCTGAGTCGCTGCATTCTTACAATGGTAGTCGAGTCGGCAATTATGGCCGACTAAACACCTCGCGTTGGAAGCTTGTACCAATGCTACTAGCTCATAAACACAATACTGCAACTCTATCATTGTTATCATGATCCACTGATCACAGACGTCATCTAAGTCAAAAAATTCCAAACTACCTACGTATATGTAAAATAGGAAGTTAAACATTTTTTTGGTTTTGGATAAAAGTCCCTTAATCTTGAGTCCTTTATCAGTCACAGACCAGAACATTATGCAAAGATTTTTATGAAGTGTCTAGTACGGAAACCTTCACACAAAGCAATTCTCAAAAGTTTTAGCTTAGTTAAGTAAAGCACTTATGTTACTAAATAGGCCTTAAAAGTTTTTTCCAGATTTATAGATATAGCCAAAGAGATAAATATCAGATAATAACAATGTATCGGCGTGTATTCTTCAATATTAACACTATGCACCTCACGCTTTTTTCCATTAATATACATTTTTTTCTAATTTACACTTTTCTTAATCCAAATTTATTAAATTTTATTTTCTATTTTTTAGTTGGATTTTCTATAAAAGCGTGTTTTTGTAGTTTTTTTAAACTATAATTTTTACTTCTAAGAAAGAAGTTTTCTAAACAAATAATATGATGTGGAATGCGGTTATCAACATCTTCTACAGATTTTATTCTGGATGCATTGTAATTAACTGGCACATCGACCACGACGATTTTTCCACGATTTTTCCGATTGGATCTTTAACAGCCCCTTTAAAGCTAAAAAAAAAACAAAAGCATAGTTTTGAAAATAATATAATTAGCCTATGACTCGCTATAATGAAGCTTTCTATAAGTGATTATTTTTTAATCAGTTTTTGAGTCTATCCATTACAAAGAAATGATCAAATATTTATTATTATTGCAACCGATACAATTTAATAGAACGACATGCAACAATTTAAACTTTTCAACAACATAGAAATAAACAAAAGACCAAAGAGAATATTTGGTATTTTTTTCTATATTTTCTATTATAAGTTACTGTATAACTATTAATACATGAAGAAATAAAATAAAATAAATAATCACAGGGCATCGAAAAATTCATCCTCATCGCTGTCAACGGGAAAAGTGCCCAGAAGGCTGGCAGCATTGCCACATTGAATGGCAATGCTGCTTCTTTGGCCAAAAAAGGGCCAGCCCTCTGGTTACGTGAAGAGTAGACCAAACGCTTCGCGGTTTCTCGAAAAATTTTCGTCACTTTATTAATTATTATTTTGACCAGGATTCTAGAATAAACAAACACTACTATTAGTATGTGTGTGTGTTCTTGGGCCCAGCACCTATGTCCTATTAACGAGATTCCATGATCATTTACAATTTTTTCATGGTCCGTTTTATAAAATTATAAAGAAATACGAACGTTGACTAAAAGAAGCTTGAAAAACAAAATATATGAATAAAAAACTTGAGAGGTGTCAATCGACAACCGGATGGAACTAAGTTCCTTGTGTTAATATTTTTTATTATTTATTATGTCCAAAAAACCTTTATACACTCAACAAAAATAATCGTCGCGACACCACACTGTTCAATGCGAAATAGAAAGACGAAACAAAAATAACTAGCTTGCTTTCTATGAGAGAGAGTGAGAAACACGCGCACGTCGCACGGCTTACAACTGTAGCAAAAAGTGTCGTTACAACTTTTCGTCTTAATTTTTTCCGTGTAGCCCCCTTTCGAAACGCGCAATAAGGAACTTCGTTCCAATAAAACTTTGTTTAATTTAATTTTTCTCCATTATTGTGTTAAAAACGTTAGATACATGTGGTGAGCGTCTAACTTTGACCATTTTTTATCAAAACGTACCTACTAGGTATTATGACGACAATAAGTACAATCAGTGCTTTTGCTGTTCTTTGGTCAAAAAATATAGTAAGGTGCATTTACTTATAGAGTTCCCAAGCCAGCAGTGAAATTCATCAATTAAACATGGATTCGTTCGACTTGTCAAGGACCACTTACATTGAATAGAACGCCTCGTGTCGATTACATAGAGCAATCACTAGACATTTTTATTGAGACCCACTCCATTCCATTCTAAATTTCAACTTAAAACTTCAAACCGTACACTGCAAGTCGAACCTTAAACTGTAAGAATAAGGCTGTTTTTAAAACGATGAGGATGAATATAAGTACTACGTCCTTTGTCGGCGAACGGCATCTATGGAGTGGATTAAAAGCAATTTGCACTGCGTTGAGTGTGATTTAAGAACTGTGTGGCAGCCCCAATACTTAGCTACCAATAGGGTTGCTACTCAACAACTGCAAATAGGTACGAATGCTCTTATGAAATGTCTTTGGTATTAAGTTTTATGAATGCTGGTAGTCGGTGATTTTAGTATCAACTTAACCTTGCTGATCAGTGGGCTAGTAGGCAGGTAATAGTGTAAGGATTCATCGCATCTTTTTCTTAAAAATCATCACTGACCATAGCCCATATAAGGTCATAACTTTTTCTATGTTGCAGCCAGACCGTTAAATATTGGTCATTTCTTGAAGTAGTCAGCTGTTTCGGGAAATTACGGCATTTCATAAAATATTACAACAACGACTCGAGTTTACCAACACTGAGTACATAATACTGCTTGGCTCAACTACTTACTTCACTTATCTTTCACATCCGAATCTAACAAATTAAAGGATCGTCATGGTATCCACAGACACCTAAGTCATCTGAAGATCCCACAAATCCCTCAAGTGTGGTGTGATGGTGTCTAATACTCGCTATTATGCTCCTCTCTTCCCCTCTGTCCTCCCCCCGCTCACCCTCGCAGACCGCATGAAGTCCCTAATTACCAAATTGCAGGCGCTCACTTTAACTGCAGTTAAAGAGCACTCCGCGCCAAACCGCGCTTAATTTAACCATTGTTACTTGAGATTACGAGTAATTATGGAACAATTGGATTTGATTAGGTAGCTAATCGATATCATATTGTTAATGAAGAGTTGTAGCATTTATAGACAAATGGGCACTATGCAATGGGCGCTATGATTTCAAAGTTTTTAAAACTCTTTGGCTTTGAATTTAATTTTGATTGGTGGAAAGAAGTGAAAGTGGTAAAAAGTGATGATTAAATGCATAATTTAGAAACTGATAAAATATTGGCTCAACTAGCGGGAACTAAATGATTACAATTCCCTACCTTTTGTCAGCGCATACCATGTTTGATTTTAGTGTAACATAATTAGTGTAATATTTTCTGTTTGTGAATTTACAACAGAGTTTCTCCGTTTACATCTTCTAATAAATTCTCAATTCCAAAATGTTCTTCCCTTCAATGTACCCGTGATGTAGGTAACTACAATCATAATGTTTACCGCCAAAAAAACTAAAATTAATATTCAAAGGTAATACTTTAATGACACGTCTGCGACGTCGTCAGTCGCGACCAGTGAATGGGTGTAACGAGCGATAAAGAGTCTCCACGTCAGGTGCTCGGATTAGGTAACCCTCCACAGCGATGATGCCAAATTGTCTGGCCAGACATCCCTTAAAACATGGAATTTAGGACCAAACAAGGGAAAGAATCAAACAGTTTTTGTCTGTTATTATCTCATTTGTCATATATTCTCGTTAAGATTATGTTTGAATATTTATGTTCGTGAAAGTTTGATAAGTACTGACTGTTCGTGACTGTCGTAACATTTGAAAAAATGGCACATTGCACCTCAGTGATTTAGTCCCAAATCATCGAAGGACTGTATGCGTTACATATACAAATAGATAGGTTCACAAGCAACAACAACAGTCTGAGTCGACGCGCTATAATTGCTAGCAATGGAGAAAACAATTGCAGTCTTCGCGCGCAAAGTAGAAAAGAACGGACGCAGTAAATGCACATTGGCTATTATTATCTTTTAACGGAACTTAATAATTTCATTCTTGTATAAAACGCGGCAGTCTGCAAGAGGCCTGATTACAATATCTGCGACAATTACGAAGGAGTCGTGATAATGCGACGCTGACGACGCTGCAAACATTAGCGCTCTCGCGACGAGAGCGTAATGACGCGCGAATTAGCGCGCATTGTGGCGCGAGCCGCCACAGTGACGAGTGGGTCGCTACGCGGACTGTACACTTAATGCGATTAACTGTGCTCTTATTTTGTGTAATTGTAACATGATAATTATAATACTAATGTAGAAATCGGAATTGAAAGCGTCATTGCGAGTCTTCTCCAACGAGGGACAGCAGTTGACTTTTCAACACCTTAACGGTCAGTCATTTGGCGTTAAACGTGTTAAGTGCGATCGTCTGTTGGCGCCAAAATTGTGCGCTTTTGAGTTAACATTTGTATTAATTTCACTTCTCATAAAAATCCCATAGGGCTTAGTATGGAAATCGATTTTAAGAGTAAACTCCAAAAAGTATCTCTTAGTCAAACAAGTTTCCTTACTGAAATAATATTGCACATTTAAAGTATTTTTATTTTAAATTGCAAAACCCGCCAACTGATTGGAGCGTTCCTTCAAACTAAAACGAAATATCCAAATTTGGGAGCGGTCATGAGTACCTATCAAGCATTGTCAAGGAGTGGTTAGTGTGCGACGGGCTTTACAAGCTTTGGTGACGCGTGTGGTGAGCGCGGGACCATCGACAATTTGCGCTCATTGTGCGACGTGCGATGAGAATGGAACTAATTTTAATTACCCTCGCACCTCTACGGACCACCCTTTACAATTTGGTTAAACATGCGGCTAGATATTTCTATGCCTGAGTATTGTGTGCCTACCGTCAAAAGCGACAGTCTTGTATAGTTCACACTTGGCTAGTCATAGGCTTCTCATAACTTCACATATTAAATTTTCATGCTTAGACATTTATGCTATCGTCCAATAACTTATAATTATAAAACTTATATTGTTTACTTCGAATCAAACCGAAAAAGGAAAATGAATTGTTATTGCAAATTACATTTTGCTAATTATTATGATCACTATGCAATACTTTTCTCAAAAGTTATTTGATGAATTATTAGCATTAATCTGTACCAATGCACAGAAATGAAGTGTTGTTTGAAATGTCACAATAACAGCTTTTTACGGTTGCGTAGAGCAGTAACAGCCCTTATAGTTTCGCCATTTCCGTCCGTCTGTCTCCGGCTTAGCACAGAGACTATGAGTCCTAGAAAGCTGAAATTTGACATACATATTGACCACGGCAACAAAGTGTAAAGTCAAATCGTGAAATATATTTTTTTACGTTAGTCCTATACTTAAACGGGGAATGTCGTTGTATACGTCGTTTAAAAGGATTTTGGATGTGGGAAACCATTTTTTTCAGTATTTCTAAAGTTACAACAGCAGGAGTAACTCCATTTTCATAGTTTCTTCGAGAAATGGTATATGTAAATAAAAACCTATTTTTGCAATCGATAAAATCAATCCGGTACGTACCAATAATGCTCATACGGCAAAAGTACGTTACCGCGTACCGGAGTAATACCTCAGTATAATTTCATTAATCGCTAATGTGCGGCTCAGATAAACATAAACTCAAGCTGCTTCCAATCACTAAACCCTTTAACTGAACAGTGGTTTCGCACTAACTATATACCTACAACAACTACCGGGTTACTCGTCAACGTCGAGAAGACCCCTTAATCTTTCTTTTTTGTTTTTTTTTCCCCTACATCCCAGCTTCGGAACCCGTCCCTGTGCGTATTCCACTTGGCCGGTTTTTACTAAATGCAAAAAATAATAATAAATCATCCCAAAAAAATCTTTTTTTTTATTATTGTCTGTCTTTTTGTTGGTTTCAGCTAGATTGACGGGACGGTTCATTGGCTAGTATAAGGAGTAACTTAGAGAGACGAGTAGTTTACTCTTTAATTAAAAATGGGTTCCATACAATTAAATAAAATGAAACAAATGAACAAATGAATTTCCACGCGGACAAAGTCACTGGCAACAGATAGTTTATAATATGTATTTTAATCATCAAAGTTAATAATGTCTATAGTTAGTCAATTAATATTTGTTGAACCTGTAATATTCGCGTTAGAGTATCACCACGATATTGCGATAATTACTTTGAGTTTAAAACGTTATTAATTAATGGTAACTGTATTAACCGTTTGTTACCTAAATGTAATGAAAAGACTAACAGTAGGAGTTTAGGTATTTCTCAGTGGCCGCCCGGAGTAAGCTGATGATTGTTTTGTATTGTTTGACGGGCCGATATCCGCAACCCCACGAATCTTCGCGTAGTTAGTTGATGATACCCTCGTGCGTCGGAAAACACGTTTTGACGTTGGTCCTACACCTGATCTCCCTCCGGTTGTTTCTAAATGGCATCCCATCGGACTATGAGACTGTTGGCAGAGAGAGTGCACCTATGTTTGTACAAACAATTATGAAGTAAAATGTCTTCCACGTCGATCGATAGCCTCTGCTAAGATTTGCTGCCATAACTATCGGTCAGAGGATACATTATACAGAGCACAGGCTTAAACATCGTAAGCGTAATGCAGTGGGGTAATTAGATCGGTGTTAGATCAGCAGATCCAACAACAGAAGGGCAAGACTGAAAGAATAATTGATTTGGATTTTACAACAATATGAATAAGAAAGTCGGAAAGTGGCCGCTGACCGAGAAGTAGTGTGGAAATGTGATGCAGAAAGTTTTGTGTATGAATGTGGGTGGCTACAAAAAAGGACAAGAAAAAAAAAACGGCTAAGTTTTTTCTTCATATCTAACTCGCACATGAAGGATACCGTACCATGTCGATTAAAATCCCCGAAAAAAACACGTTTCTTGTATGCACACCATGCGGACAGCGGGATATTGTCGGCGTTTTAATTTTTATTCTTTACTTCATTCACTCGGTGAAAATTTTAACTATCTACCTTACCTATTGCGGTTGATGATAACCAACCCGCTGGCAGACAGACGGAAGGATGGACAGAATGACGGACGGATAGACGAACGGACATATTACCCTTTAGGTACGAAACCCGAAAAACGATGGATGGATTGTGGGAAAAACTTGGGCAATTGGTTGTTCGCAAAGTGCATGCCGCCCTTATGTAGGAAGTAACGAGATTGTGCTTACCTGCACTCTAGCCTCGCTCAAGTCCAGCCTCATGGCGAGCTCTTCCCGCGTGAACACGTCGGGGTACTGCGTCTTGTCGAAGGCTCGCTCCAACTCGTGCAGCTGGTACGTGGTGAACGTGGTGCGGCTGCGGCGCACCTGCTTGACAAACAGCGTACAGGTCGATGGGAGAACTTACACCTCGTATTTGCAGGCAACGCAAGACTTTGGTCAGCGATCAATATCATATTATTTTGTACCATACACATATTCCAAGGATACAATACAACATTTGTACAATTAAATTGTTACGTTAACTTGTTTAGTATAGCTTGGAACACGTTTTACTTAACTTTTTAAACTTCATGAAAAATGTTCTCATAAGATTACACAAGTCGATATTTTTTCCATAAAAATTTCGGGAGGGTATTAATTACTGCACAGTTTGATTGTACAGCCAAACATAAACATGGTGTCGTTTTGTTTAATTAATTTTATCTGTGTGGAAACAGAATAGTGAAATACCATGAAATAGTATTATTTGAATCTCTTTAAAAGTTATAATTAATAAAGATTCAGCTTGCTTGCACAAGAATGATGAAAATTATACTATATACTCGTACTATAACTTTTCTGTTCTGAAATGCAAATGGAGAAATACTTTGAATTGCATTTTGCTGGTTTTTTCTTGTGGCTATATCTTTACGTTTTCTACATAAACTAACATGTGAATTAAGATGAATCCATCAATTCAGATCAAGTTACCTTGCGTGGTCGGCCGGCGTCTAGCGCCTCTAGGTGCTCTCCGTGCTCACTGTGCTCGCCGTGGCCGTGCTCGAGATCATTGTGCTCGCTTAGCTCGTGCTCGTGCTCGTGCTCGGAGTCCGAATGAGCAACGCTCTCACTTTTTAATTCTATTCGTTCTGCGGGAAGAAAAGAGTAATTGTATAGGTGTGTGTATAATGATGGAAGTTGTTTCACAATCATGACACATAAATTATCACTAATAGTATTATTGTTATGAAAAAGTTTGTCGGTGTCTATGCTACTTATCCTTTATGCTGAAACGGCTGAACGAATTTGGATGAAATTTATTACGAAGGTAGCTGATACCTTGGATTAGCATATTGATTTCAGAATTTCTCAAATTAGCATGGGGGAGGGCAAGCCAGAAACGACAGTGTAGCCCCGTGTCCACTGAAGGGACTTTCGCAACTGGTTATGGTGGTGGTAATCTGATCCCCGTTCAATAGCTGCGAGAAGTCTTTAACGCGGTTTAGATGTGTTAAACGGGTTTATTTTAACTGGTGAAATTCCTACTTAGTGAATGACAGTTTGTAAGATACTTGATTCTAACTATTTTACAAACTTTTACTTAGTTTCACCTGTCCCGATGTCTGTATGTAATCAATATATTAACCTTTTAGTTAGGAGTAACTTTGGCTATTTGTATTAAAAAAAAATGATTAGCATTCCGCGCAAAATAAATTCCGTGAAATTTTGTAAAATTCCACGTGGACGAAGTCGCAGGCATAGCTAGTCATAAAATAAAATAAAAGTAAATCTTGCGAATAGTCAAAGATAATAAATTACAAGTCTAGTCAAGTCTAAATTTGACAAAATATTTTTGGAAAGAAGCTTTCATCGTTAAAACGGGCTATCTTAATTTAATGTGCATAAATGCATTATGTGGCATCTGACCGTAAAAGAGTTCTTTCTTCAGGAGCCAATTTTGGGTGTGGAATCAGGTCGCACTTACCAAAATCGATTTCCCTTTGAACTGAACCATCGTGCAAAAATTTCAACTCTATAGGATAAGAGGACCGTGTGGAGGTATAAAGTTGAAACAATAAGTAGGTCTACGGTCCCTTGGAGCTCTAAAAAAATCAATTGTATCAGTTTCTTAGTAGGCTAAAAACCACGAATTTTGGCATGGAGCTAGGCACAAGTAAAGGGAATCCGAAAAATGGTAATTTGTAGTTTGACTGCATAAAAAATACTTTTACTACAAACTTATTATTTGCAGTTGGAGAATCAACAGTGATTGAAGTGACGTATATTGATGTGTGTTAAAGCATTTTTTCAACCACAAAGTTAATTTTGTACTTCAATCCTACTTATCTTGTTGTTAGAGTAATGTTCGTTGCTAATATAGTTTGTTTTAAGTGTTAAATTTTGGTGAAAGTATCTGTATAATTATGTACCAAAAGTTTGTACGGAACCCTTGGTGCGCGAGTCCGATTCGTACCGGTCCCGGTATTTTTTAGGGATAGATTCGCTCATCAACAGTTTTATTGCAAATACGAGTAGTTTCATGCCTAATCTAAATAACACAATCTAATTTTACAATCGATTTATTAAATTCGTTGTGATCCCGTCATTCGCTGCTTCAAACCGACTGTTGAAATATTTAAAGTTGCATTAATCGCTTGTTCCCACCGCTTCACTTTTGATTGACATGACATCGATCTGGTAATCCGGCGCTCCTGTTCACTACCAGTCCGACATAAGCCGCATCGCCCTATGTGCACTTTCAACTCGCTAAACACGACCAACTGAAAAATACACCTTACTGTATTGGTAGAAAGTTTAAAATCCCTTGTTGGTGCGCATGACCCTCGTTAAACAAGCAGGATTTAACAAAACACGCGTATTGTTAAGCACTTAAAGTCGCTCTTTATTCACTATTTATTTATACTAATTCTATTTTTATAGGGGCTTACATACAATTGAATTGAAACATCTGAATACGAATACAATGCGATGAGCCAATGTGAGTGGTTCTATAGGATGTTGATTATGTTATTACTCGTAAAGCGGCCGTTGATAATGGTAATACTAGTTTTAATAAAGACCCTCACTTGCTTTGACTTGGCTATAAAAAACACGGTATAAAAGAATCTTGTTATTGAAGTTGGGACGGGGAAGCTAGTGTTCAGATATAGAAATCTGAACACTAGCTCCCCCGTCCCAGCTTCGCTTGGGTAAGAAAATAACCCTGGGATGGACTTGTTTGCGGTTCTGTGAGAAGACGGAATGGTAGGATTAACTCATTTATGTTTTAATGGCTGATTTGCTGTACTAAATAACCCAGCCGCCTAAGAGCTTAAGAACGACAGAAAAACCGCGTTTTCCTCTTCACCTACTGTGCTTGGAATAACAACTTTTCGACTAAGACATGGACATGGAACTCCGGATGGGAATCCAAAACATCTTTTGGGTACGTAGCTGATGAATTATTAAATGAATTTTAAAAATTAATATTAGTTTCAAAATATGTCTATGACTAAACTTTAGCTACCCCGTACCTATCTCGTCACACCGATTGGTACGATCTCACATTCCAACATTTTGTCTTAAGTTTTTTGACAGACGTATCCATGTTCGGACTTTATACCCAAGGTTTGAATGCCCTGGGTTCAGTTATGACTCGTTTGTTTTTTGTATTTGGGCTCTTTACTTTTAAATTTCTTATTTCTTCTGTCTAACTATCACCACCGCTCATGAGATAGGTAAAGCTCGCTGACAGAAGGACGGATTGACGGACAGTCGAGACTTGGTAAAAGGGGCCCGTTGGCGAT
The DNA here is from genome assembly GCA_905147745.2 of Phlogophora meticulosa. NCBI lineage: Eukaryota > Metazoa > Arthropoda > Insecta > Lepidoptera > Noctuidae > Phlogophora > Phlogophora meticulosa. The sequence goes on from LR990540.1 coordinate 3,370,615, forward strand.
CTTTGGGTACGGAACCCGGATAAAAAAGATGCACATGAAGTGGTCATAATCTGCCATAATTATTATTAATAAAATGTAAGATCGATTGATTTAAGATGTAGTCTCTGAGTGTGGATCTAATTGAAGCGGAATCATGGATCCATAGTAATATTTTAAATATTTAAAAAAATCTTTCAGCACTTTGTTAAAGAATAACATGTTCCCTCACTGCGTCCATAAACATTTCATATAATCTTGTCAAATTGGCCCTCTAGGATCGCAATATTATAGTAATAAAATCGCCGCGCTACATTTGATTAGTCTTATGTAGTTGAAATACAGTCCAAAGTCGTTTGACACATCACTGATAAGCCGACACGAGTGCATTCTCCACATCGGCTTTGTTTCTACCGTTTAGTAAAACTATGTGAGGATATGTCTATACTAAGAAATGTTATCTACAATCAAGGTTAAATCCATTACACGTTCTTTAATTGACACAAGTTTATTATTTTGTTTATTTATTTTTATTTCTTCAGGATACTAATATAGAATATTAAATACTTAAGTAGTCACGCAACCAACACCGTTATCCACAAAATAAGTAGTATACAAATGATGAAATACGAGTCTTCCAAAATTATAAACTAAGTATACTACATACTATAGCGAAGTGTGTGCAAATGAATGAATTTGGATATTTGGAGAGAGGAAAAGATAAAGAAAAAAACGAAAAAGGAGAGAAAAGTCGTTGGTTCGTTTAAAGGAAAGTTAATGCGGCAAGTAAAGTGAATGGCGCTATACATGGCGTTGTGACCGATGTCCGGAAAGGTTCGTCTGGCTGTTCACAATGGTGTACTGGTGCCTACACTGATGTACGGAAGTGAATGTTGGGTGTCGCCAAAGATACATGAAAGCAGAATAAATGCGGTAGAAATGCGTTCCATACGAAGTATGTGTGGACTAACGTTGAATGATAGATTGAGCGTCACGTTGAGAGGATGAATGAAAGACGACTAACAAAAGGTATTGATAAGGCAGATGTGATGTAAACGCGCGGAGGGGACGCGCCAGAAGGACATACTATGACCTTATTGGTGATGTTCTTCGAAAAGGTGTTTTTTTTTTTTTTTTTTTGTAAAATTGAGCATACATGTTTTCAGCAACGTTATTTTCATGGGACTATTTACAAGTTTTTCAGAGACAAACATATCGATAATAATATCTATGTGCTGTCACTTGAGCAATTCCACATATGTGTCTCTGAAAAAAATAGTTAGTGAAAAATTTCTAGAAAAATGTGAGCAGCAAAGTCATCATTGTAAATTAGTGTGCTCTAAAATATAGTGTAATATGTAGTTATATAGTGCAGTAACTTCAGATTTCTTATAAATTAACAAAAACATATCTTGGTCATTAACATCATTGTAAAATATTGAAAAACGTAATCACAATCAAGTCCGTATTAATATGCAGTAGATAATCGTTGGCCAATGGAATCAGTCCGTGTAGAATAGCAATGGTCGATATGGAGAAAATATAATCGCACAGTTTATAAACAAGAAACAAACGCACGCGCAACGAGTACCTACAACATGTCAAAAGAAAAAAATGGCGAATGCCGAAACTGTCATGTTACATTTTGTTTCGTTGTATAAACAAGAAAAAGTTATTAATAAGAAATATTTCACAGCATATGAGTAGGTATATAACAAAATATGAATTTTATTTTGATTAGGATAGCGAATAATCATTAAACAGTCAGTTTTTTTTTATATAACTCTGATGAAACATTAACATTTTAGCTATATTGGGAAAGGAACGTTTATCCAAAATGGCGCGTTATCTCGATACGCCGGAAACGAAAAAACAACTATGTATTTAAATACTTATTCTGGAGTTGTACGAAAATGTAAATAGTTCCGTCATTTTTATATCTATTTTAATTTATTTATAATTAGGCGTATATCAATGTACAATTGTACATGTCTCTGAGTAATTAGGCTGAAACTGGCCATGTTATTTGATGGTAATATTATGGAAAATCCCTTAGGCATCCTCTACACGTGGGGCCAACGCAAACCAATGTAAGCCACAGTATTCTTAAACTATTATAGGAACCAAATGACCTACCGTCATTTGGGTAAACTTATAATTGTACTACAGACGTTCTATGGCACCCACGCTTATTTCCATTAATATACATTGTTTTCTAATTTACACTTTTCTTAATACAAATTTATAAAAATTTATTTTCTATTTTTTAGTTGCATTTTCTATAAGAGTGTGTTTTTTTAGTTTTCTTAAACTATATTATTACTCGGTACCCTAATTATTTTTCTAAAATACATCAACTATCCGCCAGTTAAGTAAAAGCCCCGTCAAAACCAGTCCAGCCGTTTCGAAGATTACCTCAAACTAACAGACAAAAAAATATAATTTGTTTTTGGTAAAACTACCGTATAAATATTGCTAATAGTAAAAATACTGGTTTTTTTTTGACATTGCAAATAGACTATTCAAATTTTTTGTTTGTATTAGTTAAAAATTGACGGGACCATAGCGTCTAGGTACTAAATCTCAACTAAATATGAGAGTGGGGTGATGACAGCGGTGTACCGGCCCCCCGGTGAGACGCCCTTATATCAACAACATTGTTAAAATTCATCTCGAAATATTATGATATTCACAAAGCCAACATAATAACCCGCTTTGTGTGTGTTCATTATCACACTTGACTGATCTTCTGAGGATTACAAACTATAATGCTATTGTAAAATGTTAATAATTGTTGCTACATGTGGCGGTGGTCCTGCAGAGTGTTACAACTACTTAAAGAACCGGACAAGTGCGAGTCTGCCTCGCGCACCGGGGATTCCGTACAAACGTTACGTATATATTTATTTATTTATTTATTTATATTTATTTATTTATACAGACGGGACGACAAAAATTAAAAAAAAAAAAATTGTTTTCGTTAATCCAATAAAGACCCCCATATAAGTTTTTCTTCAGTATCTATAATATACGCCATCAGCCTGTTACAGTTTTATCATTTATGTACTATAGACGAGACATTATAGAGATTTTATTTTTTGGGCGTAACCCTAATTCTTTATTTGAAAAATAAAGTAGCCTAAGTTACATCGCTCCAGCCGTTTTGGAGATTACGTTAAACAAAAAGACAGACAGAAAAAAAAGGTGTTTTTAGTAATGACTACCGAATGAACTTTCATATACCTATGCATTAAGTAAAAAGCTGTTATTTTTTACATTACAAACTGATACTTCAATTTTATTTATTTGTATAGATGATGTATGGACGAGGTCGTGGCTAAATGAATACAAAACAGCCGCACGGGTTAATCGAAGGTTACACTTGCCGAGGTCAGCCTGTGGATGAGTGACCGTTCATTACATATGGAGATTCCTCCGTGCCTAGGAAAGCATTTTAAGCTGTTCCGGCTGTCATTTGTAGATCTTTGACAGTCGTTACAGGTAGTTAGAAGTCTGAAAGTCTGGCAACAAGTCTAACCAAGGGGTAGGCAGTCATTCCATGTAAAATTAAAAAAAATAATAACCCCCGGTACAAAAATCTCTAAAAAGCAAAAAATAAGCCTCGTGCTCGCGTCGGGGAACTGCCAACGTTTACAGAAGTTTATTTTATTTACTTAGTGGATTTTCAAAAATTTTAATTTTACTTCATTTCATGTTTTTGAAACTTCACATATTATACCTCTATTACTTGGCACGCTTTTTTGTTTTTTAAAGATGGGAATCATCCAATGACTTTTCCCGTTCTGAGTGGAATGGTCAGACTTTTACTGACTAAAACCCATCTGTGTTCCGTCCTTGCCCTTTACGTTCCAGGGCCACGGTAACTTTTTTGACGATCCCGCTACCCCGGCAGGCTACGGCCCCCTATTGGAACCCGCAAAGGCTGCTGACACATCTCCTCGAGGCGCGCGCTCAACACGACGCGCCGCTGACTCGGGCCTGGTCTCTGATCGGACGACGAGTGTTCGTCGCCCGCAGAACCGCACCTACGGTGGCCGGAAGTCTGCCTGCGACTCCCGACGCCCAGGGCGTCTCCTGCGGCGAATGAGGCGTGAGGCCCTCTATAGAAACTCGTAATTATGTATTAGTATTATCTTACGAAAAGCCTAGTTTCAAAGTGTAAATAAAATACGGATAACTTTATTAATACGGCTGTGTATGGGTATGCGTCGGCGCTGGCGGCGAGTGTAAATCGAGAAACTTTGCAAGTTTTGAATTCAAATAAGGTAGTAGGGGACAAAAGTGACGAATGGACTGTGGTAACAAACAAAAAGACGCTACGGAATAAGTTTTTGAGTAACACGGGAAAGGCAACTTATGATTTAAATGCGAAGTTTAGGTCTGCGTGGACCCAGGTACCTCTTTATATTTCTAACATATGTACGGAAACTAGTGATGATGACATTGTAAACTATATTCGTGATAAGACCCATATAACTGTTAAGTTGGAAAAAATTGTATCGAAGAAGGAGCGTAGCTATAATTCTTTTAAGTTCTTTGTTGAAAAAAGCAAATTGCCGTTGTTTCTGGATGATGCTCTTTGGCCGGAAGGTATTTACTTTCGACAGTTTGTGCAGTTTAAAAATAAAGACAGAGTTAGTGTAAACTCTGATTCGGGTGTCGTCCAAAAACAATCGTAATGGATAGTTACTCAAACCAAGCGTGTTCAAACAAGTTTGTTACATTTAATTGTAAGTCGTTAAAGAGGTCACTAGATAGTGTTCGAGATATATGTAAGTTTGCAGATGTGTTAGCACTTCAAGAGACCTGGCTCCTCCCCCATGATGTGCACCTTCTCAATACTATACATAAAGACTTTGAATACACGGGCAAGTCTGCGGTAGATACGTCCGCAGGTATTCTTAAAGGGCGTCCTTATGGGGGAGTGGCTATTATGTGGCGCAAAGGATTGTTTAAAACGGTGAGTGTTATTAATTGTAACAGTGATAGGCTAGCGGCGATTAGAGCGACGTTAAGTGATAACCGCTCTGTAATGATATTTAGTGTCTACTTGCCGACGGACAACTCAGAAAATCTCCTAGATTTCACAAATTGTTTAGGTGAAATCAGTGCCATTGTGGAAAACAATGACACGGAAACAATATTTATGTTAGGAGACTTTAATGCTCATCCATATCAGCCGTTTTGGACTGAGTTATGTAGCCACTGTCGAGATCATCAGTGGATTTGCGCTGATGTAGAAAAGTTAGGCATTGACTCGGACGTTTTTACTTATATCAGTGACATAAACGGTAGTCAGCGATGGCTGGATCACTGTATCGTAACGAAGTCAGCGTGGCACACTGTAACAAATGTCAGCGTGGATCTCGATACCTATTGGTCAGATCATCTACCCTTAATAATTGAGTGCGATTTAAATACTGTAGTGTCAAAAGTAGCGCAGGAAACTAAATCACAGAGCAAAGTTTTATGGCGGGAGCGCGATAAGGTGGAAATAGATAGGTATCGGGATCTATGTAACGAAGAGTTGAGGAACATCCACTATCCTAAGTTGTTTGAGGAGTGTGGGGATAGTATGTGTCACATTGTAGAACATAGGCGTGCTCTAGATCGGATGTATGACAGCATTGTAAATACTTTGTCAGTGGCAGCTGTACAGGCCCGGGATGATAAGCAACCTCAAAAGGTAAGACCAGTGGCAGGCTGGAACAAGCACGTTCGAGGCGCTCATGGGGAGGCTCGGTCTAAGTATCAAACTTGGCTGGTCCATAATAAGCCAAAATCTGGAAGAATTTGGGAGGAAATGCGACAGAGTCAGAAGATCTTTAGGGGTAGGCTTAAATGGTGCCAAAATCACCAGGACCAGATAAAGATGGACATATTAGCATCGCACCGAGCGTCTAAAAATTTTTCGGAGTTCTGGAACTCGACCAGTAAGTTTAGGTGTAGACCGGGCCGCCCTGTGAGTGTAGGGGAGTGTAGTTCGCCGGAGGACATAGCCCACATGTTCAAAGACCGATTTATGGTATCATCTCCACTAGGACCGGCTCAAGAGGTGATCGATGGTGAGACTAGTCGTGATTATGAACCGATACGTTTCTCTGGTAAGCGTGTGGCAGAGATAATCAGAGGAATGGCTAAGGGTAAGTCCCCAGGTCATGACGGTCTCAGCATCGAGCATCTCAAGTATGCCGGGGTGCATCTACCTAGGAGTGCTGGCGCTGTTTTTCACGCTTTGCGTTAGCCACTCATACCTTCCATCGGATTTACTGAAGACAATAGTGGTACCTATCGCGAAAAATAAAACTGGCGATATGTCGGACAAGGCGAATTACAGACCGATATCCTTGGCCACTGTGATTGCTAAGGTGTTGGACGGTCTGCTTGACAAGGAACTTGACAAATGGATAGTCTTGCATGACGCACAGTTTGGGTTTCGGCCGGGACTATCCACTGAGAGTGCTATTATCTGTCTAAAGCAGACGGTCCAATACTATAAGGAGAGAGGTACTCCGGTGTATGCCTGCTTCCTTGATCTCTCAAAGGCATTTGACCTTGTGTCATATGATGTCCTTTGGGATAAGCTCGAGGGAGCAGGGGTACCACCTGAGTTGACGGGCTTGTTCCAGTACTGGTACTCTAACCAGTTAAACCAAGTTCGCTGGGGAGACGTTCTGTCGGAAGCATACAGGTTGGAGTGTGGAGTAAGACAGGGAGGGTTAACCTCACCTAAGCTCTTCAACCTGTATGTGAATGGGTTGATCGTTGAACTCAGCAAGTTACCAGTTGGGTGTAAAATAGATGGCACTAGCATCAATAATATAAGCTATGCTGATGACATGGTGCTGCTGGGTCCAACGGCTGGCTCAATTAGGGAGATGTTAAGCGTCTGTGAAAGGTATGCGGCAGCCCACGGCTTATTATATAATGAGATGAAGAGTGAATACCTGATCTTTGTTGCTCCCGGGAAACATTTGAATTACGAGCCCTCAATTTCACTCAATGGACGACCACTTAAGAGGGTCACCCAATTTAAGTACTTAGGTCACTATGTCACCGAGGACCTCAGAGATCAGGTAGACATTGAACGGGAACGCAGGGCACTAGCAGCCAGGTGCAACATGTTGGCTCACAGATTCGCCCGTTGTAGTAACGAGGTGAAAACAACTCTGTTTAAGGCGTACTGCCAAACGTTCTACACGGGTAGTTTGTGGGTCAACTGCACGCGGAGGGCACTAGATGCAATGCGGGTGCAGTATAATAATGGGTTCAGGGTGCTGATGAGGTTACCCCGGTTCTGTAGCGCGTCTGGCATGTTTGCTTCAGAGCGAATCGACGACTTTTATGCTATCCGTAGGAAAAAGACCGCATCTTTAATAAATAGAATGAGGGCTAGCACCAACAGCATTCTAAAAACCCTAGCTGAAAAACACGATGCGCCAATATTTAGACACGCTGTCCGTCGCTCGTGTGGCAGGGTGATTAGAAATTGATTTTATTTTTGATTATTTGATTTTGATTATTTGATTTTGATTATTGTTTTTTATTTTTGATTATTTTATTCTGATTATTGTTTATTTCTGATTATCGGTTGTTATTGTTTTTATTTCTGATTATTTTATTTTTTTTGGATTATGTTATTTTTGATTATTTTATTAACGTGATTTTATTTAATTTAATTTAATTTAATTAATACTACTAATCTTTAGTTAATAAGTTGTTGTAGTACTAACCATTGGACCAGTGTTGTCAAATTAAATAAATAAATTATTATTATTATTAAACATAGTTAAGAATATTCCTGACTATCGCCTATCAAAAAACAACAAAATAAAAATCGGCTCATCCGTTCGGGAGCTAGGATACCACAGACAGACACACACACACCCCTTCGTTTTTGCATCGGGGGTTGAAAATACTTATTAGCTGCATCTGCATGCTTATATTTCATCTGCTTAGGTAACAAAGTTGGGAAAAGGCTAGGAAGATGTAGATATTTATGTATATACAGATACAACAGCCTACTGTGAACTGTTTAATATGCATTGTGAAGAGCATACATTACTTAGTTACCATATTAAGGTAATCTTATGGCGACACGTGACATATTAATTATTGAGTAGTTCTGATCATTAGTACAAATTCACCAACTAATGACCAAGAGCAAATGCACGAGTTACTAGAAAAACTTCCTAAGTCGGGTGGGCCTTCAATATTTGAACAGTATTGATTTTTCCAAGATTCCATCATTAGATCCTGTCTTGAAAACAATGGAACCTCGCACATATACCCTTACAAAAAAAAAAGAGAATTTTCAAAATCGATTCGCAATTGACGGAGAAATTGGTGAACATACTTACCTACATGGAAAAAATATACGTACAGACGAACATAGAACCTTCTTCTTTTTTGAAGTCAGTTAAAAATATATTTTTATATTGCGTTGACTTAGAAGCTTCATTTTTCTATAGCTCCCTGGGACCTACCTACGTATTTGATGTTCATTTCAACTTGATACTTCCATGCACTCCTAATAAAAAGGGTCTTGACAGACACAGACGTGCAACAAAGTGGGGATAAAAAGGGTTCCGTGTTTCTCTTAATTTTAGAGTAAGGTAAAAAGAGAGGCAGTAGTCTAATTTAATACCACCAAGCGCATCAGAATGCTTGAAAAGTGCAGTCAGAGCTCCAATTACTAAGCACAGTTAAACGAAACCAGCGGACTAGACAAACGTTGTCCTGGCTGAATGTTGCGTTGCCTGCTATTTGCGGTGCTAAAGATTTTCTTGTGATGAGAAACATGTATAGCGATCGTTGCATCACCGCCCCCTCTACGCCGACGCTCATGACGTCGTTGTGTATGTACGCGCGCATACTATGTATGACTGACTAATAATACTACTAACAACATCTTATAATATTAGCTTATATTATCAATTAATCTTCATCAATTATGATCATATGGATTTTTTTTAGCATCTTTTTCAGTAGAAATATATAATTTGTCAAAGAAATAAAAAAAAATGTAATATGCTTCTTGCCTAAATAATTATTATTCCAGATATTTTTTTAATTTATTAGTTTTAAAAAAATCTTTTATTTACGATGAATATTGATGTTTCACAAGTGCCAGGCCTCCCGGAACGGCCAACTTTTTTATTACAAGCTTTTGAGTGGGTCAGTTTGTAATATATTTATGTGATGCTCTACTCCCGATATATGAAAGTCAAGGACTTTTCGAAACTAAAAATGACTGTATTTTACTCACAATGCACTTATAAGATAATATTATCATACATATATAAAAAAAAACATTCGTTTAAACATATTTGATGTTTTTTAAAACAATTATTTTGTTTAAAGTAAAAAAAAAATATATAAAAATGTTCGAGGACGTCCGGATGTTTGTCCGTATCGATCTGGCACTCTCACGACCGTAAAAATTAATGTAACGAAGTATTTTTTTTTAAAAGCTTCATAATCGCGGCGCGCTGTTTGCTATTGAAAATCTCTGGGTAATTCGTTGTCGTTTAATTGCAATTACACAGGGAGGGATATTTTTTTTAGTAAAAAATGAGATTATGAGGCGTCTACTTTTGGATTTTCCTAATTTTTCTTATATAGTCTTAACATCACCTTTAAAAAAAAAATGTTACGGCATTTTTCTGGTAATTCACCATCAGTCTTACTTGCTCATTTACTTACCATGTTCATTGTGGTGAGCATAAATTGCATAACAATCTAAGAAAGTTATCAAATCGCAAACCGTGAATTGTTCCGGTGACCATCCGTGGAAAGCACCTTCACAGATGTGTATTTTACGACAACAAATGCGGAAATTATATAAAAAAATACTCAAATCGTTATAGGTGTGTCTATAATATTGGAAGAGTTCCCTTGATTTCTCCAGGATTTCATCATCAGATCCTTACCTGATGACAATGGGACCAACCCAAAAGTATACCCTTAGATTTAGAAAATAGTTCTTTTCAAACAAAAGAAGATTTTTTAAATCGGTTCCGCCGTGTTCGAGTTATAGAAAAATACAGACGAATATCTTCATTCGTCTCATATACAAATCTCCTTTTTACTTCTTCAAGTAAGTTGGTCGACTAATTACACCATCAACTTGTAAGTCTAATAATGTTATAAGGAGGGGGAACATTTGACTCTATCAAAAGTTATCACTACAAAGTTTAATATTTTGCAAACGGACCCTTGAAACGAAAAATGTTTAACACACTCGTAGTATTTCCGAACTGCCAATCCAACAACACCCCACTCAATGGAATAGGGAAAATAAAAGAAATTCGTCTCCCCTTTACGTGTGGGAGATAGGTATTATAGGTACCCCGAATAAAAATATTAGAAGATTTTATTTTATCACTCTGTCGGCTTAATATATCGAATGCCAAATTACAGCTTCTATTTCTAATTTTCTTCCAAGATCTCTATACAAGAACCTGAAATTTGCATAATATTAGGTCTCAAAGACGCGGACAGAGTTCGCTAGTCAAGCTAAATTATTTTTTGTTTGATTTATTTGAGTTATTATCTTATTTGAGGGTTTAGTTCAATGCCAATAAAAAAGTTTTTTACAAAATACCGCTTTTCTCGACACAGGGCCGAAATTTTTTGAGGAGTTCTTCGTGTACTTGACCATAAGCTCCACTTAAGAGTATATTGTCTAGCAACCATTTTACAGTCATTTAATTGCAACTCGACAGATACCTACTTATTATTGAGTAATGCCAGTGGCATTCTCAGGTCATTATCATCATTTTGCACTAAGTATTAAAACAGCACACCATACAATGCTGACAACACTATCAAGAGACGGAATGACATGGTATGTATATGTAATGCAACTTAAAAACATGTCTCTGTAGAAATTTTTCATGTGTTGGCCCATTTCTGTACTGTATACCTACAATAAAAATACCCAAATCTCTATGGGTACTTGGGCCAATAATTTTTCCCGCATCTCCCTCAATTTTTCCAGAATCCCTGTATTATGCACTACAATACAAATGCACTTTGATGAAAATATGACCAATCTATACAGATATACTTATATTTTTTCTAGTCGGTTTATAAATGAAGAAGTTTTGAGGAAAAAAATGTAAAAAAATACGACTGAATTGATATTAAGATGGGAGGTTTGGGCTTAGGAGCCACTGTGTGTTATTTATTTACGCGCATTACAGTAATCGAAGCCGACCAGTAACTATTTGTATAGACCGCTCAGTGTAGTTTGGTTCGAGATCCTAATTGTGCAATCCCTCGCTCTTGGCCGGTTTTATCTTTTATTTGTTATTATTTTTGAAGAAAATGATAACTGCTTCACATTATTCAATTAATTACAATTAATTATTCGATATTGTATTTTATTTTATTTCTTCATAGGTATACTAATAAAAGCAAATGAAGTTATAAATTACAAGGATTTTATCATCGCATATATCTTTCATGCACTGTGACAGTAACTTTTGGTTTGCCTTTTACGGAATTTTCGGGATGAGAATATGACCTGCAAATAGTCAAAACCTCATGGTTTTGACTACTTGCAGGTTATCATTAACCTATCTTGCTTTCACATACCTGGTTGTCGGTCCGTGTGTCCGAGTATGTTATCTATCGTGTAGGCTGTACCGCGCCGACCTGCTTCCGACATAGCGACCACACAACACTTCACTTATTATTTAAAACATTCAGTTTTATTTAGTCCTAGCAAAATTAGGAAAAAAATATTTAATCGAAGTAATAAAATAACTGATTAAAGTATAAGCACTAATTTTTCACTATGATTCACTAATAAGTTTTTACTTATTTAATTTGAGCTAACCGCGTAAATAGTTCACCCGTGCAATGCGACCGCGAGTTTATGACTCAAATTGCAAACTTTGACTGACGACTTGGTGAAAAGCACGACCATCGCTTCCTCGACGCCCGCTTCTAGGCGCAGCTTTATTAAAATAATCCGCCTCTTTCGCACGCATTAAAATGAGGGAATAGCTGTCTCGCTCTTTAACTCCGCCTCGTCATTCCGATTGGTGGATGTAATAAGTTAAGGGCGATGAATGGATTAGCTTTATGAGTATCACGCAGTGATTCAAGAAGTATGGTTCGTTCACTGACGCTGGGCGATGCGCTGTAGGTGTACCTACCATACATAATATTGTAATTGCCAATGTTGTTGTAAAACAATTGTTAAGCAAAGTAAACAATCGATTAGTTAAAATTGAATAATGTACCTAGCTGTATATGTTGAATAAGTTCATGCACTAAATATTACGTTGTTTAGGTGCATCAATAGGCCTGTAGGTTTTTATACTTAGTAACATGAATAGAAGGTAATAGGTAAACGTAACGTCAGTTACATAATACACATACCCTAAAAGAACTTTTCCCAAAAAAAAACAACCAGCGAAAAACACTAAAAGGTGTAAAATAACTTTAATTTCGGAAGAAGGCTTTGGTTGTTTATTTAATTCATTTTTGTCGGCTGTTTTATTTTTGTAAAAGTTTTTATTTCTCGCTTTAACCGACGAAAAAAAATGAGGAGGTTTTCAATTCGACACGTATATTCTATTTTTTTATTTGAGACCACGCATAACTTTTTAGAGTGTAGTCCGATTTCGATGATTGGATAGGGTGATAAGGATGTTTCAAAGTTGGTCCCATTTAAATTTGAAAAGGAAAAAGGTTATGAGCCGTTTATTTATTGCATTGGCAACTTTATTCAATTTTCCGTTCGAGAATCCAATGCCAAATGTAGGGACACTTTTTGTATAGTAGGAGATTTCGTTAAAGATCAGTTGACCACTGTTAGGAAAGAATTAAACTACAAATTTTAATCTGCTGTGCAGTAACCAAATTACAAAACGTGGAAATAGTGTTATTAAGGAGTTCTATTCCTTATTATTGATTTTAGCTCTGTTGTTTGTTGTGTTGTTAGTGGTTTGTTCCTCCGAAATTCTGTACCAGATCTTCACCACATATAGAGCACGTGAGGCCGTTGGTCCCGGCTGTCATTTGTAGATCTTTGAAGTAGTTACGGGTAGTCAGAAGCCCGAAAGTCTGACAACACGTCTTACAGAGGGGTATCGTGTTGCCCAGTAAGTGGGTTGTGGAGGTGAGATAAGCAATCGCTCCATGTAAAATACTGGTATTTAGCTGCAACCGGTTAGAATGGTCGATCAATTTAATTCGTTGTTAGAACTTTGTTCTCCTCTTCTTCGTAAATCGTTTTTCTGTATTCGTATCTCTGTCTGTTTTAAATTTTGTTGTTTATAAATAATCTCAAGTATACTTAAGTTGCAATACAAATTGATATGTTTTAAAGTAATTTAAAATTTTAAAAATCAAACTAAATACTTATGAAATGTTCTCTTTGGTCTGTTGTGTCTTTCTATATTGGTAAAAACTTAAAATTGTTGGATCTATTAAATTATTTCAGTTACATTATAATAAAAAAAATAAAAAAAAATATGTTTATTCAGTCTCAAAAGTTACATGCTATACATGAGTTGAGACAGCCCCAGTAAGTAATTAAAAATACTTGTGTTGGGGTTGACTCGCTACTTCCCTTATTTAATACAGTATTGAGACTAAACTAATTAGAAAATAATACAATATAAAACAAAACCCAGCCAAGAATCAAAGCTGGTAAAAATATAAAATTGTTATAGTTTCTATGAACTTATTCTAAGCATGCGTGATTGTGTGTGTGAGTGTGTGTGTGCGTGTGAGTGAGTGTGTGCGTGTTTTTGAGTGTATAATTATGTATTTGTGTGTCAAGTCAGCAAATTCGTACTAGAATGTGCTCAGTTTCATCATACGTAAGAGTGTTTAGCCATTCAGTTATAACTTTCTTACATTCATACAAGACTTTAGGATGAAATTGTAGTTTAGCATTTATTTTGTTGTAAATATATGCGGATTGTGTTACGTACTGTCGTCTTGCAAAAATCGAACGAACCATTGCGGAGTGGGCCACAATATCACACCGTCTTCTATCCCGGCTGGCAGAATCAAATGGAATAGATTTATGTAGATATAGGGTCACATTTAACTAATATAATTGTCTTACCGATAACAATCCACTTATTCTGTATAATTTAACTGTGGGGTATCTAAATGGTTTGAGGTACACCACTTTTATTAGAGACCGCTGGGCTCTTTCCAGCTCAAGGAATTTTGTCTTTATGGCACCTCCCCAGACTGGAATGCAGTATGTGATCACTGATTGAGCTAATGCAATATAAACATTATTGAGTATTACGGGAGACAACACATGGCGTAGTGTCTTGAAAATCCATATCAAATTCCTTACACGTGACATAATAGTATCAATATGTGAGTGCCATGACAGACATTCGTCAATAATTATGCCTAAGTATCTTGTAGAGGGAACGTTTTTTATAATTTGACAGTTACACTTTTGTATATAGCGTTCCGCACACTCATGTATCGCAATCTCAAAATCAGGACCTGGTTTAGATCTTTGACTCGGAGAAAAACAGATATAGTTTGTTTTTGAAATGTTAAGAGTCAGCAAATTAGCTTTTAACCAGTCCAGTTAAGTTTCAATAAAGAGGAAAGATTTTATTGTTTGTTTGCTATGGATAAACTCAAAAACTACTTTAAGAACCTACAAGCTACATTATCAGCGAATAACATGGGCTAAAGTTAAAGGGGATGGAGGTGATGTTAAAATACCAGGGGAACAGTAAAAGTAAAAGTAAACTTGACGGCACGGTTTTTTTTTTTTTTTTTAGAAAAAACATTGCCCCACACTAGGAATTTCTCCTGTGCCGTGGGTGCGTTTACAAACATTTAAAGTCACATACACAAACAGCCAGAACCGGAACAACTACCTGTAGGCCATACAAATATTTGTTCCGTGTGGGAATCGAACCCACGACACGCGGCGCGGCAGCCGATCGCTCAGCCACTGCGGTGATAAATGCGCTGAGAAATTTTTAAAACAAGTATCATCAATGTGGCATGCGGCATGTGTGCTGTCAAGCTGGTTAACATAAACGTTAAACAATAGAGTTAAACGTCAAACAATAGAGGTGAGCTTAAACCACCTTGCCTAACGCCACATTCCAATTTGTACTCATCCGACAGCGCCCCTCACATGGCTTTTCTGGTTTGTATACCAATACGTCAGGAGAGAGATACACTGCCCCGTCACACCCACGCTGCCTAGCTAGCCCCACAGAAGGTCGTATCTGACACGATCGAAAGCACACGTTTACACATTGTGAAGAGCATGAATTACATCGCGACTATATTAAAGTAATCGAATAGCGACCCTTGAAATACTTATTATTGAGTACTTCTGGTGGCGATCTGTGGTCAACATCATCATATCCACTTGACGAAATAGTGCTTTCCAAGAGCAAATGCACGAGTTACTTTAATACATACCTATATATACCTACACATACCATACCCCCGCTATGAGTGTGCCAATAACATTTGAAAAGTACACTTGAGAAATCCAGGATCCCATGATCAGATGCTGACTTGGAGACAATGCGACCACATTGAAAGAATACGTAAGTTTAAATTGCAGATACAAAAAGTAAATTCAAAAGGTCGAATTTACTTTTTTTATCTTAGCTAAAAAAAGCTGCAAATAGAAATCATTTTACAAAAAATTAAAACCGATTTCAAAAAAAAACACTAAAAAGTTTAACTTAAGTTTCAGAATTGTCTTTTTCTTTGTTTCGTTTGTTAATTTTATGGCACCAATGTTTTTGTTTTTTTCTTCGAAGGTGGAATTATAAAATACACACGTCCACATACGAATATGTCCGCCTATGCACATATGAAGATCCTAACATCAAAACTAACGGATTTTCATACAAACTTTTTCCCTATTTTACCCCCGGGGTGGAATTTACATAACTCTTTCCTTACTAGATGCATACATTGTATAAAGTATCGATGAGCGAAAGGGCATTGGGCACCTTAGTATGGAAACCATACCCATGGCGGACATAAACGAAATATAGTAGGGTGTAATGATATAAGGCTCTAATTTACTATGGCATTAGTCACATTAATGTGAGCCACGGGAATCTTGAAAAATTGAAGTGTTTTAAACTGATATGAGGAATATGAATAAAATGCTATTTCATTAAAATATTTTTATTCAATTTGATCCAAATCAAGCATACGATCATTTTAAAAGGCAGCAGGTGCGTCTGTTGCTTCCTGATGTCTAGCCCAAGACAGATAATAAACTATGCTAGCGATATGCGCGCAGCTCCCGACGACAGTTCGGCGGCCGTGTATACATGAGCAGTAGTACTCTTCTATACTTTGTCGTCCTGGTTGTGTTGGGTTTAACGAAATATATGTATAGTACTGTTTTGATCGGATATGACGTGACTGGATTCGCCCTCTGATCAAAATCTTATTATCAATTAAATGTTGATGTCGATACATTTCTATTAAATAATCCCCGTTTGGTCTTATGTGCTCGTGACAATAAGACCTTGCGATTCTCAAATGGTATGAGCCCAACGTGAATAACATCAAATCTTCATGGGTCAGCTGTGGAAAATCTTCAAAGTCTGGACTGTTTCCATCTAGAGGCACGAATGCTACTCTTTGTCTGTTCAAGTTATTTGTTGATACGTATTCTGCTAACTCATTTTCTGTATTTATATTTTGATTTATAATATCGACAAACTGATCGGCCTAACTAATGTGCGAAAGAGACAGCATGTATACGCTTACATGCTTCTAAATATCGGCTCATCAGTGCACCATGCTGTATGCTATCGAAAGCCTTTAATGATGGAATAAAATCCTCTGAAACCGTTTGTTTTTTATTTTTTTTAATGATCCTGTACATTTTTCTCCATCGATTTTTAAATAAATAACTATATACAATGAAAGGTCATATTATTCCCCTTAGTTTAAAATTATTTTGATTAATGTCCGCCACTCTTCGCAAAGCGGGTCAGATACGCCCAATGACCTTTCAAGTCTCAAGCTCCAGCTGTTTGGGCTGTGCGTGGATAAATCACCCAGTCAGTTTACTTTTTTAAATATACACAGATTTAAATGTTTGAAAGTTAAGGGGTCTAAGATGATGAGTATCGATGTCATTCAAAGACTTAAGTATTTATTCCACCAAAATGTGTAATGCTTGTAATAGTGCGATAAGTAGGAAATATCCTTACACAAAAGTTCTTTAAAAAAGCATAACTTAATCATCGTTTAAAACTCCATTCAATTGTTACTAAGTGTAAAACACCTTAAGCCGCTTATAAAGTTGTACAAATCTTTTGAGTGTTTAAAATCATCGGTCTTGAACGGGTTAATAATCTATACAGAATTTCAGTTACCAAAGGACAAACTGATAATCTGATAATCGTTCGAAGAAGCGCGCGTGCCTTACTAACAGGTAGTAGATTTGACTTTCGATAGCGCCAGTCTGTTGCGTTCATAACAAGCTTTAATTTAAATTGCTCGTAAGTATCTTAAGATGCATAACATAATTCCAACCTTATATCTTATATCTCTGTGAAGAAACTATATTTCTTTTTTCATATTAATTTATAACATTCTAAAATAAAAAATAGTAAATTTATTTCACGCAAAAAAAACAGTATTCACTTCATAAAGCTATATATGAACTCGTAACTCATCAGTACTCTGACTCCTAAAGTAGGTGTGGGCCTGTAACTTAGGAGTCAGTGATTCTTCGTAACAAACAAAGCCATAATTATATTAAAAAGAGGACAAATCTCGACCGAAAAACTCGACGACACGGTTGGCGCAGTGGCCGAATGATTGGCTACTGCGCCGCGTGTAGCGGGTTCGATTCTCGCACGGAATAAATATTTGTATGGCCTACAGGTAGTTGTTCCGGGTCTGGGTATTTGTGCATGTGTGTTTCATTGTTTGTAAACGCACCCACTATACAGGAGAAATTCTGAGAAGTTTGACGACCGATGTGGCGCGGCGGGCGAAGGTCCGCCTGCGACGCAAGAGGTTCATAAATCATAAATCATTTAATCGTTTGTTAAACATAGGTAACATAAAACGGTCTTAAGCTATAATACATAGTGCGCTATGTTTTGTCAACAATGACATACAAACAAATTCAATCAAATTAAATTATTATACAGATTAATTAAAATTGTCATTATACAGATGTCAATATCATTATACAAGTTAATTAAAATTGTCATTCATAAACTGGTCCAATGTGTAATAGCATTTATTAAGTAGTAAGTTCTTTAAAGTTTTTCTGAATTTTTGTACTGGCATAAATTTGATTTTGTCAGGTATTTTATTAAAAACTTGGGGAGCAAAACCAAAGAAACTTTTCTTCATCAGTGCAGTTTTACATTTGACATGGCATAATGTGTGCGTATATTGAGAACGTATGGGTAATTTCTTGACTGCGGCAAGTTTTTTAAATAGGTGGGGATTATTTTTCACAAACAAGGAGGTTTCCAGAATATATAAACAAGGATAGGTTAAAATATTGATTTTTTTTAAATATGGAATACAACTGTCAGTTCTGTGCAAACCAAATATCGACCTTATGCATCTTTTTTGCATTTTAAAAACAAGTTCTCGATTTGTTGACTTAGGTTGCGGGTTCGATTCCCGCCTTGGGACAAATGTTTGTACGATCTACAAATATTTCTTCCGGGTGTTCTGGGTATTTCCTATGTATAATAAAAAATATCTATATATGTAATGTATTGTATTAAGTATATCAGTCATCTAGTACCCATAACACAAGCTCTGCTTAGCTTGGGGCTAGATGATGCTGTGTGGATAGTCTATTTATTTATTTATTTATTCCTAGAGTGTTATTTTTTTAGAAAAAGTTAACACTGTTTCTAAAAAAAAAAAAGTGGTGGCTAAGAAATCAGAAACTAACTACTCTATAGATGGCGCTACGAATAATATTTGTAAACACTATCGGTAAAACAGTTTGATAGCTGAACGAACTGATAGAAAATGTTGTATAGAACACGTTGTCGGCAATTTAACTATAATAATAGTATCAAGTTTGTTAAAAGGAATAGACATTAAACAAAGGCGTTTCTTTGATTTTCATGTAATTAATGTGTCTTATGTGAACCTACTCGTTTTTAATTTCAGAAACATTGTAAGTTTTTACACACAATATGATGACATTGTATTACATAATTTACTTGGATTGTCAGAACAAGGGGCAACGCCTTTTTTACACGCTTTATATTAGGTCTTTACCTATGAAATTGCCGTTCTGCAGTACTGGCCATTTCAAATCAAAATATTTTTTGTTTGGCTAAGAATTCTAATTTCAAATTAATTTTATTTTAAAAACATGGATTTTTTTTTCCAAAAGTAGTCATTTGTTTATTGATTAGTGTTACATTTTCATCGCATTTAAATCTTTTTCGTCATCATGGATACGTTAAAAATTCGAGTAATTATGGAATATGAGTACCGTCGTGGCAGCAACGCGGCACAAGCGGCACGCAACATCAACGACGTTTACGGAGCTAACACTACAAACCAACGCACTACCTGTTATTGGTTTGCTCGCTTCCGTTCTGGAAATTTCGACCTGAAAAATGAACCTCGCGGTCGTCCGAAGACTTTGGTCGACAATGACGAATTAAAGGCGATTGTGGAAGCTGATGATACACAATCTACGGCTGAATTAGCAGCAGCTTTCGACGTTAGCGTCAAAACAATATTGGTCCATTTGCGTCAAATTGGCAAGGTAAAAAAGCTTGACAAATGGGTGCCCCACGAACTCAATGATCGCCAGCGCGAAGTACGCGTCGAGACGTGCCTTGCACTGCTCAACAGACACACAAATGAAGGAATTTTGAACCGCATTGTTACCTGCGATGAAAAATGGATTCTGTTTGATAACCGCAAGCGCTCAGCAAGTTGGTTGGATCCTGGTTCAGCACCTAAACAATGCCCTAAACGAAAACTTACCCCAAGAAAAGTGATGGTCACTGTTTGGTGGTCTAGCGCCGGTGTGATTCAACACAGCTTCTTACCAAACGGGGTGAGCATTACTGCAGATGTGTACTGTGAAGAATTGAACACAATGATGGAGAAGCTGGCACATCTCCAACCAGCATTGGTCAATCACTCGTCTCCGCTGCTCCTGCACGACAACGCGCGACCTCATACTGCACAGCAGACGGTCTCCAAGTTGCAAGAACTGGGGTTGGAAGCTCTCCGTCATCCGCCCTACTCACCAGACCTTGCGCCTACAGACTACTACTTTTTCCAGAATTTGGATAACTTCTTGGCGGGAAAAAAATTCAATACCCGAGAGGCAGTACAAAATGCCTTTGAAGAATTTGTTGCCTCCCGTCCAGCTGATTTCTTTAAGAAGGGCATCAATAAACTGCCACTGCGTTGGCAAAGATACATTGATTGCATGGGTGATTACTTCGATTAATACAAATAAAAAATACATGAAAAAAATTCATTTAAATTTTTTCATACAAAACGGCAATTTCATAGGTAAAGACCTATTATTAGCTTCACTTGTATGTTTGTATGTGTATGTGTAAACGGTCAGATTTCATTCAAATTTTGCACACCTGTCAAAGACCGATGGCAATGCAAAAATTCGAAAAAAAAATTGTTTAAAAAACTAAAAAACACGCTTTTATAAAAAATTCAACTTAAAAATGAAAAATAAATTATAGTTTAAAAAAACTAAAAAAACACGCTTTTATAAAAAATCCAACTAAAAAACAGAAAATTTAATTTAATAAATTTGGATTAAGAAAAGTGTAAATAAGAAACAAATGTATTTTAATGAAAAAAATCGTGGGGTGCATCAACATTTTTTTAAATTAACATTTTTTTTGCATAAAACAAATCAGCTTATATCACCCACATTACAAGGCCATATCGTAGTAACGATTCGACGTATGAGTGTTATGACATTACAGCAGTTTTTATGTCAGTTATATTTTTAAATTGTTTCGTGCATTTAAAAATGTATTTATTCTAGTGCTAACATTGTCTACGTGTTCTTTTCAATTAATGTCTTTATCCAATACTACGCCTAAAAATGTTGTATGCGTTACTTCTTTGCTTTTATTAATGTTGAGTTTAATGCTATTTTTTATAATTATTTGATTGATTAAATTGGATTTAAGCGGATTTGTCCGAGATTTGTAAATTTATCTTTAAATAGTTAATATCAAGCCATTGTAGTAATTTGTTAATTGTGTAATTAATGTCAAGCTCATGGTTTAAAATGGTATTTTATTTTTTGTTAGATGTGATGATAACAGATATATCGTTGGCGAATAATATGCATTAGTGGTTAGTTATTTTTACAATGTCATTTATGTAAATGAGGAATAGGTTTGACAGATAGCCAATGTTTTAAGGAGTAACTCAGGCTACTTTTACTTTAGCAAAATAATTATGGTTTCGCACAAAAAATAAAATCCTTTAAATTTTATTAAATTACATAATGGACATAAAATCAGTCAATCAACAATAGTGGACAAAATCGCGGGAAAATCTAATTTTTTGACATTTTGTTTTTCTGTCTGTTTGATTGAGGTAATCTCCGAAATGGCTTGACCGTTTCAACAGGACGTTTCTCTGGCAGATAGCTGATGTGTTAATGAGTAACTTAGGTTATTTTATTAATGAAAAAAATGGTTTCCACGCAAAATAATAAATCCTTTGAATATTGTTTAATACCACGCAAAAAACATTTTTTTTTTAGTTTTTCTCCTCTATACTTACTTACTTAAACAGGGAATGGTTTTATTTTTTGTCGTCTATCCCATAGTGTGGAGTAGCGTTAGATAGATCGCTTAAAATTATTGTTTATTTCAGATATCGGTTTGATATATATAAAGCATTAAAGTGCTGATTTTATTTAATGTCAAGATATGTGTGATGTAAGTCTGCATGTGTGAAAAAAATATCGGCAGTGATATTTCTCGGCTTCCGACGTCATCGACTAACGAAGTAATGGGGAAAACTTCGCACCAATTCATTGAAAATTATTTTGATGAAGTTGTTTTTGTATAGGACCGCAAACATTCCAGCATTATCGCACTTGTCCGGTTATTTTCTATGTCTTTTGTTTTGTGATCAACTTATAAAAACTTCGAAACCCATTCGATAGGTTTGGGAGAATGTTTTTCTATACGGTTCAGATAAAGAACATAGATGCACCATTAGAATGTTTATACTTAGTCACACTCTCGTTATCAAGACGAATTAAACTATGTATAAAATTAGCTCACGCGTATCGCCTCTAAAGCGCCACAAAGGAACAAACATGTAGGTACACCCTCGGGTGCAACGCACCGCGCAGCCATATAAAAGACTGGACATAGAAAGCGCTCTTTACGGACCCCTAAAAATGAACCCTGGTATATCATTCATATTCTTAAATAATCACACTAACTTACAAGTATGCATTTTTTTTTTAGGAAACGTTGCCCCACACTAGGAATTTCTCCTGTATCGTGGGTGCGTTTACAAACATTCAAACTCACATACACAAACAGCCAGACCCGGAACAATTATCTGTAGGCCATAAAAATATTTGTTCCGTGCGGGAATCGAACCCACGACACGCAGCGCGGCAGTCAATCGCTCAGCCACTGCGCCAACCGTGTCGTTTAAATATGAAATTGCAAAAATAAAATCATTTTGACAATTTCATAAAGTATTTACTCATATTCCGTTTCATACTATTAATATTGAAACGTAGCAGTGACAGAAAAGGTAATATAACCGCAACTCATGTCCGACTCTCAGCCATGTCTCGTCAGTAACGTTCAAAGCGTAATGGGGACAAACAATGCCGTTCTTAGTCAGGGAACGGGATCACTCTGCGGCACTAATTTGGCGGGTTCCTTCCTTCCGGCACGAGAGGGCGCTACTGCCAGTGATTTAATCGTAGTGTTCCGTTCGCTCTGCACAGGATCATATCTATTATCTGGTAGTCGTAATTATAGATGAAAAGGAACGCGTTTTATAATGGCGTAATTATTTTTTAACTTTGTCGCAACTCAATGTAATGTCATCGAAGGGTGAGTGCGTTCTGTTGTACACGAAGGTTTAGGTATACTAACATCTAATATCTCACTTCAGCGAGGCTATGGCAAACTATGCATATCGCATGGGCCTACAAGTCTTAAATAAGTTAGGCGCCATCACCAGCGTCCGGCAGTTCCTTGTTATTTATTTTAAAATAGGGCATATGATATGTTATGCCATTGATTGTGGAACAGCTCCACATTCGTACTCCTGGCTGGGGATTCATACTTAATATTATAAACACAAAAGTAATTTTGTCTGTCTATTTATTACGTTTTAAGGCCTTAACGGTTGAACAGCGAACAGATGAGCCTCGTTTGACGAAGTTAAGCACACTGATAGACCATGTTTTGGGTTAAGACATGCTTTGCATTGCCAACCCACTTTGAGCGGTAACAGGCTTGTATTATGTGTTAAGACACGCGGACTAAGGGTTCCGCCTCAAACCTGTGCCCACCTTATAACGGTTTCACTCAAATAACAAGGTCTAAATACATATATATATCAATTGGTAATTGCGGGTTAAAGACCAACTTAACTAAGTGGTTGAAAGGAAGATATACAGTAGTTTAATTCCTATTTTTACGACCCCAAAACTTACTTTGATTGCAAAGGCATTACAGATAGCTAAATAAAACCGGCCAAGAGCTTGTTGGATTACGTACAGAAAAGGGTTCCGCCAGATTGAATATTTACACATACGTATACAGTTTTGATTTTATCGATTTCTAAAATAAGTTTCCATGTAAAGTATACCATTTCTCACAGAAAGAGTTAACTACACTACACTGTTAGAGTTTCCCTTAAATTGCAACTACGATATTTTTATTCGCATACCTTCTGAAAACTTTCGTACTAACCCAATATGTTTTGTTTATACAAGTTGCGCGGGTACTGCACTGCGAACTGTCACTATATTTTTCATTTGTCATTTCGTACGTGATTCTTTAGAATATAATTACGCTGTTGTATATTGCATTAAGTTAACGATTGAATTACTGAGTTATAAAAAAAAATCTCCTTATTGAACTGCTGTTTCGAATGCTGACCATTTCAGTGTCGAAAAAATGAAAAAATGTATCTGTACTGTAAAAAAAACTGGCCAAGTGGGAGTCGGACTCGCGCACGAAGGCCGCCATTATCCATAAACACGGCAAACAAACACGTTTGTTGTATGGGAGTTCCCTGTTAATATTTATTTTATTCTGGTTTTTAGTATTTATTTCAGTTATTAGCTGCAACCGAAATACATCATCTGTGAAAATGTAAACCGCCTAACTATCACGGTTCATGAGATACAGCCTGGTGACAGACTGACAGCGGTAATAGGGTCCCGTTTTACCCGTTGGGTACGGAACCCTAAAAACATCCCCTTAAGAGAAGTTACTCTCGTTGATTGTTTTTTAAAGATACATATTTCTCTAACTTTATTGTGTTGTTTCACTTTAATTATTGTATTTTGATTAATTTTGTAGAGCTAACCAAATAAAAAGACAAAACCACGATGTTGATAAACTTTGTGTCTCGGTCGGCACGGAGTGCAAATGTTTATTTTAAGGCGACGAATTGTTCAACAATAATTCTAAAACCACACCCCGGTAAGTAACGTATGCATTGCAACAGGCGGCGCAGGCGAGCGGCGCGCGGCGGTGGCGGCGCGGAACATAGACACCTTAGAGTTGTCTTATATTTTTTTTTATGAATTTACCTATGACTTTTTTTAATTGATTGTCTTTTCGGAAATAAACTAACACGTGCTAGTGTTATTCAAATAACGAAATTAAGATTTTCGTGATTTGAAACACACTAGCACATCTCTTTTTAAAGTAAAATATTTTAAAAAATCATATTTTTTTATAATATTTTATACGATCAAAATATCTTTATTTACTTTTACATAAGTATTCTAAGGCTGGAACCTTTTCCTTGTAAGTATTAAATTATTGTGAGTGTGTGTGTGTTTATTTATTTTAACTACGAACATAATTTATTCTACATTGATATTATCTTATATATAAAAATGAATCGCAAAATGTGTTGGTAAGCGCAAAACTCGAGAATAACTGAACCGATTTCGCTAATTCTTTTTTTGTTGTGTTTGTTATTGTCAGGAGAAGGTTCTTATGAAGAAAAAACATTAGGGTATAGTAGGGGAGAGTTGGGTAGAGTAGGGTAGGATAGGGTATAGTAGTCAGTTCACGGGAGCGAAGCTGCGGGCAAAAGCTAGTTTACAATCAAACACATATTACACTTCGTGTGTATTATTATTATTATACAATATTTATTTTTGACGCACAGATATAGTACTTGGCCGAAACGTCTAAAAATTATAGCTGCACACCCTGATAATGCCGCATAATTAGTCCGGTAAGATCGCTGACACCAACAGCCATCTACAATGACATCTATTAGCGGTATACCGTCTTTATTGACTCTCCCTTCCTTTATTGCAGCTTCTTTTTCTCTATCGCCAGCCTTTTTCATCTCATCCCATGCAGTCTCTTCCCAGTCATCACAGATATCGTTATGCAATTTATTGTAAGTAAAATCGGACATGTTGGGTAAACCTACTCCAGACAAAAATTGATTGAGTTGTACTTGACCACAACCAGCAGCCATAACTCCAGCGACGGCGTCTTTGTTTACATCAGCCAATGACAATTTTATTTTATTTCTGTAACCACACAATGAACAAACATATGTAAATTCTGATTGCAAGCCTACGTGATGTTAAGACTCAAATTTTAATGTGGCTAATCCACAATTAAACAAAGACTTGTGCTCAGAGAACTTTATAAGTTCTGTTACAAAGTGGTTCACATCTATTATTCTATGGCCTATATCTTGTACCTCCGGCTCCATCTGAAACAAATGTAAAAATTAAGTATCAATATCGTACATGGAATGTGATAGCATGGCGCAGGAAAATGTTTTTCTTGCCCATTGTGTATTTATTTATTTATTTACATCAATCACTTCACAGATATTGATTATGTATAATTATTATTTTTTGGTTCTCATATCTAGGCAACCATTGAAAACTGCTTCCAACTCCAATCAGACAAAATATTGTGTTTTATAACCCGAGTACTTACTTGTGCCTCAGTAGGGCATTCAATTGTCATTTCTGTAGAAACTTTATCACTCGAACACTGTCTGCTAATCTGAAAATATAAATAAATTAGAGCCTAGTACCAAATTCAGAGATAACATATTTCGACTAATACGTCGGTTATGTATAAAGAACAAAATTATCTAATATACACACTGTAGCTGCAGGAATGCCCTCGTTTTGTGATATATTAGTTTCATTAGTATCAGCATTTCTAAAATAAAAGAAGTCCTTTAATTTTAACTTCATCGTTGAATTAGGTATATTGATTGTAATATTGAATAATACATAGCAACAAAAACTTACGCGGGCAACACATTTTGCAACTCTGCATAATTCGGTAAAGCGTCGTTTTCATTTCTAGAAAATACCAGAGAAAGTGTTTTAGTAATAATAATAATAATGCCTATAGCTTTTATAAAACGTTAGGAGGTTTAGGAATTTTTCATACGTACCCTAAAAAGGAAGCTGTCATTTCTTTATTTTTGTTGCAAGTTGACGACTCCATAGTTTCATGAACATCATTGAAGTTACAGTCAAAGTGACTTTTTGAACGTCATCTTTTTTAGTAAACTACCACCGCTTCACATTTCAGTATGAAAACTTACTTTCTTTTCGTCATATTAGCACATTTTTCTAAAAGACATGCTCTTCTTTTCCTTTTGGAACATCTTTCTTTCTTACATATTTCTCATTTTTATTTAATAAAACCGCTAAATTTGATCACGCAATCGCCGATGCAGTCCGGAAGCCGACTAGCACAGACCCGTCGCTGACAATGGTCAAGAGGGGACTGAGCGTCTCCGCGGGGCGAGGATTGCATATGCGCGTTAGCTTATAACAAAACGACGTAAACGACAAAATGCTTTTTGTTATTTTATTTAGTCGGAAATGATAACTTGAGAAATTCCTTCTACAATTTTAAGGAGTATTTATAGACTTGTCTACAGAGCAAGTTGAGAGGCTAAAATCGGTCACGTTTGCCCATAAAATGTGAATCTCTATTTAAAAAGAGGTATGTTTGATATTTTTTTCTCTGTTACAAAAGTTACTTAATCATGTAATGAAAACTAACAAAATAAGGTTTTCATCATGAACTGTTCAGGTCACCAACTCATATTTTTATTCGTTTCGTAATTACTGACAAAAATAGAGATCACTGATGCCAAAATTTCCAATGCGTCCTCTTAATATATATAACTACATAAAGGCCTTTTTTTGGCCAAAGAATCAGCATTGTCATTCAACGTGGCAATGCTGCCAGCCTTCTGGGCACTTTTCCCGTTGACAACGATGCGGATGATTTTTTTGACGCCCTATGATTATTTATTTTATTTTATTTCTTCATATATTAATAATTGTATCATTTTAATGAAATAAATACACTACATAAAACTTTGACATACGTGATTTGAGATCACCTTTTAAAGCAAGAAGATGCTTCTGTTACAGGCCGTTCACAAATTTAACCACTGACATCATCCTTATACTTATAGGAATCAAGGTAACTTTAATCTCAATCGGAGGTAAAATAACTGTGAATGGACTGTAGGTGACTTCGCTCTTCCACTTAACATTTGAAATGGTTTCAACATTTTTTTACGATTTGTATGTAGTTACTGTCTTTGATTTTGCAAAAAAAAATATATGACCTCTTAAGAGGCAATCCACCCTTCTTGTTCATGATCCGTCATGGTTGTGATGCCTTGCGGATCAGCCATAAGCCGTCTAATATGTGGTCCAACGAAAACACCTTCCTTCAACTTTACCTCCGAGAGGCCTGAAAACTTTGATATTAAGTATTTGAAGTAATTTCCATGACTTGGAAGTGACTTTACAAATTGCTTCATCGATCCCAGCTTTATGTGAAGCGGTGGTAGAAGAACTTTATGTATGACACAAAAAGCAAAGGAATTTTTGAAACCCAGATTCTTGTCCGAGCAACATGCCCAAGATTTTTATATCACCGCACAAGTGCCAACCGTGGTCTTTATATTTTAATTTGCAAATAACCAATTCCAATTCGCGTTCGTTCAGGTAACAATATGT
The DNA here is from genome assembly GCA_905147745.2 of Phlogophora meticulosa. Taxonomy (NCBI): domain Eukaryota; kingdom Metazoa; phylum Arthropoda; class Insecta; order Lepidoptera; family Noctuidae; genus Phlogophora; species Phlogophora meticulosa. The sequence goes on from LR990540.1 coordinate 3,398,858, forward strand.
TCATGTATGTTAATTTAGCTCACACAGGACGTTCTTTATTTAGAAAGTAATGATAGTTATGGCCTGTATACATCTAAAACCAGTAATCAAAATAAAATTGTACCTACCTATTATGTATGACTTCAAGTTAGCCCAAATACCGTTGCAAGTAGTTGGTTGTTTTGCAAAATAACCTGACGTTCTGGAATTTTTAGAGTTTTTTTCTGAGTTGAAAAGACAGCATTTTTGTTGCAGACCTGTGTTATCTTAATGGAATTTTATTGAATTTTGTTGGAGCCATGCATGTACACTTTTTCTTAGAAATGCTGTTTCGGCGGTTAGTGATTGCACCCAAAGTCGTATTTCTCACGTCTATTTCTACCTGTATTATTATATTCAAGAGGGGAAACAAATGCGGATTAGTCTGAACAAATAGCGATATTTCTAATAAGTGAAGTGACGGCGGTGTTAGAATTCTGTGCTTCTTAAACAACGGTTTGCAACTGTCAGTAGTTTGCAACCCAAACATAGAACGCAGTGTCCTTCAGAGTTGAATTGCCCCAGAAAATTATTCCAAATCTTAATATTGATTCAGCAAGTCCGTAATATGCTTTAAGCAAAGTGTCAGTGTTGACAGTTAGTGCCAATTTATAAAGAGCATAATGACGAAGCACTATTTTTTCAAGTTCATTAATGTGAGTTTTATTTGCTTTAGAATTGAATCGCTTGTCAATGATCAATCCTGGGATACTTTGTATACCTAATCAAATTTTGATGAATTTTGTAAATTGTCTCGCTGTTTAAAATGTTACATAACAAATGTAACATTATGTTTGTTTTACTGAGATTAATTTTTAAATTATTATCATTCAGCCATTTCATTATACAGTTCAATACCTCATTAGACTGGTGGGCTATGGTTACGGTACCATCGTCAACGAATAATGACATGTGTTCCTTAGTTGCATACTTATAAGATCACTCTTGTCCGTCTTGTCTGTCCCTGTGTCACCACCGATTTTCTCAGGAACGGGTGGACCTAGCTAGTTGAAATTTATACCAGATGCTGAGATCTATATAGTCCCTATTAGGTGTATAAAAATCAAGGTCCTGGGTCAACACGATAAAAAGATATGAGCAAAGTTAGATTTTCACCAAAACTTTTTTCGGAATTTTCCGTTTACTTGTGCTGTAAGACCTTGCTTTAAACCAAAATTGACAAGTCTAGGTCAACCGGACCCTTTAAGTTTTGGGTCGAACACCTGTATGGAAGTTTCCTTCGACCTACAATCACGAAATTTGGCAAAAAGCAAGGTCTTTCAGCACAAATAAATGGAAAATTCCAAAAAATAAAATAATAGTTGAAAAATAATGGGTAGGTACGGTACCCGCGGCGCACGAGTTCGACTCGCACTGGTTTTTTATAAACGTTGCCCCACACTTGGAATTTTCCCGTATCATGGGTGCGTTTACAAACATTCAAAGTTACATACACAAACAGCCAGACCAGGAACAACTACCTGTAGGCTATACAAATATTTGTTTGGAATCGAACCCACGACACGCAGCGCAGCAGTCATTTGCTCAGCCAGTGCGCCAACCTTGCCGTCGAAATAATTTATTTTTTTATCAAATACTTTTATTTGTTTGAGCTGTAGGAATAACTGCATTTTAATTTTATTGTGTTCCATACGTAGAACACAGAACGTAGAACCTCCTCCTTATTTGAAGTCGGTTAAAAAATGTCGAGCAACACATAGATTATGTAACTTGTTTGATGACAGTCCACCTTCCTCGTTAAATGATCCGTAACGAGCTGAAAGTGGCTCAGACGAACGTCAAATTTATTTCCGACTATTAGCGAATGTCTTTGGGAGCGTCTCTAATGGGAAGCCTATTATTTTATTTTCCGTTCGCGAAATTGCCTTAATTCACTACGAAGATTTTTGTGTCGGAGGGCGGGTAATTGTAGTATACAGATGCGGGAGGGAGCATGATGTCATAAGAAAGCATCATACCGCTTACAAGCACGGTCACGAGTCAGTCTTACACCTAAGGTTATTTTTTATTTCAGGTTGTTTTGATGAGATCATGAATCAGCTTAGTCTAAAATTATTTACATTATATATGAGATAAAATGAAACAAATATTTAAATTCATCATTTATGAAATCAGAAACAGAGTAATAATATGTCCCTGTCAGTAACGACGACAGGATGTTCTTGAACTTTATTAAGGGCTTTTCCTTAGTACAATTTGGCAATTTGTTTTTTTTCATACAACAAAGCAGTGTTATATCTACCAGTACACAAAAGACTCTGATATTTTGATCTCATGGCAGTATTTCGCATCGTCGCAAAAAAAATCAATGCAGTAAATAGATGCTTGTATGTTTAAACGACTGTAGCTACTTCGAGAATGTATGAACTAGAAAAAGTCTTATGCACCGCTTTTGGTCTACCATTAATGTATGAACGTTAACTTTCCTAGACAGATTGTAGAAAGATAATCTTATCTTATCTTATGCTTAATCTTTTGCAAACATCTTCAGCCTGCGGTTTTGAAGTTAATTGTCTGTCAATTATATACCCAAAAATTTTGCTTCGTGAACGCTATGAATAGTTTGTCCTATATTATAATTTTTTTGAAAAATTATTTGATAGAAAAGCATTAAATATGTTTTGTTGAGGTTTATTTCAATTTCAAAACATTTATTTCAGACTTTTCGGTCCATAGAGTGTTAGTAGTACATCACGATGACTATGTTAGTACGACACAAATACAACAAATAATAGAACACCAGTCAAGCGCAGCCCAATCCAATGCCTCCAAACAGGACTATGGACGTAGTCTGCAATTACCCTCAGGTAGCTGTTGGGACTGCCCCTCACCCTTCGCATCAGCGATGCTGCTCTTTTACGTATAATGGCGTGAAAGCCATCCACTTGAGCTTCAGCAAACATCGCTGACGCAATGCAGTAGCGAGGCAATCCCATCAGCAACCTGAAAGCATTGTTATATTGGACCCGCAGGGCACTGACGGTTCGCTGCGTGTAGCTAGTCATCAGACTACACGTATAAAAAGACTGGCAGTATGCACTAAACAATTATGATAAGATTATTATCGTTGAACCTGTTTATTATTAATTTTAGACAATTATTTATTTCATCTTCTTCTCTTTGTTAAGGCAGTCTATTAGAATCGTACTGTCATCAGTGAATAACACTCAGGGTTATGGGATGTGTCGGGGTAGATCATTTATGTACAGCAAGAATAGAACCAGTGCGAGGCCACAAGGCTCCTATCATTTAATCAAGGAGTAAACACCGCAGTGCTGTTCTTCACGCTGTGATGCCACGGACACACCCACGGACATACATTACCGACCTCTAGGGAGAAAAGCAAAAATTAAATAAAAAATAAGACAATTTAGTATATCAAATTTAAAAATACAAAAAAAAATTTTTTAAAACTATACTAAAAAACTAAAACACAATGAGGTCGACCGCGACCTTCGATCTAACATCAGTTGTCGATTCCACAGACTATCTATGTCTTATCTGTGGTCGATGACAGATGATGGGAAGCGGGCGAAATTCAACATTCATGGTCGGCTGTCAAACAGTGAGAATGAGAAAAAATACTAACATAAAACAAAACAATTTTTATATAAGCGTAAAAGATAGCTGGACAAAAGAAGTGACCAGTGGACCAGGGACATTAGCCCTGGATCGAAAGGCCGGTTTTCTTTGAAAAAAAGGCTTTTGCTCAGTTAGGCTCAGGTAGGCTGACAGAAACCTTTAGTAACCAGTCACACCGTATAGAAACAGGGTGCAACATACGCCCAAAGCTGTTTTGAGCAGCACGAAAAGAATTAGCTCAAAATCGTGAATTTATTGATGATCATCTTCTAGAGAAACCATATCACTCGAATGGAGATGAGGGCGGGTTCTCGACACTCAAATCGCGGAGTTTAGATAGCGGGCATCCAGGATGTCGTCAAACACCCTGGCTGGGGGCTGCGGAAGAACCCGGACAATGACGTCGCGCTCTTACTACTTGACAAAAGATTGAGGTAAGATAGACTAGGTCAGGTTAGGTTAAGGATTCGTTGTGGGAAGCGAGAATGCACGGGATGCCGTCACCCCTTTTTGAGAGGACTTGATGCATGAAAAAGAAGTGGTGGAGGGAGCAAACCCCCTTACTCCACTTGCATCAGAAGAGCAGCTGTGTGTCAAAGGGCGCTCAGATATCACCGGCCACCTCAAGGGGGCATATGCGGCCTGCGAAGTTGAGTATGAGTCGTCGCTCGACCAGCCAGCCTCAAAAGATGTTATATTATTATTATTGTTGTATTATTAGATTGTATGATGTTATATGGGCCTTGATGCCTGAAATAAATGGACAAATAAATAAATAAAAGAGGCGCAGTGTTTTATGTGCGCCTCTACGTAGAAGGATATGTAGTCGTGGGTACGACTGTTGATGATAGGCACGCCTGGCAAATATAGGTACTAATATTTCCTGGGCCTCCAATTTATTGTTCTGTGAGAAAGCTAAGGCTAAGGCTAGCTTAGCCAAGCGACGCTTCGCTGTGGCTGACTGATATTAATTCTCTATTTGTCGTCATCTCAATAGTCACCTCCTGTCATGGCCTGGTCCTGTCTAGCCATATTATGTTTCACACAATCCATCCACCGTTTCTTTGGTATTCCTCTGCTCTGGTAACCCTCCACATTATTTTAATTCCATTCAACAGACCTACATTGATACTCAATACGTCGGTTATTCGTACAGGTTTTCAGGTTCAATCCATGGTGTAGATCTGATGAACAGAGTGTTGTTGCCTTCTACGACGCCTGGATCACCAGCTGGGGCGCCGAAAGGTAAGCTATGTGATTCACTCCTCGATCGATAATGATAAGGTAGAACTAGGACTTAACTGAAATTATATGAAACAGCGGTGGTGCTAGTAGCGCATTAAAATTTACTCCGTATTCTGCAAATTGTAAAAATACTTAATACTAGTTTTACAGTCTAGTTGTTTAATTTTCCATTCACTTTCTATGTAATGATCATCGTCTAACGTTAGCAGAAGACCATCTATTGTGATGTGATAAAAGTAGCGATTTAAAGAAACAGTGACCAAATAGTGTTTACAAACAAACAGTTAACTCAAATGACACAATATTAACTAAAAAAAACGACGAGTTGCACTCCGGGAGTGCCGACAGAAAACTGAAAACTTGAATATTAACGTTGTGCAGTTTTGATATTTTGGAATGGTTAGGGAATAATTTTGCACGAATTGCTTTAATTATCTGTATAAAAGTAGTATCATTTATATGGTAGAATACAATATTTGTTTATTGCGCTATTGTACACAAACATGACAATTTATATTACATTAAAAAGTTTATCTCTCAGAAAAATATAGAATAAGAAAAAAATAAAGAAGATAGAAAGAGAGGGAGATATTTTTTCTCTTACGCTGCGCCGCGCCGGCTGTCGACTCTCCATCCGTCTTACGAATTTTCGATCAGGTCACGTGTCCTGACGCGAGATTAACATTTTTTACCCATTACAAAAAAAGTGTACAACGCCGCTAAAGAAGTTTTCACTTCAGAAATCGGGAAATCCAACGTTTACAGCAGTTTATTTTCTATATGTAGGGATTCAACGACCCGAGTACGCCGAGGGTTTATTACATTTTTATTTCATGCTTTTTAAACTACATATAAAATACTCGTACACAGTAGCAGGCACGCTTCAATCGACAACCTATTGATACATATAATTATGACAGTTTATCTTGTGAAAATACCCAGATTAAAAGAGTAAATTACGAAGAATTTTTGAACGGCTTAACCGATTCTCATCAAACATAGCTAAGAACACTCCCGACTAATTCACCTTTCAGACAAAATCAAAATCGGTTTAACGGTTCGGGAGCTCGTCGGGAGAATAAGGAAAATAAATTCAAAATAAGTTTTGCTGTTAAGGGAGCCTGACTGTTGACTTTGAAAGTTGGAAGAAAGCATAGAAATGAACTAATTAAATCCAATCACACAACGGCGCCCTGTTGTCACATGAATTCCGCACGGTGTCGCCTCTGTGATAGTGTGCGCGGCGCGGCGTGTACGCCGAAGGCATAAATATATGTAGGTGCCTAGTAATACGCACTTCCCCTTGGAGGCAGACAATGATGTGTGGGGATCCATGCGGCACCAAAACCGGACAACCCTGGTGTTCCTGGAGAACACGATGACGGCGCGTAGCATTTGCAGTCCTGTATCTCTGTAGTCCTTTTCAAGGCTTTTCAGTTGACTTCCGTATTTCTTTATAAGATTTCGAAAATGTCGTATGGGCTGATATGAGTTCTGTTGTGGCTACAACACAAATTAACAACAACGATTATCCTTACTCCTTCAGCAGCAACTCTGCACACAGCTCAGCAGATCGTTCCTTTCGAAACTAAATACAGTATCTGTTCCCGCAAGCGCCTACAGAAATTCGCGCATCGTAATGTTGAGGCTACGTGGATTTTGGCTAATCGGTTTTTAGGAGTATGAAGAACAGGGTGTAAAGTTCCTCATCCACCATAGAAAAGGGAGGATCCTCCGACCAGACGGGTGTTGTGTCTGGTGGGCAATTGCCCGACGGTTTTTTTTTTTTTTGGATTGGGCATCTCGCAGTTTATCCTTTAAGGATATTTACTGCTCAACCGAACTTTCCTGTGGGGGCTTAATTAAAATTAAGGCCTCCAGCCAGGCGTAAAAACTTAAAAACTAAACGACCATCGCTAAGGGCACCCCCTGCGGGGTATGAAACTCGGCTTAGGACGTCGCCGAAGAGGACAGCAAGGGACAGGCTGGATCAGATAGATTCATTATTTAGGGACATTTTAAACATTAACCGGCTCAGCTTCGCGGGCTGGCTCTAGCAAAGGGTCGGGAGGAGGGCATCGACGGGGTCGTCGCGACGGGCCTCGGCGGCGAGGACGGAATGTCGGTTTGTGTTTGCGAACAGTGCTGGTGGCCTTATCGCTCTCTTGGAGGAGAGCGATAGGATCATCTGGCTCTGTTAGTGTGTGTCTAGGTCTTCGAATTACGCTAATTCGCGAGGGAGTGTATTGGGCGGCCGATGACACTAAGGGGTTTGGATGAGCGGTAGAACAGTCCATGAAGCGCTGGGTGAGTCGCTTCATGAACTGTTTCACCGTAGGGATTTTGAGATCTACATGGAGAGTCTCATTACGGACATAGTACGTAGTTTATTATTTCTTTGTCATTTTGCTTGAGAGACTGATTAAAACGTGTTTTATTTATAATAAAAACGAAAAAATATCCGTATTATCCGCATTATTAGAACTATCCGCATAAGAAAATATAAATATTCGTACTATCCGGATAGTAAAAATGGGCGGATATTGCTTGTTTTCCTACAAAATCAATTCATCTTGAATTAGTCGGTGATTTAACAAGCAACACTTTGTTTTTGGCATTAAAGGGGTTCAACTCACGCAGAGGAAAGCCGACAAATATTTACTCGGATAATGGAACCTCATTTGTTGGTGTATCTATTGACCTTTCTTGGTTTCTTAAGGCGAGTTGCGATTCATTTTCTGAGGAAATGGCTAAGGAAACAAATAAATTTCACTCTAATCCTGCATATTCCCCTCCTTCGCTGGCGTTGCGGAGGCTGGTGTAAAATCAACCAAGTATAGAGATACTTGGTTGATTTTACACCTACATTACAAAGGCCCAGACTAAGAGTAGTCTGGGCCTTTGTAATCTTACTTACGAAGAGCACCATGATGGTTCAGGTTGAAGCCATTTTGAACTCCAGACCACTGACGCCGTTACCATCAAACCTCGAGGATCTGACGCCGCTCACACCCGGACACTTTTTGATTGTACGTCCTATCAGTTAAATTACACTTTAACGTGTAATTTTATTTTGTCAGGCAAAGCAATTATTTCACTGTTACCGAAATTATACCTGGATCAATCCCGCACAGTATCATACTTCAAAATGTACAAAGCATATAAAACAAGATCCATTTACTAGAGAAACTCCTTCACGAGCAACATTACCAAGCAGGATGCCCATCTGAGACTTGCACCACTGACAAACAACATAACACAACGGCATACTGTCGCCGACAGAGCCGCGGGCGGTGACGTTGCCATCCTGCTGCCAACAGGAACTACGTATACTCAGAGGTCAGACCGTAGCGACTCAATTATAGAATATGTCATCAAATGTTTTGCGGTATAAATAAAACCTCAAATACTTCTTATTACCTTGTACAGAACGGACCGTAAAATAGACCAATTTTTTATATTTCTATCTACAAATTTCAAAAAAAATAAAATCACACCACTACAAAAAACATATAATAATTGGAGGTGACTTGAACATTAACGATGTTTAGCTTCGAGTTTCAAGCACTATAAAAACTCACTTGAAATAAAAACTCACGTGCTTGAATATAATTTACATCAAATTGTTAATAAGCCAACTAGGGGAACATCCACATCATCAACCAGCATAGACCTAATCTTCACAAACAACATATCAATACATTTTTATTAAATTCCTTTATCCTCAACATGAGGATAAAGAATTCTCAGACCAAAAATGCGTAACTTATAGCTTTGAACTGACCAACCAACAAATCACCCAAAATGCTACATACGAGTACCTTTCAAACTAAAGTTAAAAGACATAACCTGGGAAAACATTCTAATACCCACTAGTGACATAAACGAGAACTACAACCTTTTCGAATACAAACTAAAAGAAATTCTAAATACCACTATCCCATTAAAACGTATAAAAATTACGAATACCAAAAATAAGAACTACATAACCAAAGGAATAAATGAATCGTGTAAACATAAAATACTTCTAATAGCATTAGTAAACCAATACATGTTTTCTTCTCAGTTCAAACTACAAGTTACTTTTGTTTACATTTTGCCACATTACACAGACATTTCACACTACACCTTAAAGACAACACATTCATTTATAAATCTACACACTACTATACTCACAGTATTTGCTACAAATCATCTCACACACAAACTATACATCTTGATCTCCAATCACACGGGCACTTAAACACATTCGAACCTTTTACATCCACACTCATGAATGACAAGTTTACATCAGCACGATCACGTTATATAAATACACACATAAAAACAATTGTGCACGCAAGCCATACTACATCTTATAAGTATTATAGAGCGTTCCAAAAACAATTCTGTAACCACGACTACCATTTCTTGAAATATTTTCTATTGACCTCAAATTCAATGATTTAATTAACTTAACTGAAAATATCGATAAGCTGTCTGTATCGCAGTCGCATGAAACAAATATTGAAAACTGTCATAAATTAATTTCAGTACACCCAGATCACTTACTAATCTTCACGTTAAACATACGCAGCATAAACTGTAACGTAGCTGGGCTTGAAGTCCTACTAACAAGAATGAAGTTAAAATGTGATATAATTATTCTCACTGAATGCTGGCTCTCGAGTTCCTCTGTTACACCAATTTTTACAGGCTATTCTCATGTCGGGACTAAGATAAACCCCAAACAAAATGATGGTGTAGTAATTTACTATAAGGAAAACCTTAGCGTAACAATAGAGGAGCCCCATATGCAAGAATGTAACTGCCTGGTCGCAAAAATCGAAAATCGTATTGCAATACTTGCCTTCTATCGGTCCCCCTCTTACAAAAACATTGACCACTTTCTCTCATCCCTAGACACACTTCTAAACACAGTGTCAAACTATAAACAGATCCTTGTAATAGGCGATATTAACATAGATATTAATCCTAGTAAAATAAACCTAAACGGGGAACGTTACCTGACTTTGGCGGCTTCTCATGGCCTCTTACCAGCTCACACTCTCATAACTCGATATGAAAGCAATTGTTGTCTAGACCATGCGTTAATAAAGACCAATTATACTCTAGTCCCACAAACAACCCTAACTGATCACTACCCTGTCTTGGTGAGTGTGACTGCTAAGAAAACGCGCCAATATGCAGTAACAACAATAACAAAAATTGACTACAAAAACCTTGAGCAGAATCTTAAAAAAATTAACTTTGATCCAATTTTTCACTTATCGAACCCAAACCTATCTTTAAACTATTTTACAAACTCTCTTCAACACGCTATTATAAACAATACTAAACTTATTACCTTATCTAAACGTCACCAAATCATTAAACCGTGGATGACACAGGGGTTGCTACGATGCGCCAGAAATATAGATAACATGCATATGAAATCGAAGCTTGCACCAAACAATTATATTCTAAAAGTGACATACACGCGGTACAGAAATTTTTGCAATGTGTTGCTAAGAAAAGTTAAGATAGAGTATGAAAAAAACCAACTACAAAACGCACAACAAGATAATAAAAAACTGTGGAAAGCAATTAAAGAGATCACAAACACATCAAGAATAATTAACCATCCGAAAGAACTGCTAATGCTATCAACGTCTCCTGAAAGTTCATTGAATGAAGTAAATCGACACTTTATAAACGTAGGAAGTTCGCTAGCAAACAAAATACACCAACAAAACACGCATACGATAAACAACACTCAAACCAATACAGCCACACCTACCAATAATCCGCATTCATTTGCTCTCATAGACACAACTGAAGAGGAGGTAGAACGCCTCATCCTCAATTCAAAATTAGACAGCGCTTGTGGTGGAGACAATATTAGTAATAAATTTTTGAAATCTTATAGAAACATCATCGTACCACCTCTTACAAAGATCTTAAATGACTGTCTGCAAAATGGAGTGTTCCCTGACGCTTTAACAAAAGCAGAAGTTTGCCCAATCTATAAGAGTGGGGACAGAAATCGTATCAATAACTACCGACCTATATCTATTCTACCAGCAATATCCAAAATACTAGAAAAACTTATAAACCTACGACTAGTTAAATATTTGGAAAATAATAAACTGCTTTCAGCTAACCAATTTGGTTTTCGTCAAGGAAAATCAACTGAGCAAGCCGTAAATAAACTTATTAACTTTGTTACTTCCAATTTAGATAACAAGAAAAAATGTCTTACTATTTTTCTAGATCTTGCAAAGGCATTTGATACGATTTCTGTTTCCCTCCTACTAGAGAAACTTGAAAGACTGGGAATCAGAGGTACACAGCTGAAACTTTTTACTAGTTACCTGAGTGAAAGGTCTCAGTGTGTTCGTGTGGGAAACTGTAAAAGTTCTCACCTTCAGGTTACACATGGGGTACCACAAGGTAGCATACTGGGACCTACCTTATTTATTGTGTACATAAATGATCTCACGAGTCTCGATCTCACCCATGGTGAAATCATATCTTTTGCAGACGATACTGCTCTCTCATTTGCTGCCGATACGTGGGAAGAGGCTTTTGGTGCTGCTCAGAAGGGCTTCGATATCGTGGGAAAGTGGCTTCAGAGTAATATCCTTACATTAAATGTGGACAAAACAAAGTACATCTGCTTTAGCATAAAAAATGTAACTGGAGATAGCATCATGGGAAGCATCATTTCGCACGAGTGCCACCATGGCAAAAATTGCAAGTGTACTTTACTGGAACGCGTGCACACAATAAAATATCTAGGAGTTAACATAGACGTTAATCTCAATTTTAAGGAGCACGTTAGGCTGCTATGCTGTAGACTCCGAAAACTCATTTATGTTTTTAAAAACTTGAGGCACATCGCTGACTTCAAGTTGTTAAAGCAGATATACTATTCTCTCTGTCAATCGCTTCTAACATATTGTCTATCATCTTGGGGAGGGACATCAAAAACCACTATTAAGTCTATCGAGGTCGCCCAGCGTGCAATACTGAAAGTCGCGACGTTCAAGCCAATCCGATTCTCTACAACAACACTATACCAAAATTGGGAGGTCATGACCGTAAGACAATTATACATACAAAGCGTTGTCCTATTACAACACAATAAACTACTATACAACCCACAAATACTCCATAAACGAAGAAAAGACTTAGTATGCGAAAGAACTATGCCGTTTAAAACTAAATTTAGTCAACGCTTTGCGCTCTTCATCGGTCCACTAATTTACAATAGGTTAAACAGAATCCTTAACATATACCCCTTAACAAAAATGCAATGCAAAAAGAAACTAACCGAACACCTCAAAAGACTTACCTATGAACAGACTGAACTTCTTCTACACATAGCATCATAATATAAAACAAATGAAACACAATATAACACACATACATCTCTCATAGAATACACAAAAACGCGCGCACGCTCACTCACACCAAACACACACACAACACCATATACATCCTCTTACACATCAGACACGTACATACTCATCTCACACAAATAAGAGGTCATGCAATCACTATACAACTTTATTCTATTTTCTCTTTTTATATAAACTCATACATATTTTTTTGTTTCCCTAATACTTAATTAAATTTTATTGTAAGTTTTTATTTCTACATGTACAAGACACAAATTTTAATGCTATCACGCTAACGGCTACTTTGAATGTATAATACTCGAGGGGGTTGGCGCTGATATCCGAAATACAGGCTCTGCCTAGTTCGGATACAGATGACTACACCATTTATACTAACCTAATTTAGCCTGTCACGAATACTTGTATTCTATGCCTAAGTTTCTTTAAATAAACATTATTATTTATTATTATTATAATAAAAAAATTAAAATTCTCAAAAAATGTGTAATATTTTCTACAAATCAAATTATTCACAAGAGATGGAAAAATAAAACAAAAACCATGTACCTAATAAAACGCATAATACAAAAACCTAAAAATATCCACACTGAAAACATGAAAAAAAACTTGAGAGGTGTCAAGGTACACCTGGATGGAACGAAGTTCCTTTCGATTAATTAGTGAAGGAAATGTAGTAAAAATTTTTTTTTTTAAGTTTTTCTTAAGTTAATATAAAAATAAAGAATATTTTTTATTATTTATTAGGTACAAAACACCTGTATACACTCAACAAAAATAGTCGTCGCGACACCACACTGTTGCGAAATAATAAGACGAAAAGAAAATAACTGGCTTGCTTTCTATGACAGAGAGAGAGAGAGACAGAGAAACACGCGCACGCCGCACGGCTTACAACTATAACAAAAAGTGTCGTTACAATTTTTCCCGTCTAGCCCCCTTTCGCAACGCGTGATAAGAAACTTCGTTCCAATAATAGAATAGATATAGACAAGGCAATGTTATAATGTTCTTTCACTTCATTTGGCTTAGTGACATGTTTAATCATTCTTAATTTGTCCTTTTTTATATTATTGTCCTTATTTTATCAACGACACAAGTATGAATACATGAAAAAATAAAATAAATAATCACAGGGCATCGAAAAATTCATCCGCATCACTGTTAACAGGAAAAGTGCCGAGAAGGCTGGCAGCATTGCTACGTTGAATGGCAATGCTGATTCTTTGGCCAAAAAAAAAGGCCAGCCCTCTGGTTCTTATTTTATCTTACTGACATGATCCTCTCATTACATTCTGATAAATTGAGTATTATGTGGTTAACTAGTGAAATAGACAAAGTCTCTCCGAGAGCAAATGAACTATCTCTAGATACTATAAAATCCGAAACCGCTATAGGTGTGTATATTTTAAGAGTCCCCTCGAGTTCTCCAGAAATTTAAAAACAATAATCCACCCCTAAGTGAAGAAAATAGGGGATATTATATTGATAATTCACCTTCTGAATTTTGTAAGAGAAGTTGACATAATGCTAGTGTATCCGTGGTAATTCAAAACCGACCTAAAATAAAAAATTCAATCGACTTAAAATAAAAAAGAACCAAAAAGGTGTGTTTCTCACATTAATCATAAACGCTTCGTATCGAGTGCGGTTTCAACTCGACGCGTTCCAAACGTTCATTGTGTGCCTAATGCAACATTAATGGACGTTTTATACCGTTCATTGTTTAAATGTACGCCTAAGAGACTCATGCTTGAATGTATTCCACTGAGTGGTTTTGCATTATGCCTCCAATAGGTCTGCAGAACAGCGACAACGACACACGACTCAATTGCTTTCACTGAATCGAACTCACGGGTTTATGGCGTACGTAGGTACGTAGGTACTCATGCATCGCAAAACAAAGAAGCAAAGAAGATTTACTGTGTACAGTACAAATATAAATAGGGTAAGCAAATTTTAATAGACCGAGCGAGCAAAGCGTTTCTGCTTTAAGTCTGGCAAAATTAGTTTTCCCCTGCCAGTTTGTCGGTACTCCTTGACACGGTGCTGACATGGTGCTGATGACTGCTTCGGTCTGCGGCTTGAGGAACCTGGGTACAGATATGCGAGGAATATGGGTGCTTCTCATAACGTATAAACTCATTTGGTCTAATTTCATTTTACTATCGTTCATAAGATATAATCAACGTGATATATACCAACTGTTAATATAATTTCTTTACATTCTCGTATAACATTTATTAATTCTAAAACTTAATTGGTATAACGTTGTTTGATGTAACGTTTATGTAATCGAAAATCATTTGGTCTAACGTTTAATATATACAAAAAACGTCATTATAGTTAACACCCCAACTCAGAGTACCCCGACTAGGATAGGTTAGGTAAGAAGGCTAAGGCGGGAGCGAAGCGGAGCGGAGTATTTTACATGGATATTTTATGAATAATTTAGCCTAACTGTATGAATCTCCTCTATCTCCATGGTGTCCCTGTGACAATGAAATAATTTATTTTGATAAGGATTGTAACTTTGTTGTTTAAATAATCATTCAAAAGTAAGTATGCAGAAAAATACTTTTTTTAAACATAAAAAGATATATAAAAGATAAAATATAAAAGATAGCTATATGGTATTGTGGACTTTTTTTGTTGAATTATTCAAGACGGAGAGATTGCCATACAATGTTTTCCATTTTAATCACCCATTAAGGCAGCGCATGCAAATAATTGTACTCTGAGCGAATTCACACAGACCGCAATTTGTAACATTACTTTAGGCTAAGATTTGTTATCTCGTATTATACTACACCATTGTATTAGGTAAGTAAGCCTGTGAGGATAGTGTATGAGTGTTATAAATAAAATTCTGCTTTAAATGTCACATCCATTATCATCAAAAGTAGAACCATCATATCGCATTAAGTTTACAGCCACAATCATCTTTTGGCATACATTTCATATCCATAATAAATTGAAAGAACACTATTGAGCATAATTATGTGAAAATAAATAAAAATCTGCCATCTTAAAATATGCCATTTTAAATTCGCACATAAATACATTAGGCCAAGAAAAGTTGTGCAGCGGTGCGGCGTGCGCGTCTCTCTCTCTCTCTCTCTCTTTGAAGTATTTATACTAGAAAATATACAACAAAATTTCAAATATTCTCTTTGGTCTGTTATCTTTCTATGTTGGTTAAGTTAAAATTGTTGGAAGTCGTTATTCAATTTTTCCCGTTGCAATTTAATAAAGAGAAAAGATTTAATTGTTTCTTTCTAATGGATGAACTCAAAAACTACTTTAAAAACCGATTTAACAAAAATCTTCACTTATTTTATATATAGACACTTATTTTATATATAGATTTCGTACTTTCCCTTCGAACTCTAGATAAATCCATCTAGAGTTCGAAGGGAAAGTACGAAATCCACGCAGGCGAAGTAGCTATTATAAGTAAAGAGGATATATTTGATTGTGTGTATGTTTGTTTGTAAATGGATGACAACTCTTGAACATCGTCGCAATGTCACCGACCAAATATTGCTATACAAAATTGTTAATAGTCTTGTTGACGTGCCGAAACTTCTAGATGAAGTTAACATAACAGTTCCCCGCTGCTCCCTGCTCAGACGTGAGCGCGCTTTAAACGTATTTACACCTTGCAGCACTCGTACAAACCTGGGTCGATCAGCCCCAATGAACCGTTTATTGAGAACCTACAATCAAACTCAAACGCGTACTAACAGTATCGATATCTTCTGCGACACTCTGGCTCAATTCCGTAGGCATCTAGCAGATGCTAGTCTGTCCTAGGCATAAATGTGTTTTCTGGTCTAGATAATTTCTCTTCTGTCATCATTAATTTCTCTTTTATTAAAATTGTTATTAAAATTATTATTATTCTTCAATTCAATTCATTATATATATATTTTTTTTTATTTTCATGTTGTGTTTAGATGGGGACTTAACCCGTATTGTCACCATGTTTACTGAAACGTAATGTCAATGCAATAATTTTATTTTATTTTATAATTTCTTAATTTAATTTAATTTAAATTTTATATAATAGCTTAATTTAGTGTTATAATTTAACTTAATTTCTTAATTTTATAATCTAATTTTATACAGTAATTTTAATCGTGTATGGTAATATTTCAAATATTTTAATGATTTCATTTAATGATTCTACAATGCTTTGTGTACAATTTTCACTACTATCCCATTAACATTGTATCACAATATAAAAGCTGTGCACACCTTTAAATGACAAAGTCACTATAGTATTATTTAAGAAATCCTGTATGTACGCATGTTTTTGTGACTTTGTCGTTGGAGTGCCATAATAAATAAATAAATAAATAAAAGGTTTTCTAAACCGATTTTTTTTTCGTCTAAAGAAAGGTTAAAGGTTAACAAAGGCTATTATTTTTTCAAAACTACGCTTTTGAGGGATGTTATTACGAACGTCGAAGGGGAAATTACTATTTCCACGCGCACGAAGTCGTGTTTATAATAAAGAGGAAAGCTTTAGATTGTATTTTTGTTATTTATGTTTGTTTTTTGTGATGGATAAACTCCTAAACTGCAAGACTGATATTGAAAATTATTTCACCTTTAGAAATCCACATCATCAGCGAGTAACAGGTTATATTTTATTTTCAAAACTTTGCTTTAAAGGGCAGGAGGGGATGTTAAAGGAAAACTATGAATTTTATTCGCACGAAGTCGCGGGTGAAGTGCTAGTCTTGTCTAAAATACAAACCCACACACAAAAACGTTTCTAACAGAAAAAAAAAACAACTGACAGTGACAGTTGCTTGTAGTTGATTCATTTATCCCTTATAGTATACCATTCATTTATGCATATACCACCGACTTCCGAAACTAAAGTTATTTTACACTGCCATACCTCTCTGCGGTCACGATACATTAACGACCGCAGGGAGGTATACTCGTATAGCAGTGTTACGAGATTTCCCCGAATGTCTTTAGCCAGCAGAAAAGGAGTGGGAAGGAGAGCGGCGTGACGCCCTTGTCTACCGTGTTCCGAAACCGTGTAGTCGCATACCCACGTCGGCTTCTAAAAAATAATGGGATGATCGAGGGTCTTATTAGTGCCAGTGTTGTCTTTTGTGTAAGTACATAGTAATTATTGAAATTGACCTTCTGATTTTGGTAGAGGTATGATGGTTTCGTTGCACCTACTAAAGCTCGATAGCGTGGCGCGAAACAAGTGGCGGCAGCTGCTAATGGATTTGCCATTAAACACTCAATGCTAGTAAACTTATGTTAGGGGTCTCGCCTTAAAGTTGAACAAGTCGTGGGACATTTGACGGTTCTGTCTGCGGGGCACGCGTGTGTATCAACGTACATACGCGGGGTGTCTATCACGGTCCGTTCAGATATAACGATAATATCTAATTAAATCTCTGCCGATGGTGCTGGGTAAGGGTTGAATGTGTCTGGAGCTGCGTCGGTCCCAGCTTCGCGAGGTCCTGGTGGCGGAATGGCGGGAAAGGCTTTACGCTCTACGTCAGACGCACCGGGCGTCGGTGGAGGGTGGACAACGCCCTCTTCCAGCCCCCCACACATCAGGACCCGAGGTGGCGGCGCGTTGTGTTCCACGTGCGCTCCTCTAAGACGTCGTGGGGGAAGTCAGACACCTCACTCCCCCCCTCGACCTGTGGAGGCTTGCAGAGGCGGGCCAGCATTAGCTGGGGGTTGCGGAAGGATCGTACATTCACGCAACCCCCGGCGTAGGTGTGAGACGGAACACCGGGGTGGTTTTTAGTCAGTAAGAGTCTGACAGACCCCTTCGCCCCCCCAGGGCGGAGGACATCCGTGAGGACTTTCCACCAGAATAAACAAAAAAAGGGTTGAATGTGTCGGGGGTGCTTGCAGAAAACCTCCTCGTGTGCCTGATAGCTGCTGGTCCCTTAGGCCTCTGCCTCGAATTTTGCGGGCAGCGGGGCGGCGGCGGCAGCGGCGCGGGAGCGGCAGGATCTTATGCGTAAAGTCAAATGGACCGGTTCTTGAAAACAGCGGCGTGGCAGCGGCGCGGGGACGAGCAACGAGCGGTGCACTCCAGTCAAGCGGTGACCGCCCGCGTTGCGCGTTTGCATTGTAGTATAGTGTTGTATTCGATATTGTCGATAAAACTCGCCATTTATTTTCCTTGCCCTATAGTAGGGATCCACTTCTACACTCTATTTAGTGTGGGCAAAAGCCCACAATAAATCGAGCGTTAAGAATGAATCAAAAAGATGTCGCCACTTTTCAGACATTTCGTTCGCGAATAAAAACAAATATCTCGACAACACAAGGTCCACGAACACAACTAAAAACAAACTAAAAAAAACACGAACTAAACCGCT